>CAMZMU010000036.1:30877358-31318748 GCA_947311845.1 Poa pratensis | reverse complement strand
AGAGTGTCAGATCCGAGCGATCTGCACCGTCCACACATCAAGATCTAACGTCCCACGTTCTCCAATGTTGTATGATGTGCACATCAGAAACAGATCGTGTGAAAACTGCCGTTAAACTAGCGCAATCTCCTCCCGTAAGAAAATCTCCAAAACCGCCGCTCCATGCCTCCATCCCTTGGTCCTCGCCCACCTCTGGCACGCTCACTGTTTGATCCGCACACCGTTCCTCGCGCTGCTTGGAGTCGATCTGTCACGGGCCACGGCCTCACCCCGCTGCCAATTAGGTCATCACCACCGATAATTACTCTATACTCGATCGCTACGGATCGCGCCCCCTCGCACGCCCAGCGCCGCCGCCCACTCCCTCCGTCCGATATCGCCTTCGCGGCGGAATCTGCGCAGGAGCAGTTCTCGTCAACAAGTTCGAGCTCCCCAAGATCTGCAGTGTCGGTACCTCCCTACATAGCTCTCTTCCTCTCAGGTTCTCAGCGCCAAGAGGAGACTGCCGCAGCCAAGATGGTGTCAGGTGATACATCTTTCACTGTTTGATCATTCAAAATATTGGATCTGAAGTATTTGGATCATTTGGTTCCTTAATTTTCGTCTAATTCTTCGGTTTACATCAAACCGATGGATGGACAAGCAGTTACTCGACCATACACAAAGTACTCGACTGAAACTGAGCAATATTTGATTTTTAAGTCGTGCTGCAGCATCAGAGTAGTCTTTGGTTCTATTTCCAGGACTGTTTCTCCATTCATGCATGTCAAGAGTTTTTCATCTCCATGCATACATGTGATAACTGCCCAAATCATGTGTGCTTTTAAATGAATCGTCCCCGTTAAAAAATGAATCGTCAGGTCAAGCAATTGCCAACAAAGAGAGGGAAATACATCGGCTTCCATCCACCACGTGGCGGACAACGCTTTGGTCCTGGCCTCCATGCTACACGCCTCCTTGCACGCAAGATTTATAGAAATTCAAGGTTTCTCCTACAGAAAATTATATGACATTTACCTGGAAAGGAAAGATTTGTGCAGAGATTTTTTTACACACGATCTTATCTCTTATTTATACACTGACTACATAGATGCTTCAATGAAATTAAGAAATTATATCGTTTTTATTTGTTGTATTTTAGAAGATCAAAGTGCTATATTAGAATTTGAGTAATTTGTGTTGTATTAAATAATGCTTACTTTTAATTTGACACACGGTTTAAGTCCTATTAGAATGTGACTCATGTTAGAATTTTGAGTCAGATTAGAATTTGAGTCGTGTCAAGAAATCTCATAATTTCTCCCTTTGCTTCTTTGTACATTTGATAACATGGTTTCTTGCTACAGATTAAGGAACTTGTAATAAATATCTAACGTTGTGAAAAATTGGTTGTGCGATACCTGTTACCTTCATGGACAAGGAGCAGTATACTCATTCCCATTGGTAAGTTCTCTGGTTGTATTTACCATCCACAATGGTTTGGCGCAATAAGAATGACAGATAATTTTTTTCACATTTTAACGAGACATATTCTTGTGTTTTGTACTATTTACCTTTTTTTTCGTTCTTTGTAGTTTTTTATACATATTCAAGGGAAGTGGCAGGCCATGGTGCCATCGCTCCGCTAGCAACTAAAATGGTTTATGTCTTGTACATGTGAATTAATTTCAGAACAGTTAGTCCTTGCTGCTCAGCCGAGTTTCCCAAACACCAACATCAACCATTTAGATTCAGTTATAGTTCAAAATTTGAGCTTGGCCAAACCAGATAACATGATTCTCACATGTTGGTTATATGTTTTTTCTCCCTTCTGTACTTACTGAATGAATAAAATCTTTCTCCATGATTTTACATTTGACTTTTTCTTCAATTTGTTGCACATGAAGAACCTCGACCACAATTGTTGTACATATAAATTTTTTTTGTGACATGACTGAATTACAATCTGCTCTAGAAAAATGTGTTCAGGTATTCCCACTGTTTTATATTATATTTATTTTTCCTGTGAGTTCGTGCAAATCACAGGACTTTTATACTAGGTCATACTGATGGAACACACGCCAACGTTTCCTGATATAGTGATATTACATTTTTGGCGGCCAGTGTAATATCTTATGGAAATTCCATTGGAACCAGCTCATTTCACGTTCTAACCTCTAACAGCTTGTTCTTTTTCTTATGGTGCAGCTGTATGCAAGAATGCTATATATTTATATAGTCTCTGCAAGCTATTATTTGTAGTTTATGCCTTCATATTTGACAACAACAGAAACATCGTCTCTGTTCGACATCACTGCACGATTGCATCCGTAAGAATATCATCACTACTAGCATGGCACAGGAATCGTGATTTAACATAAGAATTGTGATTCCTTAGAGACATTCTGAAAGACTGCAACTCTGCAAGTACAATATTTGGAATTCCACGGAAAATGGTTACAGAAATGTCAAGATCGCATATAAGTTTCTTTACAAAAAAGAAGTGACTACCAATGACAATAAGAATTAAAGATCTAAGACTATAAAAATGAAAGCTGGTCCAATTGTTTTACATGCTATTTAGCTTCCTACAATGTTGAATCACTTTGGGAGATGGGAAATCATACCGCCGTTGCTAGCCGTTCCGCTCCACGCCTTGCCATCGTCGATGCTGGGCGGGGCGCCGCAGGCAGGGGGAGGCTCCAGTGCGAATCGACGAGGCGTGGGGAGGCGTAGAGGGAGGTCGAGGCGAATCGGTACTCCAAGACGGCGGCAGAGGACGAGGATCAGGTGGCAGCGCGGTGGCCGACCAATAGGCGGCCAGCGAGGACGCGAAGGGCGACGCCGCGCTTGCTCTGTTGGAAAGGAACCGGAGGACGAGGCGCCTGCTTGGGCGGGGACAAGCCGGTCTCGGCGTGGTGTCAGCGGCGGCCGCGGCGGAGTGGAGTGGGGGGGGGGGGGGGGGAGAAGGGAGCTCGTGAGGGGAGCCATGGCTCGGAGCTCGTCGAGAAGGACGCAGGTGAGTGAGAGCCAGAGATAAGTGATAGCTGGAAGAGATGGGGAGAGATGGGGAGAGGGAAGCTGGGAGCTCGGCCATGGTGCGTGGAGGTGAGAGAGTGACAAGAGTCAGGAGCTGGAAGAGACAGAGGATCGGTGAGACCGTGAGAGAGGAGATATTTACCTTTTTTTTTGTTTGAGGTGGCTTATCACATGGTGCTATTTCCTTTTTTATTTTGCTTCCTGCTATTTTTTTTAGCCTGCACATATGACGATACTATGCTTGGATGCTTATATCAATTTTTCCTATGATTTGACCATAATATTTGACTGAAATATATAGAACATATTTGGTTTATTAGAAAAGGGTAAATAAAATTGTCTGTACAGAAAATTTATTGTTCACTTGCTCAATTTAGTTAGGGTTATGGTTGTGTTTATTTGTTAGGTCATGTTCTATAGTTGTTTTTTTGCTCATTTAGATTTTCCATTGCATTCTCGTTCTACCATTTTACAATCCTATTAAGTTTAGTTAGGGTTACCTTTGTATTCTTTTCTCAATATATGTTGTTTTGTGCCATGCAAACTTTTACTATTTATAACACGTTTTACTATATATATGAGTCGATATGTACGTTAGTACTTCGTGCTTTGTGCTTCCGTTCTTCATACTGATTGGAAGCTTGTCAAAAATTTAACAACATGTGTATATAAAATGATGTATATACGGTCAATATTCACGCTCCCGTAGCAACGCACGGGCATTTTACTAGTAAATAGATAAAAAAGAAAAAGAAAAGACATTGAAAACGAGAAAATGGCAATAAAAAACGAAAAGAGGCAGAAGAAGGAAAATCTTGTTGGGCCGGCTCGCTAGCGAAAAAGCGTAGGCCTCTCCGTCGCTAGCAAATTTCTCCGTCGACCCACCCGTCCTCTGCTCATCCGCCTCTCCGTCGCTATGGCCACCGTAGCCGGCACCGCCGCCGTTTCCGTCCTACCTCCTTCACCGCCTTATCACGCGCCGCCGCCTCCTCTCCGCCATCGCTTCCCCACCTCCCAATCGCAGCTCCAACACCAACAGCCCCGTCTCCTTCGACTGGTCCGACGACGACGACAATCCCTCCGCAACGCCACCCACACCCCCGTCAAAGAACCCCACTTTGCCGCCTCCCTACGACCCCTTCAGCAAGAAGCCCGCCGTAACCGACCCTGCCGACCCCACCAACTGCAGGAGATCTTCCACCGGATGCGCACGACGGCCTCACCGACTACGCCATCAAGATGTTCGACGGATTGTCCAAGGACGGCCTCACGCACGAGGCGCTGGTTCTCTTCTCTGTCATCAAGGACAAGGGCGCCATGCCCGACGTCGTCGCCCACACCGCCGTCATCGAGGCCTACGCCAACGCTGGCCCGGGCCACTGGCGCGACGCCGTGCGCACTACGACCGTATGCTGTCCAACGGGGTCACGCCCAACGCGTACGCGCTCAGCGTGCTCGTCAAGGGGCTAGGGTCGAGCGACCGGTGTAAGGAGGCCGGCAAGTACCTGCTGGACATGCTTGACCGTGGAATGCGGCCCAATGTGGCGACGTGCCTCGCTGCCTTCGAGGCTCACGTCAGGATGGAGAAGGTGGAAGAGGGGAAGGCGCTGCTGGAGGAAATGAAGAAGAAGGGGTTTATGCTTGATGAGGAGGCGGTGCGCAGCAGCACGGTCAAGCGTGGGCATGTCTTCAGGGGCGTCATAAACCTGCTCTTTGGCAAGTGATATATATTGGTACGCATTTTTATCCTTAGTCCTCATGGTGTGCCAAAAATAGTTTCAAGTTGGGTTGTAACTTGTCAGGATTCTACTTGAAATGAAAATGTCGATGTTGTTTGTTCCACACAACAAGGTTGATGTTTTATATTTTTTTTACATTTTTAAAAGTTCTTAAACTGATTTTCATTAGTCATAGACTTTTAGTGATGTTTCAAATAGTTATTCTCAAAATAATATTTATACTCAATAATTCAAATGGGTATTATGCAAGATTACTTCTTTTGCACTCAACTCACATCTTTTCTTCCAAGGGAGCATAAAGCTGTAGGCAATGGAAAAACATGAATATAATCCTCTCCGTCCGGCACACATGTACAATCCTTCTTTTCTCGAACACACACCCAAATGCGGGTCATTTGTATTAGAAGTAAGCGTCAAGATGACTTGCCGATCGCTTGCTTACTAGCTTTCTAATTGACATAGGTGTGTGTGTGTGGGGGGGGGGGGGGGGGGGGGGGGGGGGGAGGGGAGATGGTCTATGTAAATTTAGGGATAGGGATGAGTGACCAGTTACTATAGCTGACGAGAGGAGAGTTTTTACTGCGAGGGAGGCAGAGGCGCGTCTGCTGGTATCGTATCCGCATTCGCATCTTCTTCGGCTTTTACTACGCTCTGTTCTTTCCTTCAGTCAGTCCTTTCTTCCATATTTTTGCCTGCTGATCTCTCTCTTATAAACATATCTTTTGGCGCCAGTCTTTCCTGCCTTACCTTAACCCCGCTTTCACGTGGCGAATAAACTTTTTCATTCTGAAAATAGAACGTTTTTCTTCTAAGTTAATTGGCCAGTTCCTTTTAAAAGGAGGAAAGGGTAAAAAGCAAATGCAATCTAAAAAAGGACCAAGCAGGCAAAAACTGAAGAGTAAAAGAAGAAAAACAACTCAAAAAGCACAACAAACTATAATTATGTTTTTTGAAGCACTTGTGGAAACAACAACATGAATACAAGACTGTACTCCCATGCAACTTGAGGTAGGCTAGAGATGAAGTCCCATAAGAATCAACACAAAATAAGTAATAATACAAAGAGGTAATATGTGATTAGCAAAAGAAGCTTGATTTCTATGTCATGGTGCCGGTACATGGACCGTTAACTGGGTTCACAGAGTTGAAAGGAGCTGCCAGAGTGTGTTTTTGTGCAGCAAGAAGTGATGAGAGGGTGGGAGACCTAGGTTTGGAATCACGAGTTTATTGTCGTTGCTGGGCTTGCTGAGACTAAACTTGTTTTTGCACACTGCCATTTTTTTCCACTGTCATATTAACTGAAGAATCATCGAAACATAATGAGCCAGGTCACTAGGCATGCGCAATTTCCTTTCTTACCTTATGTGGTAACAGGAAGCCAAATGAGAGAAATTAGCTGGTGACGATGCTAAGTGATGGGGATTTCGGGAGTAGTAGTTAGGACTGAACATATGCCACTTAAGCTAAGTTAGTAGCTCATGGTATCTCAATAAATCCATTGAACGTATGTAACTTTAAGCAGAGAGAGAGGTGATTTGTCCATCTTAGCACCTAAGTTAGATGCCAACGCATATAGATGCTCTTATGATGTGCTGAAATTCACTAGGAAGTATACGTCGCTTGGTTTTGCAATGCTCGAAAGGATGGGTATGTGGAGATTTTGTCCTCACTATCTTATCTTGGTATGCACGTAGATATGTATATCTACAAGCCTAAAAGTACATTTTTTCAGTTCATGACTTTTTTTATACAATTATCTTATTTCGGTGAGTCTTTTTTTGTTGAAAATAAAATCATGTAAAGAATAACTATTTTGTGACTATCTGGTTGGTATGCTTTGGCATATTGTTGTAATTGAAAACAAATATAAAGAAATGCATTTGATGTTCCACTAGGTTTGTTGTGAGCTGCACGTCAAAATCTTTATTCTTCAGTTCAGTGAAAACCAATTATGGTTTGATAAACAGAGGTGTATGTAAATAAACACAGGCTCTTAGGAAAAGTATAGGAGGGAAACAAATAGGATTGGGATGCCCTGTCTACTTTAGTCCTATGGGAAGAGGAATTCCCTTTGATTGTAGTGAAAGAATTTTCAATGAGCTCTGAATAATGGTTTTTTCCTGTGAAATTTACACTACAGAATTGCTGTGGGGTTAGTTCCTGAGGGACATGATCATGTGAATCAAATAGCTTCTGCAGTAAAAAAAACCCAGGAGGTCTCAATCTTACACAAATCCCATGAATCAAAAGTATATGAATTCCATTTTCGTGCCTCTGTTTTAAATAGTTCATCTTGCCTATTTCATTAGTTCAGTTTCCAGCTCAGGTGTATGATTCAATTGCCTCGTAATCTCTTTTTTATCTTTTGTTGAATACACTTCAAACTGTGTTTTCCTTGTGTTAAAAGGAAGATGTCGAGATGGCACCTAGCGTACAACAAACTCCAAAGGGAGCAAACCAGAAACTGGCAAGGCGAAAAAAGAGAAGCAGCAGCAGAAACCAACAGAGAAAGCTAAGAGCTAACAACTACAGTAGTAACTGACAGTCTAGAGGGTTTAGCAGCTCTAAGCAGAATTCAGATCTGGTGGCGGAAGGTGGAGTGGAGTTGTGATAGTTTTTTTTGACTTAAGTAGTTGATTTCATTTGACATGGAACAAAAGTACTAGAGTTTTTACATCATCGTAGTAACTGGCACCTCCAGGGTAGACTAGCCACAGACTGAAAGCTACTCTACAGAAAAAAGAGCACAACACAGATGTCTGACGGCGCAAATTACATGGAAACTCAGACCAAGAACTCCGCACATCAGGCTGAGTTTGAATCCAACGCTTATCCTCCTTGGGTGAAGTCGTGCTACTATATGGTGATGGTCTCTTCTAGTTTTTGACTCGCTGCTGCATTAATTCTGATCTTTTTCGTACAGCGCAGATGGCTCTTGTTGCACAGAACAGATTACAATCGGCAGAACAGCCTGGGCATGCGCTTGGAAAAAGACTTGCACTGCCTTGGATGGGATGAACTGTACCCGTGAAGCAACACATCGTACGTGCGATTGGCAGCGTGCCATCTCAATGAGAGCATAATCTAGATCCCATAGGCTAGGTCGCTACAGCACTGTTTGGTTCACTGCTAGTACGTAGGAGTACATAATAGCAGCGCATCACCGAGTGCTCAGCTTCTTTCTTGCTGCTTTTGCAGCGGAAAGCAGCGGAGCCTGTGTACGACGCGCGTAGGACCGCACGTACGAGGAATGCGAATACGTAATCTGCTGAAAAAGATGGATCGTCTTGTCCAACCTTCATATTGGAGGGTGCACGGTTGGGATGCTGGCGAGATCGGGTGGCTCTTAGTGCGTCACATCACGAATTCACCTGCTTCTTCTACAGGTTTCGGTTCTGATGTATACTTGTCAAGATGTATAATACCGATTAGAATCTGGGATACAAGATGTGTTCCTGCTGTCATTCTCCTTTCACTTTCGTCCAACTACGGTGTCCCCTCCAAAAATACAGAAATGCTTTTAGCTCTATTATTGGCACTAATCATGGCTGAACGGTAAGCCTAATAGGGATTTTTTTTTTAAACTTTGCAGTTGGCACCCCCACCGATTTCATCCTACATCCGCACTGGCAACTACCTGGCATGTGATTTAGGCCACGTCATCCCGCGCATGCTGGTGACCTCGTTTCTTTGTGAAGAATGATGAACCTTATCGGGGAAAAAATGACTCAACGGTTTTCTTTTTGGCAATGTCATTTGTCGACTTTCAAAGCATGTGATTTACCCTGGCATGTGATTTACCCTGGCATGATGAACATTCTCAAGATCATCCGATGACGTACGAAAGGAACTCCATTTGCCGACAAATGACTTAGCGGCTTTCTTTGTAGCCGTTAAGTCATTTGTCAGCAGTGAGATGCGAGATAATTGATATGAATTCATGTGCACAACAGTTTTAGACAACCGTAGGCGTATGCGCGTTGTTCCTAGAGAGCGACACCTCATATGCATGCATACACTAGCAAAACCAAAACAACGATATCAACAGGATCTTTTGCAATTCGAACTTGAAAATACCAAAACGATCAAACCGCAGATGTGGTTTATGACCTGTCTTCATTTCGGCTTTAGTTCGACAAATTTTGTTTCTCCTTGAAATTCGCAACCGAGGAGTTTATGAAGTTGCCATTGATTGGTACTCAAGTTACCACATGGTAACTCTTTACAAATAGGGTTGTTGTAACTACTTCAATATAATTGGTAACATAAGTGTCCAGATTTTTGGGGTCAAAACATACCGTGTGGAAGAAATTTTGAAGCCCTCAAATGGTGAGAACATATTGCGAATCAAGCAGAAAGTTTAGGTTACAAACATTTTACATTTGTGAAATTAACATTTAATCCAATGATATCACCATGCTTGTGTTTTCTCGTGTGCGCTTTGCAATTTCACTTATCTATTGGTGTGTGGCAACTTTCCAATTGAACACATTTCCTCCGCGTAAAATTTATGGAACTAAGTGACCATTTCTTGATTGACCTGTCAATTTCGCTGTTCACACTCCTAACCATCCGATGGGGATCTCATCATTCATTCTTATTTCCACAAATCTCAAAACTCGGATTGGATGGTTCTTATGGCATCCACATAGAGATAGTTGTTTCTCTGTCGTAGAACATGCAAATGCATAAATCTCCAACTTACAAACACTCACATTAGCTTGAGAGATGGAGCAAGTCACCGGTGTATAACTATCAGGTACGCCACTTAGCACAGAAAGAATAAACCGACTCAATGTGAGACACAAAGCTTCAAACCTAGGTTTCATATAGTGTATAATTTTAACACAGGGTCACATGGAACACCGTGTAAGTAGACTCATACGCTGCGATAAATACTTAAACATTTTTTAGTTTTCTAACACATAATATGGTTCACAGTTTCAATGAATTTGTACCCCAAAAAAAATCTGAAATTACAGTCATTTCAGAGGTTTCAAAATATTTTCCTATTGATCAAAATATTCAGGCTATTTCACCAAGTACAAATGAGTTCAAATAAGATTAAAAAAATATTGACAAATCCCTTCAACTTCGGTTGGATTTCAGCAAATTCCGGTCCTTCAGCCAAAATGCAATCCTAGAGTAACCAATTCAGAAATTTCAGTGATTCGGTGAACAGTTGATCCTAAATAACTGGTTTTTTTTTCTATTATATAAATAACGAACAGAGGCTTGCCAAAACACTTGAGCAAAGTTGCAATAAGAAATTGCAAGAAAGTGCTTATTGTAAGAATTAGATCAAGCTGGAAACATACCGATACATGCAAGGTATGTCGATGTTTTGATTACACTGGACAGAGCCGAGTTAACATTTGTACCACCATCAACATGTGTCCATGTCCACCCTTTTGCAGCTGGTGAAAAACATTGAAACATTCTTGAGAGAGAAGCATATCCCTGAATTAGTTGCTCCTAAAAATAACACACCTGCAGCTGCAGTCTCATGTGTCGTTACACCAGCAGGTTTATTCGATAACTCGTCTCTCCGGTGTAGACGCTGATGCTGCCCAGCCCAGGCCGATGCAGTGTCATGTCCCCCGTCAGGGTCGTCCTCCATGACCACCTCTGCCCTAGCAGCTGATATAAATAGGTAGACGCAAGGGGCACCACTGATCGTCACATTTGCCTCCTCCCATCGTTTCTTTTCCCTCCCTTGGTGAAAGGAGGGGAGGAGGGAGGAGGAGATCGTGTACGCGCGCGAACGCAGACAACTTCCATGGCGGACGAGGGCGCCGTGAAGCCGATGAAGGCAACGTCGGACGGCATATTCCAAGGGGAGAATCCCTTGAACTCGGCCCTGCCGCTGGCCATCCTGCAGATATGCGTCGTCGTCGTGCTCACCCGCGGGCTCGCCTTCCTCCTCCGGCCTCTTCGGCAGCCGCGCGTCATCGCCGAGATCATCGTGAGTAATTTACTCGATTGTACGTCGTGCGGAAGAAAATCCTATACGACCAACCATGGTACGACCCAGATGTGGACCAGGTTCAGCACCATCGATCTGATTAAGGGGAAGAAAAGCAACTGCGCTGGCCGCATTTGATTAACAGGGTATGCCACGCGTACGATGGTGAGCATGGTCCACACCTGGTCGTACCACCGGGTGGGTCGTATAGGATTTTTTTCCCGTGCGCTATGCATGATCATTGCGATATGCACATTGGCTGATCAATTATTAATTCCCTATCGGTCGATGATGAGCCTGATCACCTTCTTCAGGGTGGCATCCTGCTCGGCCCGTCGGCGCTTGGCCGCAGCACCGCCTTCCTCAACACGGTGTTCCCCAAGGAGAGCCTCACGGTGCTGGACACCCTCGCCAACATCGGCCTCCTCTTCTTCCTCTTCCTCGTCGGCCTTGAGCTCGACCTCCGAGCCATCCGCCGCACCGGCACCACCGCCCTCGTCATCGCCGTCGCCGGCATCTCGCTGCCGTTCATCCTCGGCATCGGCACCTCCTTCGTCCTCCAGCATACCGTCAACCGCGGTGTATCCACGGGGCCATTCCTCGTGTTCATGGGCGTATCGCTCTCGATCACCGCGTTTCCCGTGCTGGCGCGGATCCTCGCCGAGCTCAAGCTCCTTACAACCGACCTTGGGCGCATGGCCATGTCCGCAGCGGCTGTGAACGATGTCGTCGCGTGGATTCTTCTTGCCCTCGCCATTGCGCTTTCAGGGAGCGGTTCACCGCTTGTCTCGGTCTGGGTACTGCTCACGGGTACCGGCTTCGTCGTCGCGGCGTTCTTCTTGCTTCGGCCGATTCTCGCTTGGATGGCGCGGCGGTCCCTCGACGGAGAGCCAGTAAAGGAGATTTACATCTGCGCGACGCTTTCCATCGTGCTCGCCGCTGGATTCATCACCGACACCATCGGCATCCACGCGCTGTTCGGCGCCTTCATCGTTGGAATCATCGTGCCCAAGGACGGGCCCTTCGCCGGCGTTCTCCTGGAGAAGGTTGAGGACCTCATCTCCGGCCTGTTCCTGCCGCTATACTTCGTGTCCAGCGGGCTAAAGACCAACGTCATGGCCATCCAAGGCCGCGACTCGTGGGCGCTTCTTGTGCTCGTGGTTGCCACGGCATGCATCGGCAAGATAGGCGGCACGGTGCTCGCGTCGCTCATCGTGCGCGTGCCGTTGCGAGAGGCGGTGACTCTCGGGTTCTTGATGAACACCAAGGGGCTCGTGGAGCTCATCGTGCTCAACATCGGCAAAGACAGGCACGTCCTCAACGACGAGACCTTCGCCATCCTTGTCCTCATGGCGCTCATCAACACCTTCATCACAACGCCGGTCGTCATGGCCATCTACAAGCCCGCGCGGCGCGGGGCGCCGTACAAGAACCGCACCGTCCTGCGCGCGAACCCTGATGACGAGCTCCGTATGATGGCGTGCTTCCACAGCACGCGCAACATCCCCACCATGATCAACCTCATGGAGTCTTCGCGCGGCACGCGGCGGCGCGGCATCACCGTCTATGCCATGCACCTCGTCGAGCTCTCGGAGCGGTCCTCTGCCATCTCCATGGTCCACAAGGCGCGGCGCAACGGCATGCCGTTCTGGAACAAGCGGCGCAACGGCGACGGCCACGGAGACCAGCTGGTGGTCGCCTTCGAGACGTACCAGCAGCTGAGCCACGTGTCCATCCGCGCCATGACGGCCATCTCTGACCTGCACACGATCCACGAGGACGTGGTAACCAGCGCGCACCAGAAGCGCGCCGCTCTCATCGTGCTCCCCTTCCACAAGCTTCACCAGATGGACGGCCACATGGAGTCCCTCGGCGACGAGTACCAGCACATCAACCAGCGCGTCCTCCACCACGCGCCCTGCTCCGTCGCCATCCTCGTCGACCGCGGGCTTGGCGGTGCGGCGCAGGTGCCCGCGAGTGACGTCTCCTACAACATCGCCGTTCTATTCTTCGGCGGCCGCGACGACCGCGAGGCCCTGGCCTACGGCATGCGCATGGTCGAGCACCCAGGCATCGAGCTCCACGTGCTGCGCTTCCTGCCCCAGTCAGGCACTAGCGGCGCCGCCGACGATGATGAGGCGTTCCTGGCGGATTTCAGGGGCAATGTGGTCACCCGGAACGAGTCTGTGCGGTACGAGGAGAAGACGTGCAGCGCGAAGGCGGATGTCGTTGGGGCGATCAAGGCTCTCGGACGGTGCAACCTCTTCCTGGTCGGGCAAGGGGCTCTTTGCATGCCGCTGGCTGACCGGAGCACGGACTGCCCGGAGCTCGGGCCGGTGGGGAGCTACCTGGCTCTGCCCGAATTCTCAACGGTGGCATCGGTGCTGGTGATGAAGCAGTACGACCCGACGGCAAAGCACTACGACCTCGTCGAGGAGGTGGTCGACATGGCGGTCGATGTGGACACGCCGGTCAAGGGCAATCGTGGCGACTGATGTGTTTGCATGTGTTGGACATGTTAAAACATATGATCAATATAGTAAAAGAGTACGCATGCATGCATCGTGTAGGTCAGTAGGTGTACATGTTGGAAATGTAGAACAGTTAGTTTGGCTAACATAGTACTCCGTACTAGTAGACTGCCTATCCAATACTCCCTCTCACTAGTAGAAAAGGGGCCATCCGTTTGGGCCATCTATCTCGGCCAAATTATAACCCGGGATAGATGCACCATTGATCCCGGGTCGAGCCGTCGTGGCGCCCGTGGGCATTGATCCCGGGTCGGTTGGGACCTTTGGTCCCGGTTCGTGACACGAACCGGGATCAAAGGGTCTTCACATGCGCGCACATGCGTCGCAGCGCTGGGCCCCTCTGGCAGGGGACCTTTGGTCCCGGTTCGTGTTACAAACCGGGATCAAAGGGTCTCCCTGCTATATCATCTTCTTCCACCCCGAGCTAGCTCGAGTTCATCACCATTTCTCCTCCATTTTCCTCTCTCCCACTCAAATTAATCCCCATTTTTTTGCACCATTTGAGAGGATTGAAGGCACCCCATCTATTCAAAGGTTAGCAACATCGTTCTTTCCTCCGGCGTTGCAACTTTAGCTCATTTCGTTGCTAGTTTAGCTCATTTCAATTTTGTAATGCTAGCAAGGTGTTTGATGAAATGCCCAAGCTAGAAAGTGTATTTGCGAGCTCAAATTAATTTATTATTTGTGGATTTTAGTGTTGTCCCCGTCCTCACCGCCGTCGATAGCCCGCGTCGTCCCGTCACCGGCACCACTTTGGTGAGCCTCTTTTTTATCTTTTATTTTTAAAACCTATATATATACTTGTATGATTTAAATGCATATTTATTTCTTGTATAATTAATTTCTTATGTTTTTTATATGTATAGTGTCATGGTTTTGATATCCGTCCCCGTCGGCCCTCGTCCGATCTATGATTCGGATGTGGTATATTTTCATAACTATTTGTTTCGTTTCGTGTTTATCACACTCATGCCCGACCAACTTGACGTAGAGATATTTTTATTTAGGAGGTAGTTGAACCGGAAATTCCAGTCGACCCTATTGTCGAGTATTTTAAAAAGGAAAACGACGATTTGAAAGCAAAATTGAAGATAAGCGAAGATCTTTGTCTCCAATACCTAGAAGAGAAGAGTGTATTGGACTTGAAGATTGCCGACATCGATGATGCTTACGGGGTCGTCGTCGCTGCTCACGAGATGAAGATGGAGGCAATGCGCTTGAAGCTTAAAAAGATTAGAAAATATGCCATTAGTCGAGAGGCTTGGTATCATTATGCTGTTGGTTCAATAGTTACCTTAGTTGCGATTTTGATCGCATTTGTTGTTGGATTTAAATTCTTTAGATAGTTGTATGTTAGGTTCAATTAATGTATGTTTCATTAGAACAATGTATTACATTTGGGCACTACTCTACTTTGGTTTTAATGTGATGAACTTGTATTAATTAATTTGGTCAGTACTATATATTTATGATGTAGTGTAATGGTTTTTGATATATTTATATAATGCAGATGAGCCGGCAATGGATGTACAGTGACCGACGCGGTCTCGACTTTATCAATGGCATGCATAGTTTTCTCCGTGTGGCTAATGATAACAAGCCGTCGAGTGGTTATATTCTTTGTCCATGTAGAGTCTGCAAGAATAAGCGGGATTACTCTACGTCAAGAACCATTCACGTCCACCTGTTGGAGGAGGGTTTCATGGATGGTTATTATTGTTGGACCAAGCACGGAGAAAGAGGGGTTATGATGGAAGAAAATGAAGAAGAAGAGGATAATGACACCTATCCTACGTTCACTGCAGACGGTGATACTCCAATGGGGGAAGACGAAGCTGAAGAAGAGCCCAATGATGATGAGCCCAATGATGATTTTGGCCGGGCCATTCTTGATGCACGGATAAACAGCGGAAGTGAAAACGAGAGGTCGAAGTTGGATAGCATGTTAGAGGATCACAAAAAATTGTTGTACCAAAATTGCGAAGATGGCCAGAAGAAGCTTGGTACCACGCTGGAATTGCTGCAATGGAAGGCAGAGAATGGTACAACTGACAGAGGATTTGAGAATTTGCTGAAAATAATAAAGAAGATGCTTCCAAGGGATAACGTACTGCCCCCCAGTACGTACGAAGCAAAGAAGATTGTGTGCCCTCTAGGATTAGAGGTGCAGAAGATACATGCATGCATCAATGATTGCATCCTCTATCGCGGTGAGAAGTACGAGCATTTGAATGCGTGCCCGATATGCGGTGCGTTGCGGTACAAGATAAGGCGAGATGACCCTGGTGATGTTGACGGCGATCCGTGCCCCAGGAAGAGGGTTCCTGCCAAGGTGATGTGGTATGCTCCTATAATACCACGGTTGAAACGTTTGTTCCAAAACAAAGAGCATGCAAAGTTGTTACGATGGCACAAAGAAGACCGTAAGAAAGACATGATGCTGAGACACCCCGCTGATGGGTCGCAGTGGCGAAAAATCGACAGGACCTTCAAGACGTTTGCAGATGACGCTAGGAACATAAGATTTGGTCTAAGTACAGATGGCTTTAATCCTTTCGGGGAACAAAGCTCCAGTCATAGCACCTGGCCTGTGACTCTATGTATGTATAACCTTCCTCCTTGGTTGTGCATGAAGCGGAAGTTTATTATGATGCCGGTGCTCATCCAAGGTCCGAAGCAACCCGGCAACGACATTGATGTGTACCTGAGGCCATTGATTGAAGAACTTTTAGAGTTGTGGAGTGACGAAGGGGTACGTGTGTGGGATGAGCACAAACAAGAGGCATTTGACCTACGAGCGTTGTTGTTTGTAACCATCAATGATTGGCCTGCTCTTAGTAACATTTCAGGACAGTCAAACAAGGGATACAATGCTTGCACGCACTGTCTAGATAAGACTGAAAGTATATATGTAGGCAACAAGAATGTGTACCCAGGTCATCGTCGATTTCTTCCACCTGAGCATCCCGTAAGAAAGAAAGGCAAGCATTTCAAATGTGAGGTTGATGACCGGACGAAGCCTACCTGCCCTGATGGTGATGCTATATATGAGATGGTCAAGGATTTAGAAGTAATCTTTGGAAAGGGTCCTGGCAGTCTATCTGTTCCGAAAGACGCCAACAAGCGCGTACCCTTGTGGAAAAAGAAATCCATATTTTGGGAGTTACCCTATTGGAAAATCCTAGAGGTTCGCTCTGCAATCGACGTGATGCACGTGACGAAAAATCTTTGCGTGAACCTGCTAAGCTTCTTGGGTGTGTATGGGAAGACGAAAGATACACCGGATGCACGACTGAACCATCAACATATGCACGAGAAGACGAAAGACGACCACCTTAATCCAGAGAAGTATCAAGGTCCTGCCAGCTACGCTCTTACCAGAGAAGAGAAGGAGATCTTTTTTGAAGTCCTGAACAGTATCAAGGTCCCGTCTGGCTTCTCGTCGAATGTGAAGGGAATAATTAACATGGCAGAGAAAAAGTTCCAAAACCTGAAGTCTCATGACTGCCATGTGATTATGACACAATTACTACCGGTTGCATTGAGGGGGCTTCTACCGGAAAATGTTCGACTACCCATTGTGAAGCTATGTTCATTCCTCAATGCAATTTCTCAGAAGGTGATCAATCCATTGACTCTAGGAACTTTACAGAAGGATGTTGTTCAGTGTCTTGTCAGCTTCGAGTTGGTGTTCCCACCATCCTTCTTCAATATTATGACGCACCTCATAGTTCACCTAGTCGAAGAGATTCAAGTTCTCGGTCCTGTATTTCTACACAACATGTTCCCCTTCGAGAGGTTCATGGGAGTCTTAAAGAAATACGTTCATAACCGTGCTAGGCCTGAAGGAAGCATCTCCAAGGGTTATGGAACAGAGGAGGTCATTGAGTTTTGTGTTGACTTTATTCCTGACGTTAACCCGGTCGGTGTTCCTCAATCGCGCCATGAGGGGAGATTGCGTGGAAAAGGAACACTAGGAAAGAAACAAATATTTTCTGACTGGGATTCTTTCAATCGAGCACACTACACAGTTCTACATAATTCGAGCTTGGTGGCTCCGTATATCGAGGAACACAAGAATACTTTACGCTCATTAATGGCTGAAGAATGCATTGAAAAAGAACACTTGAAGACTTTCTGCGGGTGGTTGCACACACGTCTCATTAATGACAACACTGTCGAAGAACAGCTAAACTTGTTGGCCAGAGGACCATCTTCGACTATATTGGCTTTTCAAGGGTACGAGATAAATGGGAATACATTTTACACGGCCGACCAAGATAAAAAGAGCACCAACCAAAACAGTGGTGTCCGCTTTGATGCATCAAACAACAATGGGACAAAGGACACATATTATGGGTACATAGAGCAGATATGGGAACTTGACTACGGACCTTCTTTCAAGGTACCTTTGTTCCGGTGCAAATGGTACAACCTGGATGGTGGGGTAAACGTAGACCCGCAGTACGGAATGACTACAGTGGATCTCAAGAATTTTGGGTATGACAACGAACCATTCGTACTAGCCAAAGACGTGGCTCAGATTTTCTATGTGAAGGACATGTCTTCCAGACCAAAAAAAAGAAAAGATAAGCAAGCGAAGACATCATATGATGAGCCAAAGCGTCACATAGTTCTTTCAGGGAAAAGAACTATCGTGGGAGTGGAGGACAAGACAGACATGTCAGAAGATTACAACAATTTTGAAGAAATCCGGCCCTTCGCAGTGAAAATTGACCCAAGTCTCGCGTTAAATGGAGAAGCTTGTCCATGGCTACGGCGCAATCAGAAGAAAGTGACGGGTAGAAAGTAGAAGAAGATTGTGTAATGAGGAGGATGACGACGACGATGACTTCAACTGGAGCGACCATGGAGAAGAGGTCGGCGGGCCACAGATGCAGGAGGCCATTGAAGCCTCCTTACAGTCCGTTTTATGAAAAGTGTGAGTGATGTGTAATAATGTAACTGTGTGAGTGAAACGATCCGTATGCTTCTTCAGTCCCGGTTGGTAACACACCCCTGTGATGGTTCCTACTCTTTGAGATCGTGTGTTTCGTTTAAGCGACGTCCCCGAAAGATAAACAAAACTACGAAAGCAATTAAATCAATAGATATAAAAGAAAAAGAAAACACAAATAGAAACAAGAAAAAAAAGGCCTTTAATGACAAGAAAACACAAAGTCGTCGTGAGCAGCAAATCGACCTTCGATCCACAGCGGCAAGACGTCTCTGATGATCTACGACCGTCCCAAAAGTGTTGGGAATGTCGCAGATCATCAGAGCGCCTTGCCGCTGCTTGGATCGGACCGAGGGGCATGGCTACCACTTCCACCACCACCACCACCACTCCCACCTCCTCGGCAATTCATCATTGCGTCACCCTAATCCAGTGGCTGGATTCAACCTACCTGAGGGCTTGTGTTTCCAACAGCGTCGTTGTGTTGTCATTGTTCACCGACCTACAGGAGGTGGCTCCAATGGCTGGCCGGTGAACAAGGACGAACACAATAATGCCAAGGAACATGCCAGCAGGTAGGCTAAATCCAGCCATTGGATTCGGTGGCGAAGGTAGATGCTCGTTGTGTGCCGTTCGCTGCAGGGACGCCGCTATTTATAGGCGATTAGAAAGTGTACCTGTGGATGAGGTGGGAGTGGTGGTGGTGGTGGGGAGTGCTGATCCAACAGCTCACAAGCCTCAAAAGAAACACACCCTGATCCAACGGCTCACAAGCGCTTGAAAGAAACACACGATCCGTGTGCTTCTTTAGTCCGGCTGGTAACACCAACCGGGACTAAAGGCAGGCTTCGCGGTCACGACTCGTGTCAGTCACACGTGTCCGCCAGCGGTAACCGTCGCTTTATAAAAGGGGATTGCAGAATAATTCAAAGCAGGGAACATTATTGTCCTCACTTTACAAAAACATCATTGATCAAATATTCAAAAGTATCACGCATACATCTTTATTTAATCCATAATACATCACGAATAATATAACTAACTTTTGCCGGGTCCTAAGCGCGAGGTGCTGAGCGGCCGGCGGCTTGCACCAAAGATAAGGAACCATCACTGGGGCAATACTCACATGAGGAGGATCCCTATGAGTGTATACCACATATTGTCATGCACCGCTTGCGTATCCAACCTAACTGTGAGATCCTGGCTCAGGGCTCAATAGGATTGATAGGATACTCATGTCAACAAGTTGCAACTTCTTTTCCGGAAGCTCATCTGGAAAGAACTCCGAGGTTAAGCGTGCTTGGCCCGGAGCACTCCAAGGATGGGTGACCGACCGGGAACTCGTTCCCGGGTGCGCACGAGTGAGGACAAAGTGCGCAGAAAAGACTAGTGTTGATCTGTGGGGCCAGTCTAGAGATCCTAGAGAGCTGCCAGGGGTGACAGGCCCGGCCCGGGGGTAGGCCGGGGTGTTACATTTGGTATCAGAGCCGACCCTCGCGGCAACACGGGCGTGTGTGGGTCAGGGGCGCGGACATGTGGAGCATGTGCCGGCACTGGGCGCACAGACGTGTACCAAGAGGGGAAGTTCCTGGACTGGGGGCTGACCGACGAGGGCGTCGGTCTTCTAAGGGGGGAAGGATGTGAGATCCTGGCTCATGGCTCAATAGGATTGATAGGATACTCATGTCAACAAGTTGCAACTTCTTTTCCGGAAGCTCATCTGGAAAGAACTCCGAGGTTAAGCGTGCTTGGCCCGGAGCACTCCAAGGATGGGTGACCGACCGGGAACTTGTTCCCGGGTGCGCACGAGTGAGGACAAAGTGCGCAGAAAAGACTAGTGTTGATCTGTGGGGCCAGTCTAGAGATCCTAGAGAGCTGCCAGGAGTGACAGGCCCGGCCCGGGGGTAGGCCGGGGTGTTACACTAACAGGTAACGACGGACGTGCTCGTCCTCTCTCTGATACGGTGACGCACCTCCACCTCGGGGGCCGGCGGCCTCTGCACCGAGGCTGGCCCACGCGATGGCCACCAAACAAGATCCGGGTCGGCGACGTCACCCGGATTCCTCACCAAACTACGCGTCCGGAAGACACCTCCCAGTGCCAGCCGGCGGAGCCCAGTCCCGGACACTGCCCGGTTCCAACAAATGGGTGGTCGTCATCGATTCCCGCCGAGATCTGAAAAAATGAGTGGGGAATTTGATCAAACAACTAAGGTGCGTGCAACCTAGGTAGGGGAGGGAGAGGGCAGCACCTTGGCATGGGGACGGAGGGGAGGTCCACGGTGGTGTGGAGGATATAGCGCGGCGCCCGCGGAGGACACGGGCGCGGAGGAGGGCGTCGAGCGGCGCAGACAAGGGCGGCGGCGGCGCGGAGTAGGGGAGAGAGCAGGGGCAGGCTCTCAGGTCTCCCGGCCCCTGGCCTTTATATAAGGAGGAAAGATAAACCTTATCCCAGCCCCCACCAACCCCACCTTATCCCGGCCCCTGGCCTTTATATAAGGAGGAAAGATAAACCTTATCTCAGTCAAAAATCAAATTTATCACGAAAGCAATTAAATCAATAGATATAAAAAGAAACTAAAATAACAATTCAAAAACATGTAAAAGAAAAACAAAACTACAAAAGCAATTAAATTAATAGATGTAAAAGAAAAACAAAACAGAAATAGAAATAGAAATAAGAAAAGGAAACAAGAAAAAAAAGAAAAACACCATTCATCCCGGTTGGTAACACCAACCGGGACCAAAGGCCTGCTGGGCTTCGCGCGCAATTTTTCGCGGCCCAGACAGACCTTTGGTCCCGGTTGGTGTTACCAACCGGGATGAAAGGGTATTCCATCCCGGTTCGTGGCTGGAACCGGGATGGAAGGTCAATTTCGCGCGTTATGAGGTGGTTTCCACCAAAATTTTCTATCTTCTCCCCAAATCGCGAAGCCCAGAACTACGGTGAAGCTCTGCGCTGCTCGATCCCCGCGCGGCCGCGCGCGCCTGCTCGGCCACCGAGGCGCCGTCGCTGCCCCGACGCCGTGCCCCTTCGACACTGCGTCCCCGCCCCGACGCCGTGCCGCCTCCTCCCCTGCCTCGCCCCGCCGCGCCGTCGCCCTCCGCCGTTGCCCTCTGCGGTCGCCGCAGTGGTGTGCTGCCCCCCACTGCGTCGTCGCCCTCCGCGGTGCTGCCCAGCCTCCATCACCTCCTCCGGCCGCCGGTCGCCCACGCCGTCGCCTCCGCAGCGTGGCCCCGCCCACCTCAGCGGCTGCGCAGCGCGGATTGACCCGACCGGCCTCCACCTCCGCCGCGTGGCCGGCCCTCCACCTCCGCTACTCCGGCCGTCCAACGCCGCTAGCCGCAGACAGGCCGTGCTACACCACCGGCGTGCTCCACCGGCGGCCGTAGCTCCTCAAGGTGAGTTTTTTTCTTCATAATTTTGTAGATTAGTTTGCTAGTTGTTAGTGTAAAAATATTGTAGATTATTAGTGTACTGTTAGTTTGCTAGTTTTAGTGTATTGTTAGATTTTGTAGATTTTGGTTAGTATTTTTTAGATTTTGTAGATTATAGATTTTAGATTTTGTAGATTGTAGAGTTTGCTAGTTTTAGTATATTGTAGATTTTGTATTCCTTGAATTTAAATTTTTAGTGGACAATTAGCTAGTGCCATTTTGAATTAGTGCCATTTTAAATCATGTAATAAAATTATTTGTTCTTTGTCATCTTAAATTTATATGGATATTCATATTCTTGTAGTTGCTAAGAAATTGTTGGTATGACAAGTTAGAAATTTTTAGGTTAGAAATGTTGCTATGATTATAGTTGCTAAGAAATTGTGGTGTTAATAGTTGCTATAAAATTATTTGTTCTTTGTAATATTTAATTTTACATATGGATATTCATATTCTTGTTACAAAATTGATTGCAGGCACATTAATTGAGCCATGGATCCAAATTGTCCGGACGACTTCGGCATAGACGAGGAGCGTGGAGAGCCATTGGATCCACTTTTCCGGGCCTCGGCGTTAGAGACGAGGATCGTGAAGAGCGAATGTGTATGATTATAGCAGGACGTGCAGCCGCGCCTGTCGGTGAAGAAGACGAAGTGGCAAATTTAGAGGAATTCAGCTCCCAATTTCTCAATGACTCCGGTGAGGGAGCAGAAATTTGTGTAGAGAAGGAAGTGGTAGTAACAAACTCAGGCGAGGTATATATTAATTAAGCCTCTGTTGATCGATGACATAGCTTAATTATTTGATCCTGCGGTTATTAACGAATCTTTTTTTTTCTTTTAGCCCTCTGGAACAAGCAAATCATCTGCATCTAGAGTGTCGAAAGGGTCGAAAGCCATAAAGCCTCGAGGCCCGTCGAAGCCGATGAAGGAGGGTCAAAGGGTAGTGATCGACATAGTTGATGCTACTGGCCAACCAATGCAACCCTTAGAGTGCCGCGCAAATTTATAAACCAATGCGGAGTTTCAGTTAGGGACATGGTACCGATCACATGTCAAGAATGGCATCCGCGGAAGGACGGGAGCAAGACTTGGACTTATGTCGACGACCAAACAAAAGATTTGTTTTGGGAGAAGCTCTTGACAAAGGTCACCCTGCCTCCAGAAGTGACAGAAAACGAGAAGTGGATGGAGAAAGTCAAGGAGTGGACTCTTGGCAAGGCTGCCGAACAGTTCCGAACCCACAAGAAAACTATATGGAAAGATTATTGTGAAGAGAAGGAAAAGATCCTGAATACACTCCAGTATTCACCGGATTATCTAACTTTATTGTGAAGAGAAGGAAAAAGATTATTGTTTGTAAGTGATTTATTTTATGCAATTTAATTAAGTCTCTATCTCAGCTCGTTCGTTGCCAATTATCTAACTTTATTCTTTTGTACGCTATTATATATGCAGAATGAAGATCGTCGAATGCAGAGACAACGGAATCTATAGTTTAGGGTTCATGGACCCATATTGGATTCATGAAGTAACCGTAAGGAACCATCCCGAGGACACCGAGCATTACATGCTCCAATATCTAGTGAAACACCATACATGTGAAGATATACTTCTTTCTTACAATTTCAGGTGAGTGTTACCGTACCTTCTACACATTCTACTTTGCTTACTCGATATTTAGTGTAACTCATGGACATATAAATGTGTGAAGCAACCATTGGATTCTGGTAGACATTAGACCTGAACAAGCATGCGTTCAAGTCCTGGACTCGTTAAGGAAAGATATGGACGATTATATCAACTTGCAAGCAATGTTTCAGAGGTAACTTCAGTCATTATCGCTCTATATATCGATCTCTTTCGTTCGTTCAAGTCCTTTGATTTTTTCTTTTGCCGGCCAGGGTTTGGGAAAAGTTCAATACCGAGATTCGTGGGACTTGGAAACCGCACCTGTTTTGGTATGAAACCAAGGTAAGTAGTAGTACTATATATATATGTCCGCGCAACTTTTAAATTCTAGTTTCAGCACCATTATCATGCTTGATTGTTATTTTGATTAAATTCTATTCTTTGTAAAGTGGTGTCTGAGGCAGGCACAAGGGAATAATTTATGTGGATATTATGTTTGCGAGTACATACGATCTTTTGTTCATCAGCGGGATAGAAAGCTCAGAACAACAGAGGTCTGTATACACTATCGGCAATTACTTCATTACCATATTTGTGTTCATTTCCATTT
The DNA here is from genome assembly GCA_947311845.1 of Poa pratensis. NCBI lineage: Eukaryota > Viridiplantae > Streptophyta > Magnoliopsida > Poales > Poaceae > Poa > Poa pratensis. The sequence continues at coordinate 31,294,859 of CAMZMU010000036.1, read as the reverse complement.
TCACATTTTCTGATGATTTCACATTTTCTTATTGATCTAGATGGAACGAGAGAAGGACAAGCTCATACCAACGAAGCGCCTTATAGCAATTCAAGAGGAATTGGCAGGATTTTTGAACAAGGAGGTCCTGAAGAAATCCGGAGAATTTTTTCACCCTAGAAATTATTTTCTGCCTCCAATGTAATTGACGTGATCTCGACGTGAGAAACGTGATGTCGGTGTGTGACTTAATTATATATGTATCAGAACGTATGTGTGTGACTTATATGTATGCATCACGCGTGACATCGATCGATGTGTCAACTTTATATATGTGTGTGACTTTGTATGCGCAACGTGATCTTAATTAATAGGAAATAATTAAATGGAAACAAAAATCGAAAACCCTAAAAAATAAGCAAATAAAATACAAAGATGCAAACCCTTTGGTCCCGGTTCGTGTCACGAACCGGGACCAAAGCTCCCCCTCCCTGCGCGCCCAGCCGCGCCCACGTGGAGGCCCATCTATCCGGGTCGTGGACACCCGGGATAAAAGCCACCCCCCTCTAGTCCCGACCATTTAATCCCGGTTGTAAACCCGGGATCAAAGGCCCTCTGGACCCAGGATAGATGGGCTTGTTTCTACTAGTGTCTGTTCATGCAAATAGGCCATATAACTTCTTTCAAAATCAAACAACAACCCTATAGAAAACTGGCGGACCTCCACAATTCCATAGTGAGCAGGAAATCAAGGATGGTGTCTTTTCCTTTCCTTTCCATCAGTTAAAGCACCGGGACAAGTCGAGTTCATTCAAGCCTTCTTCAATGGTGTACCGAGTACTCCCTCCGTTTTTTAATATAAGATGTTTTAACTTTTGTCCACATGCACATGCACACAAATGTATGTAGACACATTTTTGTGTGCATGTTCACTCATTTTAGTGTGCATGTAGACAACATATGTACCACCTAAAACATCTTATATTAAAAAACGGAGGGAGTATGTGTGTAAGACGTGTGATGGTGGTAATGGTGGAACCAGTTCTGTAGGATTTAGATTGGCGGTATGTCACGTAGGTGTAACGGATACTGGTCAGTCGGCTTTGCCGAATGTGAGCCGTAGTTCAAGTCCATGGTAGCAAACAAGGTGCGGTGTTGCAAAAAGGGCTCGGACTTGCTGTTAGAGTTAGTATGAGAGGGGTAAATGGCGATCGTCGATGCGAACAAAACTAGCCCCGTTTGCTATTTCCCAAAATTTTAATTGGTCGTCGCAAAATCGCTTGCGCACAAAGGAAAAGACCCTCTTCTACCTAACTTGTGAGCCTCGCATCGGGTCTATGTCTAACCCGCAGCGTCGCCCACGTGAATATCCGCGTGGTCAGGCAGTCAGCGTGTGTGCTCCCCCCTCCATGGACAACTCTAACCCTCTCGCATTCTCATCCCCTACTCTTCGCCACTTGGATCCCGATGTGGCGGTGACACTCATGTCACTAGCCTCGCTGGGAGAGGACTAACAGGCTCGGGCCGCTATGTTTGCGGGAGGAGCGGTGTCAGCCTTCTCCTTCTCACCTTTTGGGCCAGATGGCAAGGAATAGGTCGCTCTGAAGGCGAGAAGTAGGTGGCCTTGGAAACGAGGAGGAGGAGGCTGGTCGAAACATGTTGGAGTTACTGCTCTAGAGTTGGAATCGGCAAGGCGGACTCGACAATGTATCCGTAAGATTGAGTAATAGATCGACTCTGCACTATATATCACAATATGTACTATCGGGTGTGTGGTTCGGTTGTGGAGATGCATATACTATGTGATACTTGTTTAACTTTTTAGTCGATAGGTTAATGTGGACGCTAATTCTGACTAACGTGTCAGTCGGTTGATGACTCGGTTCCACTATCATGGGCATGGTAATGCTAATCTGACACACGGATTTGGCTAGAGGAGTATGGCGAGAACTGTCCACCACGAGACACAACGAGCAAGTTGTCATCTATGAGTCTCATCAATGTGTGTGGATCAGTCAGCTTAGCCTTTATCAAACGCTATCTGTAATATCATACTATTAAAGGTAGAGTTTGGGCCAAATCAAAAAGCATCCTCGCGACATAGTTGACCAAGACGGGATTTGTTCGTCCGATATGGAGAGATGTTCTTGCTTGTTGCGCTTCAATCAGCCCGCTGGGAAACCCAAGAGAAAGGTATGATGCAGCGTAGCGGTAATTTTACCTTGATACAAAACCAAGATTATCGAACCAGTAGGACTTGGAGAAGACCCCCTTGAGGTTTCTCCCTCCCCTGGCGCTAGGAGGTTAACGCGGATCTGCACACAATCACGAACAAACCACTTTACCCCAACGAAACAGAGAGGTTGTCAATCTCTCGGGCTTGCTGAACACAAAGAATTAAACTTATGGTGGAAAATAATATGAGAGCAAAAATGACCAGCGAGCAAATGATTAGGAAAAGCTATGAAAACGGTGGTAAAAAATATAAGAAAATAGGACTGGGGTCCACAGTTCACTAGTGGTGTCTCGCCGAAAGATAAACATGTTGGGTAAACAAATTATAGCTGGGCAATTGACAAAGCATGGGCGCATAACAATACTATCATGACATAATATGGTTCATGTTTCATTTAATATGGTCATTACATCAAAATACATAGACCGTTATCCAACTGCATCTACGACTAATAATCCATCATGGGATCGCTATCAAGAATGTCACCCGAAAGTATTAAGTTGCAAGCAACAGATAATTGCAATAAGCACGGTGCATAATGTAAGCAATGAAAACAACACAAGGAAGTAAACACCGCTGTTTTACCCCTAGTAGCAACAGCACATCTTAACTCTTAATCGTTTCTGTCAACTCGAACTCAGACAAAAGAGGCATGAACCTACTATCTAGCATAAATACTCCCTCTAAAGATACTAGTAATTACTTTGACCCAAGCATACACAAGCATCGGAGAGCATGCAAGATCATAAATAAAACATATCATAGATAAACTGAACAAGAATGTCATGATTTCCACAATTCATCGGATCCCAGCGAACACAACATATAGCATTACAAATAGATGATCTTGATTATGTTAGGCAGCTCACAAGATCTAAACAATGGAGTACAAGGAGGAGAGACAACCATCTAACTACTGCCATGGACCCGTAGTCCCGTGGTGGACTACTCACGCATCACTCCGGAGGCAGGCATGGTAGTGTAGATGCCTCGGTGATGATCTCCCCCTCCTGCAGGGTGCGAGAAGAGCTTCAGAACCCTTCCAATCTAGGGTTGGCGACGGTGGCGGCCTCGGACGTATTTCTGGAAATGTGATCGGGTACCGAGTGTTTTCGGGACCAAGGCAATTTATAGGCGAATGGACAGCTCCGGAAGGTTCTCGAGGGCGCTAGGTGGGCCCGAGGCATAGTCAACCCCTTGACCGCACTTGGGTGACGTTTGGTGGCTGTGGGGGCATCCTGCAGGCCCCTTCTGGCTCCTTCTTCGTTTCTTCGTAAAAATAATTCATGTAAATTTTCAGCCAATTCCGAGAAAATTTCCCGGCTAGCTTTTCTGAAACAAAAGGACAGCAGAAAACAAGAACTGGCACTGGGCATCTTGTTACTAGGTTAGGTCCAGAAAATATGCCAAAATGATATAAAAAACATTATAAAAACATGTGGCAATGATATATAAAGCATGGAACAACCAAAAATTATAGATACGTTTGAGACGTATCAGTTCTCTGAGTCCACTCGGCTGACTAGATTTAGAAAGCATGGCCATGCGACTCGACTCAGAGTTGGTCAAGTAGGATTAAGAGTTAATCTGGTGAATCAATCGTCTGGGTTTGTAGGACCGGCAGTGTATTTGTAGTTTGCTATGAGGTACACCTGGCCATGGATAGCCGGCCCGAAAATCCCGGGCCGAACCTAGCGAGATCATGCCATCGAGTCGGGGACGGGCCTACATTTTGAGGCCAATGGTTGGGCTGGGCTGGGAACGGGCTTGCAAAAAAATGTGATTTAGGTCAGGGTCGGGCTGGGCTTTTTCGGGCTCAGGCCTGATTTATGCGTCCCGACGGTCGGGCTGGGCTTGGGCCTAGATCAACACCGGGCTTTTTTAGTCCATCCCAAAGCTCGTACTGGCCCGATATATGGCTAGGTATAGTATGAGGCCAAAGTCCCGATGGGTGAACACACGTAAACACAAAGATATAAGCAGGTTCGGCCCTAAGAAAGATCGCCAGTAAAGGCCCTACTCTGTGGTGTGTTGTGGATTGCGGTTATTATCCCGAGGAAGAGGAAGAGATGGGATGATTACTTCTGACCTTTCCTTTCCAATGGGGAGAAGGCCTATTTATATTCGCAAGAAGGCCTGCTCCACAATTCTTAGAATCATGGCATGACGAAGCTAGAGGTTTCTGACTTCCTCGATGGGAGAAGGCCTATTTTATTCGCAAGAAGGCCTGCTCCGCAATTCTTATAATCATGGCATGACGAAGCTAGAGGTTTCTGACTTCCTTGATGGGAGAAGGCCTATTTATATTCGCAAGAAGGCCTGCTCCGCAATTCTTATAATCATGGCCACGCTGGTGACGTCGTCTTGTAATCCCAATATCACTAGTGTCGCGTCCTTGGGACAATGGCCGTCGTCGGGGGGGGGGGGGGGGGGGGTGTGGTACGATTGTGAACCAGAGGTCAACGTCTGTGGGAGCGGGCAATATGGCGATGCGTAGCTTACCATCCACCCCTTCAGTAGCCTGTGGTCTGGCGGCACAGGGATGTTGTGTGGGTGGAAAACCTTCGCCTCACCTTGATGGTGAGGCTATGGCCCCAGAATGGTCCGAGCCGAAGCCGTCGACCTCGTCACTATGTGCCATGGTGCCTAGGGTGGATGGCTAGCGTGGAGAGAGAGGGAGAGAGGTGGAGAGAGAGTTTTTGTGAGAGAGAGAGAGAGAGAGAGAGAGAGAGAGAGAGAGGAGGAGGGGAGGAGGCGGAGCGGCGGGCTAAATGGCCAACGTAGGCACCGGGAGGTGCATATAAAGGGGCCAGGGGCGATAGGCGAAGGGGACGGTGGCATTGTTTATTTTCGGTGCCAATGACGGACGCGTCGTGATGCAGCAACGCGAGAAACAAGCAAGAAGGGTGGGGCCATTAATCAAGTTTGGCCAGTCTGTGCAGATGACACCGGATCCACCTGTCGTAGGGGCATGTTCGGCATCTCTGAGCCGGCCCCGAAAATTGGGGTCGGACAAGGTGATGTCGGACACATTTTTGGGCCATTCGGGCCGTCGGCGACGATTTTTGTGTCCAGACTCCAGACCCCATTGGACCGATGGGAGGCCTATCCGGTGGAGATGCTCTTAGGCTGGAAATTACATGTGACCACACGTTTGATTTTTTAGTTGCATGTCCATTTGTTTTAGGGTGAATTTTTAGGTAGGTCCATATATTTCCCAATTGAAGCAAAACAAAAAATCCTAAGAGACGAGATTGGAGGGGTTTTTTTTTTTTTTTTTTTGAGATGGTTGTTGGGGACTTGGAGGAGGTGGACGCCATAGTCAATAATGGGATCAACGGGAGAAGAAAAAATGGAAAGAGAAGGAAAAATGGAAAGAGAAGGCTAGACGGTCGTACGGATGGGAGCTTGGCAATCGACCCACCGTGTTCCCCGGGCTGCAGCATATCAACGCATTAAATGTGATAGATTTAGCTTCCATAAGTAAGTCTCCTAATCAGTCATCACCAAGGCTATATATAAAGAGAAGGAGGCCCTGCCATATTTTCATACCAAGGGAGACGACGACCTACGTCAACTAGTTGAATAGTTCATCAAGAGATCGATCGCCAAGAGTTGAGTTTCCTTGGACGCCCGCAAGTTGCAGAGGTATGTGCATGTTCTTTGTCTATGGTTCTCAATGATCAGTTAATGCATGGCTTATTTCTCTGTTCTGCGCAAGAGCGCTTTGCATGGCTTACAATGAAACGATGATGCACGGCAAAGATCAAAGTTTCTGTCCATGATCCATGCATCTTTGTATTTGATCAAAGTTTCTGTCCACGATCCATGCATCTTTGTATTGCTTAATTAGTTATTCTTAAAAAATAATACTCCCTCCGATCCATATTAGTGGGCACAACTTTGTCTAGATACACATGTATCTAGTCTAAGTATTTAGACTAGATACATGTGTATCTAGACAAAGTTGTGCCCACTAATATGGATCGGATGTAGTACTTTCTTGTTATAGAGTTACAATCTAGATCTTCGATTTATAGATGCTTGCAACAAGTTGAAGCTATTCATATATAAGTGTGCTTAGATCATCATAACTGCAAAAAATCTTCAGTATTAGAAGATAAAATCCATATGTATATACATAGATGGAGTTGATCATATAGTAGAGCCATGCAGGAAGCAAATCAGCTGATGCGCCAAGGCAGATCGATCTGCTAAGCACATTACATTATTATGCTTCTGGAATATGGAATTATATATGTAGCGTCCACTTCTATTCTGATGATTAATTTCAAAAAAAAATTAGTGTTGATCATATAGTAGAGCCATGCAAGAACCCAAACAGCTGATGCGCTAACGCAGATCGATCTGCTAAGAACATTGCAGTATTATGTTTCTGGAATATGGAATTATGTAGTGTCCACTTCTATGCTTAGAAGATTTGATATTTCCTTGTTTTATATGCCGTTCATGCACATTCTGTTGATTTGTGCCGTCATACATTTTGTTTTCTTGTTTGTGTTAAAACAAGCACAGATCGATATGCCTCGAACGAAGCAGGTGATGGAATACATCGAGAACGCCAAGATGCGCGAGTCGACGTACGAGAAGCGCCTGCGCAGCCTGGTCAAGAAGATTTCTCAGCTCAGTGCCCTCTGTGGCGTCGACATCCTCTTAGTCGACCTCAAGCCAGGGACGGCCGGCGCCGGGCGCGAGAGCGGGATCACGACCTGGCCGGCGGACCGCGGCGCCGTGAAAGAGCTGGTCACGCGGTTCCGCGAGACGCCCCCGGAAAGGATCAAGGAGAACCTGAACATCGGCACGTACCTCCAGGGCGAGCTGGGCAAGCAGGAGCGCAAGCTTGTCAAGGTCAAGCAGTGCAGGCTCGACGACGTGCTCACGCTGTGGGACCCCGCCTCGACGACCTCCCCGCCGACGACCTCATCGCCCTGTACCACGCCATGGGCAAGACGCTGGAGGGTGCACAGCGCCGGAAAGCCGAGCTCGGCAGCGCCCACGACGTCCCGACGACATCCGCGGTGACAGTCACGGCGCCCGCGCTACAGCATGCCCCGGCGTTTCCTGGCAACGCCATCGACTTGAACATGTCGGACGCCAGCTCCTCCGTGGGAGCGCAAGAGCACTTCTACCTTCCACCGGATATCCTGCCACCGCCGGCCCTTGTCCAGTCGCCCTACATCGCGGCCCCTGTCCAGTCGCCCTACATCGGCTTTCAGTTTCACATGAACCCGCCATGCATCGCCTTTGGGGCGCCGATGCCGATGCCATTCATGCCGTTTCCGATGGCGGCACCGCTGGCGCTCGCAGCACCGCCGGGTTACAGTTTTACCAGCGGAGGCTTCAATGTCATGGGCCCCCTGCCGGCAGCAAATGCTGGGTTTTATGATGATTTTGCGATGCAGGGTCCGGGACAGGGTTTTGCTGCCGGAGCGACTGCGGCGTACAATCAGGAATTTCGCAGGTACAGCTTTGATGCCGCCGGGCTGTACGGCTTTGACGCCGCTGGAACCGGTGCCGGGTACGATCTTGAACCCCGCACCGCCGGGGTTTGGCCGCTGGGTACCCCCAACAATCCAGTGGACGCTGCCTCCTACCAGCTGCAGAATGATACGGTGATGTGGTCGGACAACGGCCTGGGTAACCATGCCCTTGGCGAACAGGAGGAGCGGAGTCGGCTGAGGCTGTTTGATTGGAGGATCTAGCATCAACCTAGAGAAGGTGCTCAAGGCTATCTATCTAGAAGTACAAGACTACTATGAGTTTTTTCTTTTCTTTTTCGGACAGTCAGATTACAATGAGACAATGTTATTTTTTTTTTGAGGTTTATGAGACAATGTTATATCTTAGTGAAACCAGGGTTTTTCTTTTAAGTCAAATTTTAGTTACCATATACCATCTCCAAAGCATGCAAGTATTGATTAATAAAGATAGATGGCTTTCATATCAGTGCACTTGTTACTTGTTGCTGCATTATCTTCAGATATGTTAACTTGGATATGATTGCAGACATGGCAAGTACAATGCAGGCTCAGTATGTTGTTACTATATTGTGCTCAGGTTGTCCTCAAACTCTGCGGAGTAAATCAAACTCGTCGTGCTGTGATGTCCCCCATAAGCGCCCCTTGCATCCGATCGAATATCGGAACATATATAAAGCACAGATATGTACGGCTTATGTATTGAGTAACCATATATATGAAACAAACGTACTAGTTACCCTGATACTAGAGGATCCATCAGGACATATACTCGTAGTGTCTCCTGCACTTGTATGGACTTCACGGTGGTAAATCATGAACCCACACTATAAAGATGCATGAAAACAAGATCAAGCAATATAAAGATGCATGAAAACAACTTCGATCTTTGCCGTGCATCATCGTTTTCATTGTATGTATATATGATGTACGTTTGCATGACGAGATGGAGAGGAAACATAAACACGCAAAGCGCTCTTGCACAGAACAGAGAAATAAGCCATGCATTAACTGATCATTGAGAACTATAGACAAAGAACATGCACATACCTCTGCAACTTGCGGCCGGGCGTCCAAGGAAACTCAACTCTTGGCGATCGATCTCTTGATGAACAATTCAACTACATAGTTGACGTAGGTCGTCGTCTCCCTTGGTATGAAACTCAACTCTTGGCGATCGATCATTTTATTGCATTCTTCGGTGGTAGATCGGTGATCAAGGAGCCTCTTAACAGTTCCACAGAAAATCCCCGACCTAAGACTTTGCAATTTTCTAATGTGCATTTCCTAGCCTTTTCCTGCCATTCCTCAGTTTGAAACCTACAGTACAGAGGTTAACTAAACTCTACACATAAAAGATATGATCATGCATGTTTGGTAGTGTTTAAGTAAATTCATACTAAGTTTGGTGTAGCCTTCTCGATACAAGAAAAGGAACATGTACAATCTAGTATTTCCATTGAGCGGGCTGAAGATTCTTGACATCTTTCCCCTCGGCCAGGCCAAACTGGCGTGCTGAAAATACAAAGAAACATGTGGGAACCTTGATGGGTAAGCTCGCTGCAAGCCTGGTAGGAAAACGAAAGTCAAAGGTGGGATTGAGAGCAAGAAACTCATAGAGCCAAAGGAAAATATCCAATTACCTGTAACGGTGAAGACCCGTCTTAAGAATTGGCTGAACTAAATATGATCTTCAGGTTGTTTATATTCTTGAGAACTTCCATATATTCTGAAACCCTATGCTGTAACTCAGATTCCAAAACTGCAACAGTCAAGGAACAAGCATTTGGTTATAATAATGTAACAGAATCTGGATAGCTTACAGATAAAAATGCATGAATTAACTAATCAACCGCGGAACAGAAAAATAGGCAGCATAACAAAGGTAAAATACACCATTACTGACTGATCATACAATAAGTTACATGTATGACCCGAAGACAAGAAGATCATGTAGCTGACTTTGGTCAACAAATAAGCAATAAACATACAGCAGGTTCATTTCATACTACACTGCACGCAAGTAGAGAGATAAGAAGGAGCATACAGATTTAACAAGTTTTTTTTTTCTTCGGCAACGTATACAGTGCAAACCCTATTTCAGTGAAAACCTGAAAACTTCAGCGCTCGGTCGTCGGATACCGAACGAACAGCTGAGATACAAGGTGGGACGCTCCACTTGCTACTTAAACAAATTTTGCCAAACCCCCTGCGTTAACTTGGCTCCCCCAAAAGCTTAACTAATTTTTTTCTCCCTGCCGCCTGGCTACAATCTTTGGATCCGCCGTAAACTCCAGCGCGGACACGCGCCTCCACCTCGCGGTTTGGCCCTGCTGCCTCCATGCCCGAGCTTCCATTCATTATCAACCGTTCGCTCTGCGCTCCAGCTCCGCATCACACAGCAGCCGCCTCCCGCACACACACTTCATTATCGTGAACTTCGAATTCTTCTGTTGTTCTTGATGTTTTGCTGCAAGAGAGGAAACGAGGCCTGCAGCTTCTACTAATTGGAACACTTCCAAGTTGGATTTTGTGGTTATTCCATGTAGCCGTGACACGTAGAAATCTGAGCTAGAGTGTGCTCTTCTGTTTTTCAAAGTCAAATTAATTTTGGATCTAGTCTTCTAGTATTACCTTGACGGACTCGTGTGATTTTTCTCACAATCTGACGTTGCACGAATTCATTTTTGAAATAAAAATTGGAACTAGTTTGGAGCTGTTGCACGCTGCTCTTGGTCTGTTGTTCATGGACGTTCGAATTTTTATAAAGTTGAAGGACATGGAGTATTCAGGTTGGAGCGATGATGTACCAGCAACGGCTCCAACCTGTATCGACAGCATCCTGCAGCTTCATCAGGTCTGTATGAAATCCGTTCCGGCCAGCCCGCGGGGCCGCATACGATCTACATCTACGACTTCAGCATTTCTAATGCATCTCCGCCGGTTACTTGGACTGGTTGGCCGCACTGTGGCCACCGAGCACGTTTGTTGAAGGTGGCAGCTGGCCGGCTGGGAGAAATCGGAGGGCAGGGCGGCCAGGCAGGCACATAGGGGAGGTCAGGCATAGGGGCAGCAGCCCAGGGGAAGGCGGAGACGAAGTCCGATCGGAGAAGCTCCTTACGCCGTACAGAGCGGAGGCGCGCGGCCATGCCGGCGACGGCGGAACAAGCGAACTAGCAACGCAGGACGGAAAAAATATTGTTGCCGGGCTGAGTTAACTCAAGGGGGGTTTTCACAAAACTTGTTTAATAGCTAGGGGGACACCCCACCTTCCCACCTTGTATCCCAGCTATTTATCTGGTATCCAACGTCTGAGGACGGAAGTTTTCAGATTTTCACTGAACTGAAGTTTGCACCAGATACGCTGACTTTTTTCCTTATCGCACAAGATGATTCGAGGACTAATTTTGCAAGTATTAACATGAGAAATCCTCATATCAACACAAAGAGATGAAATACTGCTACAAACTATGCGCACACTGTTTCCTAATGGCAAGAGGCAACTGTTAAGATGGTGATTGCTGCTTTCCATGTCAAAGTGTAGAACTAATCTTCGAACATTATGATCATTTTTAATGTATAGATCAAGTCACACAAATTCCAGGAAACTTCAGAACTTCCTACACTTAAAGTGGCAGGTGAACAAAATGTTTATCAGTTGATAAGCAACTGAAGGCCACAATTGACTGAAATGAAAAGAAACAGCCAATTTTTGTGTAGCTGTAAGATAAACTGATAGAACCTAATCTTCAGCTCAAATAACATAGAATGTACTTATCACGTACCGGAATTTTCCATATTTACTTCCTCAAGAATCTCAGCGATGTATTCATGTGATGAACTTTGTATGGTGTTGATCTTCATCCTCAAGTTCTCACTCTCATCCTCCAGTGAATCCTTTTCCTTAAGTAGGAGAAGTAAATCCTCGTTTGAACCTCCAAGCATGTTAGCTTGGAAGCCTTTAGATTCAGCGATGAACCTTTCCCTGATAACATAGAACATAAGGAATCAGATATAGCACTGTCCCTGATTTGTTGTTCCATGCTCCTTTCTTTAAGCAAATGAGCGAAAAAACAAATCTGAATCAGGAGCACCATTTTGGCTCCCAGGATAGGCAGATGTTGCAAAAACTTCAGATTATCAAAGAATGCGTAAAAATTTAAGATGTAAATGTTCTGAGTCATTTGTTTTAATTGAAAGGTCATACTTTTGTGCCATGTGCAAAAGAAAAAACGAATTTGGCCATCCAAGAGACCAAAAAAGAATTACAAAAAAATTCTTTTGCACACAGTGCAAAAAATATCTTTCCCATGATAATAAGTGTTGAAAGGACTTGATTATTTGCGTGAGCAATTTTCTCAAAAAAAAAATACACGCGCAAATTTTTCTTTTTCAATTCCGCATTTGAATTCCTGTATTAACTAGTTTAGTTGGTTTTTTTAGCTATGAGCCGCTAAATGTAATTTCAGTATATTAGGGATATATAAAATTATAAATACATGAACTCTAGTAGACACGCCAAAGATTTACAAAATGCGTGCAACAAAATGGTAAAATGGGTCCAAATAGAAACGCAAGAGTCAGGTTATCTCGAAAAAAATAGTCATATCACAGACTAGTGTTAAATTGTTAAGAGCATAACTTTTCAGATAAGTGCACTGAAGAGTATTTGATCTTGTTCATTGATAAAATGCAAACCATACATTTTATAGGAGAAACGTTTCCTAATTTGATTCGAAGTAGCTTTCTGAAATTCCACATTGCCCTCCATCACTTTAAGTGAATCCGTTCCAGCAGCTGTTTAAAAAGTTAAAGCAGATTAGGTTGTCCATACAGGACACTAGGTTCATTTGGCATTGATATGCAACAGAAAATACATATATGTAAGATCTTGAATAGATAATAAATGTTAGGATAGTGCTGTTGTCTTGTTAAGAAGAACCATGCGTAACTTAAAACAATTGTCAGCAGAACGGAGTGATTTGCACCCATACAGTTATTAGTGTCAGCTCTCAGCTTCTGCATAATCTATGCAGTTTCCTATATGAAAGCATACAAGGAACTACTCTCAAAATTACTTTAGTTGCTTAACCTTTATCACTTTCATATGCACTCGTGCATGATAACATAAAGACGGACAAAATAAAATGATATCCATTACCAAGTGGGAAAATATGAAATGGCGATTCAGGATTTGATCAATCTCAAAAACAATTGTCTCTTCATTCGTCGCAGTCCTTTTCAAGACCATACAGACAAAATTCTGAGCCCAGACACGTTGATGCTCGACAATGAGTGCACATGCAAGTCAATGCCCTCTGTCCCTCCCTTGCGTGTGCCTAGGCTTTAGGTGACAGCAGAATGCCTAGACTTAAGAAGTGCGAGGTGTGTGTTAGAAGTAATCTTGTCATATGTATGCATGAAGCTTCTGGAAGGTCTATGAAGTATCCAGGGTACGTAGGAGAAGCTCTAGTAGTAGTAGAAGTGTGAAGGCTTCAAGTTAGTTTTGGATAGCTTAAACGAGTTTTGTAGTAGTTTCTAGAGTACTGTAGACCGACCTACTATTCAGTGAACAGTACCGACCTAGATAGCCTATATAAGGATGCACTCCCTTTGTAAGAACAAAGCTTGAAAGCCAAGATGTAGCCTCAAGCGTATGAAATAGATAGAGCATATATGTGTCTGTCATATATGCATATGTGTTAGTGTGTATGTGAAGCACAACCGTATTGAAAGGAGCTGAGTGATCAAGCTTCCAACAGTGTGCAGTGTGCTTAGAGCATCTCCACCGGGGGCCTCCGAATGGCCCCCAAAGCCCAATTGGGGGTCCGGACGCCAAAATCGCCCACCAGCGGCACCCCCAAAGGGTCGGGCCGAGCAAAATCGTGTCCGGCAAACCCGAAAGGGCTGTCGGACACTGCCCGGACATGCCCTCCGACAGGGGTGGCCCGCCCGTCATAGGGACAATGCGCGAACAGGTGCTCTAATGGCGCCGTGCAAGAGGTCGTTCCGCCCGCGTTAATGGAGACGCGTTTGGGCAGGCGACGACGGGACGGCGATGCGTAGCTCGCACACGTCGCATTTACCCCGGCCTGCCGCACGCCTGCAGAGCGCCCAGCCTTTCCCGGCTTTCGCAGGCGGCGCCGTGGACGTGTCGCCGGCATTAAACTCCGACGCGACGCGTACTCACCCACCCGGCGCTTCCCTCCCAGCGACACTGCTTCCCGCCTCGGTTTCCCGCCTCTACCTTGGCCGGCTATAAAGAGGCCTCCGCCTTTCAGCCATTTCGCAACACCAGCACCGACGCTCGCCGTAGACATTTGAGCACATAGTCCAGCCGTAGCCATAGCCCAAACCATAACCATGCCTCGCCACCTCATGGGCCACGCTCACCCAGGCAGCACGCCGTGCACACGCCACGGCGCAGGAGGACGCCGCCGCCGCCGACGAACATCCGTTCGACTGGGCGGATGTGGACGACGTCGACGTCGACAAGCAGGAGGAGCAAGAGCCGGTGCAGGACCAGTACCCGGCCAGGAGCCGCCGCCGGAGCTCGACGAGGTGCCGCCGTCGCAGGCGCTCCCGCCGCCGCTGTGGCCTGACCAGGTAGTTGCCGCCAACTCGTTCAAGAGCTGGCGCAACGAGCAGGCAAGCTGCCAGGTCAAGCTTGGCTACGAGGCGGCTGGGAACGCCGTGGAGGCCACAATCATCCAGGGCTCCATCCTGAGCGCGGAGCACGACGAGCGTTGCCGCGCCTTCATGGCCGCCGAGCGGGCGGTGTATGAGCAGCTCAACGCCCAGGCGGAGGAGCCCACGCAGCAACAGCTCATCGCCCAGGCGGAGGAGCTAGCGGATGCGGCCTCCCGGCTGCGCACGAGCGGGAGGCGCACGAGGAGCTGAACCAGATGCGGGCGGAGAGGCAGGCTCGCGGGAGGCAGGCGCAGGCACCGTCGGCAGCAGAGAGGGATGCCATGCGCCGGGCGGCGAGTCAGCTCCGACAGGAGAGGCGTGTGCGCTCCCGCTTAGCCCACCAGAAGGCCGCGCACGACGGCGAGGCTGGCCCGAGCGGCGGCGTTTAGATTAGGCTTTAGTTTAAGTCTATGGTTTTAGTTTAACTTTGTAACGTGTTAGTTTAAGTTTACAACTTGTATCGGTTTAGTTTAAATTTGTATCTTTTTAAATTAGTTCGAATGCCGCGGCCGACACAAGTTGCCGCCCGCAAAGTGTTCGATCATATGTCGTGTTTGGAGGACGGACCTTTGGGGTGCGCCGTTGTGGGCGTGGTCGAAAACTTGGGCGGACACAGGTCCGGTCAATTGAGGGGTGCCCCAATTGGGCCTCAATTGGGGGTGCCGGACACGAATTTGGAGGCCCCGGTGGAGATGCTCTTAGGTGGGATAGGTGTTGTCCAGAGGGAAAACTAGGAAATTTAAGGTAGTGTTTTTTTTTAACCTTGGATGCCTTAGGTGAAACGACTTCTCTTGCCTGAGTACCCACAGAAAGCGCCACCGGTCATGCATATGAATCTAGACGGTAAACTTGTGGCACGGACATGGAGGAATTTTGGTCATCTCCTCCACCGTCACGCAATCGTAAGGATCGAGGAAGCCTGAGCTTCGCAACATGCGCAGCTTGGTAGCATGCGAAGGTTAAAGGCATGATGACACATATAACTCGACAGCATATTGAGCTTGCTCACATGATGGCACATGAAGCTTGACATGAAGCTCGACAGAAATCCAATTTTGAAAAGGTAAATTAATTTTGGACATAGACAAGATCTCTAAAACACAACTTCGACCACCAATTTTCTATTTCAAAATATTTATAACACCCAACAAAAACCATATAATATTAAGTATGTCCTGAGACAAATTTATGCACATGAGTTTAAGTATCTAATCTAAATATTCTCAAAGACTGTAGTACTCGAAGTTTTGGAAGGCTGAAGCGGTCTATGTCCAAATTACTAAAGTGAAGTAGTGAACAACTCCTTAATCTCAGGGATAGATGAGGAGGTTATTCTTTTACCTAACAAGATCAAGCATTGCAGCTGTTCTTTATCGGAAAAAAAAAACATTGCAGCTGTTGAGTTATAGTGGCTTTAGTACTATTTACCTTGCATGAATAGCAACATCCTGCTACCATACCTTGCTAGAATCTTGGGCAATAAAAAATGGATATATTATTCTTGGTACATAAAAATACTACTATAGCTTAGTGATTCTTCTACCAGACATGCCTATGACCAAATACTAAGTACATGATTAAGGCAGTAGTTACCTGCCACTTGCATAAGCCCGTCAAGTTCAAACTCAGCAACTGATACTCCTTTCATTAATTCAGACTCATTCACGAGATAGTCATTTTCAGTTTCAGAATGTTTCACTATTTCTGACTCTATTTCTCTAGTCTTGTGTATATTCTGTTCAATCTCTTCATTGACCTAATTAAGGGAATTATCAAGAATAGCCTCGTAAGGTTTGAAACATCAAGATTCCACATGCTAATAACAATTAGTCAGTATCCAACTTTAGCCACATTGTCAGTCTACACTGTAGAGCCAAAGGTACACATATGTTTAAGAGAACCAATATCTACGGTACCACATCAATCATCATTGCATCCAGTGGCGGAGCCAGGAGTACAAAACTGTGAGGTCAATTCAAAGTTGTGATGTCAAACACATGTATTTGTATGAATTTTGTATTTTTTTCGCATGATTTTTATCCTATAAATGAAGTTTTTGCCAAGATACTGTGTAGTGAATTTGACTACACAGCTTAGGCGTGGCTCCGTCACTGATTGCATCGTATCCAGTGGCGGAGCCAGGAAAAAATAAGAGCCTGGGCGGACCATAAGCTAAGCAAAATAGCGCAACCCAGTTTTTGGTACATATAATTTACATATAAATATTAAAGTGGAGAACCGTAGATTTATAATAGTTTGGAAGCACGGAAATTAAAATTAAATACAATTAGTAATACTCTCTCCGTTCCATATAATCCATTTTTTTCTTGATCGTACATATTTACAAATATTTTAGTATGTTGCTTCACTCATTTCAGTCTACGCATGAATTAAGAAAAGTGTAAAGAAGTTTATATTTAGGAACAGCCTAGATGTCGAAATGCGCAATCAAATACTCGCCAAAATGAAAAGATTCGAAGGAGAGTAAGAACTACTAATTCAAGGAGTTGCACAGACTTGCTCACATTAAAAATTTAGAATCATCAAAGAGCAGTGCCGCCGTCGCCTGTGTGCGCGTCGGCGACGCCTTGTTGCTGCTGCGCCGTACGCGGTATGCGATACGAACACGGAGCGATGTTGCGATTTGGGCTAGCTTCCTGTACGTGGGCTTATCTTTCGCTGGTTATTTGTTGAGCTGGGAAAGAAAATGGGAAAGGAGCACGTCGTTGCCCGGGCAAGCAGCCAAGTTAGCACTAATTTACTACTGATGATGCGATGTTTGCTTGCCTGCCGGACGAAGCCGAGCCCGGGCAGCTGCCCGGGCATGCCGGGCTGAAGCTCCGCCCCTGATCGTATCACTCCCACTTTCTCGTTTTGTCTATCAAACTTCAGATGATTTATCATAAAGCCATATAGGTCCAAGTCAGGAATCATGCATCTTGTTCGTTTAAGAGCAAGGACCAGACAACATAATACTACTCATTATTTGTTGTCAGCCAATCAAATGCCAAAATTTGTTGTACAGTCAATTTGACGAACCATTCACCGATTCACGTTATGTAATTCTACGGTAATGAGCTGTGATCTCATACATATACCAATATCTAGAAACTTAAGGGCAACCGTCATATATTCTGCTTGAACAACTCTTTCATACATACATGTAGCTAACATATTAGTGTGCAGCTCAACCACGGTTCAAGCACCGGGTGACGAACTGACGACGGTAGAATCAGAAGAATTCTGCCAACGAATAGAGCAGATAAGAAGAGGGCAGACACGGGAGAACCCGAGTAAACGAGAGGAAGCAGAGAAGAAATAGGGAAGAAAACAAACCGGATGAGTTGGCCATGGCGGCCGCACGGGCTTCGAACCTGCGACGGCGAGGGAAGGCGGCGGCGGCGGCTAGGGTTCGCCACTCCCTCCCTCTACTATTCGACCGCCTAGCCTCGCCATGGCAACACCTACTGGCCGCGGAAGACGCCCATATATCTAAATATATTAAAGAGACGGAAGATCGCGAGCTGAGAGCGTTTTGGTTACTGTAGCGTCGACGAAAGACACAGTGCCTTACCACCTCCGCGTCGTCGATCCTTCATCCGACGGTGCGCGCGGCGTGTTTACACAAAAGACCCTGGATTTACCAAAATTACAAACTGTTCCTTTCATATAAAATACCAAACTCGGAACCCTAAATCCCTAATCTTCACACTCGCCTCTCCCTTATCCACCAGACCACCACACAGCGGCAGCGGCGGCGGCGCCCTCCGTCTGACTCGCCCGCTGGCGCCTCCCTCTCGCCCGCCGGCGCAGAAGCCCCCCACGCGCGTTCACCCGGTTCCTCCCCGACTCCTACCCATCGTGACCGCCGCCGCCTCCCCTA
Organism: Poa pratensis; assembly: GCA_947311845.1. Taxonomy (NCBI): domain Eukaryota; kingdom Viridiplantae; phylum Streptophyta; class Magnoliopsida; order Poales; family Poaceae; genus Poa; species Poa pratensis. Next base: position 31,276,573 of record CAMZMU010000036.1, on the reverse strand, counting down.
CTCCGGCCCTCTCTCCTCTTCTCCTCCATCCTCGACGCCGGCAAGCTCTCCTCCTGTCGCCATGGCCGAGCTGCTATTCGGCCTCCTCGTGGCCGGCCTCATCCACCTGCCGGACGTGCTGGACCACGCTGCTCGAGGTCTACCCCGCGGACCCCTGCAGCGAGCCTCTGCTTCGACATTTTGGCTCCCGAGATTTTGCCTCAGCGGCAAGAACAACAGCCGCCTCATGGGCTTTCGCAACACGCTCTCCACCATCTCCGGCAAGATCCAGGCCATCTTCTCCGCCTCCGCTTAGTGGGCCTTCTGCCATTCCCAATCCGCGCCCTCCCTCGCCGCTGCGTTTGGCGCCGCCGGCGGGCCGGTCAACCGCTGTTGGGCCTGGGGCGTCGGCTGGCTGCTCTCCAAGAAGCTCAGCTTCGCCGGCGACCTCGGGATGAACGACGACGAGGTGGCCGCGCTTGGCCATCAGAGTAACGACACTTGAGCGCACGTCCTCTAGAAGGTGCGCTCCAGCATGCGGCTTCGTCGTCTCCTCCCACTCGCTGCCCACAACGCAGCACTACAAGCACAACACGCTGCCAACGTCGGCACACAAGGCAGCGCAGTGCAGGGCGGCCGTGCACGCGCAGCAGCAGTTCACGCACACCCAGAGGAGCTTCCAGTGCGGCCAAGGGCAAGCCATGCCGCATTAAGGATCCAGCATGTTCTTTGGCGGAGCAGTACCAAGATCTGATGATCTTTTCAGATCCAGCAACGGATATGACGACAAGCTGAAGAGAAAAATGAAGAAGATTCAGGTATGAGACGTGAGATCGATGGTGATGATGTGGGACCACTATATGCGTGGGAATTTAGGATTGTAGTTTACCCTTCTATTTGTTGTCTGTGTCTGTATATCTAACGTTGATCCTACCAATATAATGCCAAAGTGTATGCTGGTTCTTTCCATCCTATGGCGAGGCTGGAGTCCACCAGGCCGACGGAGCGCCTGGCGGCAAGGATGTTAATTGCTTGATTAGTTATTATATACACGAATTTTGGTTGCTTCGATTGAATATGCATTGATTTCTTGTGTGAGAGTTTGAGAAAGACTTGATTATTAAGATTTTGTTTCAATTCCTTATTGCTCTGGTGTTGTTTTGGGGATTTTGATCGCGACACACTTAATTTATTCGGGAACATATATGTGTTGCTTTGGTGCCATGTTAGAAGATGCATTACGTGATGCCTTCCTCTTGCATATTACAGCAAGCTTAGCTGTCATTACTGAATTTACAGATATTTGTTGAAATCTTAAGGATGCTTGGCAATGTCATCTTTCACACATAGTAATATGTTATACCATGTAGATGAATTTTGAGGAAAGGGAATAGTTTTCTCATTTTCTGGACATGTAGCATTTTTATTAGGTTAAGCATGAGTACAGTACTAATTGTTGGGTTATTCTGAAATGTATGGTCTTAGAATTGCATTTGCTATTTGATGTATGACATACTGTCTTTGCTTCTCTCCATGTTGTCAGTCCAGGTGCCATCGTTTCTGAGATTCTATCTATCTCATTGCCTTTATTACACTTTGGCTCATTTTTCTTTTTCTTTTGGTGTATTTAATATGTTCTGCATCACTATGGAGGATATCATGTAATCGGATCCTACACCTAAATATAATACTACTATCTTGACAAGCTCATGGTGACGAAATTGTTTTCCAGTTCCATTTTTGTTGTTGTTGTTAACTTCTTCATATGCAAACTCTTAATGTCAGCTGACTTCATAGTTAATTACAATGGGTTTCTAACCTTAAGATTAAGATTACCTGCTTTTAAGATTCAGAATTTTTTGGTAGCATGAAGAAAAGCATTGCATTTTGGTTTTTCTGCAAATTAGATCAGGTATACAGCTAAATACGTTATAGAAATTAAAACCTCCACTCATACTTACAAGCTATATCATGTAACCAAAACAAAGAAACAAAACATCTAGCTCAAGTGGATTGCGCAAGGCAAAGGTATGATCTTGATAGGGTTTCTATTTTACTGGTCTCATCGTGTTAGTGGGAGACCGGGTTGTAGGATAGATGGCATACTATCAAGAGGGGCTCTCAAGTGAGTAATTTGATCGCATCTTCGTGGAGAGTTCAAACCTTTGCATTCTTGGCATATCATCTTTCTTGGTTCTTATTTGGATTTTCTCCTTGTTGGGTTTTGGTGCTTGTCGTGATCTTCATGACAAGCCCACGTTCTTCGAAAACGGATTTTGTTTGGAAAACTTGTTGCGTTTTCGTGTTGGAAATATTATCGGTTTATCCTTGAGGAAAGTTTCACACCTTCCCATTGTGCTACCTTAACTCTATTTATGGTTATTAATATTGGTTTCACCTGATTTGGAAAGCTCTTATTGTTACCTTTCCAACAAAATTGGTCTCACCTGATTTGGAGTTCGAACGAAAAAGTTATTTGCAGTTTTCCTATTAAATTCTGAAGTTTCTGGTGGCCGGCCTCGGATGCCGGCCTGGCCGGGCTGGCTGCCCCTCTAGGCCGGGTGCCTCGGGTATCTAGCCGGCCTCCAACTCCAAGCCGGCCTTGGCCGGGCTCAAGACCGGTGGCCTCGGGTGCATGGCCAGCCTCAGACACGCTTGCCCTCGAAGACCATGGCCGGGCCTCTCTGGTCTTCTGCCGGCCTCCAACATTTTTAGGCCGGCCCGGCCCGGCTCCAAGGCCGGGCCCCCGTAGGAAGACTATATGCCCCTTCAACGGCCACTTTTCCCCACCCTATAAAAGGGGTTCTTCTTCCCCAACGGTTATCTAATCCTTTGAACACGTTTTCCCTCTCTCTCCTTCATTGTTGACCTTGGAAAAGCTTGCCTTCCTCTCAATCCCTCCCATGATTCTTGCATATCTTTGAGGGAAAAGTGAGAGGAGATCTAGATCTACAATTCCACCAATCCATCCCTCCTCTAAGTGAGGGGAACCTAGTAGATCTTGATCTTGGAGTTCCATTTGTTGAGTTCTTCTTTGTTCTTCCTCTCTTCTCCCCCCATAAGCATTAGTTGCTTTTGGTGGGATTTGAGAGTGAAGGATTTGAGCACTTGTACTCTTGCCATTGCATTTGGTGCATCACTTTGCTCTCTCCACGAGGATTCGTGGAAGTGAAAGTTGTGATCTTGTTACTCTTGGGTCTTTGGACCCTAGACGTCATTGTGGTGGTTGTGACCTCTTGTGGTCATTCGGGAGCCCCCAATTCAGTTGTGGGTGTGTGCCCCGGTTTGGTGTTGTAAAGGCTCCGGATTCCGCCATGAAGGTGAGCCTATTGTGGAGTTGAGACCAACCTGTTGTGGTGGTCTCACACCTCTCCAACGAGACGTACTCCCCTAAAAAGGATCTTTCAGCTCAAGAACGTGCAGCATGTCCCCGCCATCAAGAAGAATCTCGTTAGCGGCTCCCTTCTCTGTAGAGAAGGGTTTAAATTGGTCTTTGAGTCTAATAAAATAGTTGTCACAAAATATGGACTATTTGTTGGAAAAGGTTATGAATGCGGAGGGCTGTTCCGCTTTTCCCTCGCTGATTTTGTAATAAAGTCGTGAACAATATTCATTCGAATGTTAATGAAACAGAAGTTTGGCATTCACGTCTTTGTCACATTGGTTTCGGCTGTATGACGCGGCTAGCAAAATTGAACTTAATCCCGAGTTTCACTTTATCCAAATGTTCTAAGTGTCATTTGTGTGTGCAAGCAAAACAACCTCGCAAGCCCCATAAGGCTGCGGAGGAGAGACACTTGACACCGTTAGAACTCATACATTCTGATCTCTGTGAGATGAATGGCGTGTTGACTAAAGGTGAAAAGAGATACTTCATGACGCTGATAGATGATTCCACTAGATATTCCTATGTATATTTGTTAAGCACTAAAGATGAGGCTCTACACTACTTTAAAATTTATAAGGCAGAAGTTGAGAATCAACTTGAAAAGAAAATTAAACGAACCCGGTCAGATCGTGGTGGAGAGTACTTCTTGAATGAGTTTGACTCTTTCTGTGCAGAACATGGCATTATTCATGTGAGGACGCCTCCCTATTCACCTCAGTCAAATGGGGTTGCCGAACGGAAAAACCGTACTCTAACAGATTTGGTTAACGCCATGTTAGATACATCGGGTTTATCCAAGGCATGGTGGGGGGAGGCTATATTGACGTCATGTCATGTCCTGAATAAAGTTCCGACAAAAGACAATGAGATCACTCCCTATGAGCAATGGGAGAAGAGAAGGACGACACTCTCATACTTGCGTACTTGGGGTGTTTGGCGAAAGTCAACGTGCCGATCCCCAAAAAGCGTAAGCTTGGACCAAAGACCGTGGATTGTGTTAATTTGGGCTACGCTAAGAATAGCGTCGGCTATAGATTTCTAGTAGTGAAATTTGAGGTACCTAACGTGAAGGTCGGTACAATTATGGAGTCTAAAGATGCTACATTCTTTGAGGATATTTTTGGCAAAATCTACGATAACCCCCCCAATTCGCGCGCCTTCTATCATATGCCCCCTTTGTGTCACTGACATGTGGGGTCCGGCCCCACATGTCAGTGACACAAGGGGGCATATGATAGAAGGCGCGCGAACTAGGGGGGTTATCATCAATTGCCCCGATATTTTTCCCATGAGAGATATGCCAAGCACTTCTAGACAGGAATCTGATGAGACTCCTGAACCTGCCATTCCTATGGAATATTATGAACAAACGCATGATGAAAATCCTGAGAAGGATGACAAGGAAACCCTTGGTAGGGGTAAGAGACAGAGGACTGCAAAGTCCTTTGGTGATGACTTCCCTGTGTACCTTGTGGATGATACTCCCACTTCTATTTCAGAGGCTGTGCGTCTCCGGATGCTGACTACTGGAAAGAAGCAGTCCGTAGCGAGATGGATTCCATCATGGCTAACGGGACATGGGAAATCACTGAACGTCCTTATGGATGTAAACCATTGGGATGTAAGTGGGTGTTCAAAAAGAAGGTTAGGCCCGATGGTACGATTGAAAAGTACAAGACTAGACTTGTGGCCAAGGGTTATTCCAGAAAGAAGAGGAAGATTTCTTCGATACTTATTCACCAGTGGCCAGACTGACCACCATACGAGTATTACTCTCATTGGCGGCCTCACATGGTCTTCTCGTTCACCAGATGGATGTTCAGACGGCTTTCCTCAATGGAGAGCTAGACGAGGAAATCTACATGCAACAGCCAAATGGCTTTGTGATAGATGGTCAGGAAGGAAAGGTGTGTAAGTTACTGAAATCTTTATATGGCCTGAAACAAGCACCTAAGCAATGGCTTTAGAAGTTTAATACAACTTTACATCTATTGGCTTTGTTGTTAATGAAGCTGACAAATGCGTATACTATCGCAAAGTTGGGGGCAAAGGAGTTATACTGTGCTTGTATGTTGATGACATACTGATATTTGGAACCAACCTCAAAGTCATTGAGGAGGTTAAGTCATTTCTATCTCAGAACTTTGAGATGAAGGACCTTGCTATGGCTGATGTTATTTTGAACATCAAGCTATTGAGAGATAATGAGGGTGGAATTACACTTCTGCACTCTCATTATGTGGAGAAAGTTTTGAGTCGATTTGTATATTCAGACTGCAAAATTTCTCCAACACCATATGATCCTAGTATGCATATTAGAAAATTCAAAGGCACAGCTAAGGATCAGCTGAGATACTCTCAAGTAATTGGTTCACTCATGTACCTAGCGAGCGCTACAAGGCCTGACATCATGTTTGATGTGTGCAAACTGAGCCGGTTTGTTTCCAATCTGGGTAATGTGCATTGGCATGCTGTTGAAAGAATCATGCGCTATCTGAAAGGTACTGTGAACTATGGACTTCACTATAGCGGATACCCGTCAGTACTTGAAGGGTATTGTGATGCGAATTGGATCTTTGATGCTGATGAGATGAAAGCCACAACGGGTTATGTGTTTACCCTAGGAGGTGGCGCTGTTTCCTGAAAGTCTTGCAAGCAAACGATCTTAACGAGATCGACAATGGAAGTAGAATTAACACATTAGACACATCTGGTGTCGAAGCAGGATGGCTTCGAGATCTTTTGATGGTCTTGCCAGTGGTTGAAAAGCCAGTACTGGCTATCCTTATGAACTGTGACAATCAGACAGTTATTGTCAAGGTGAAGAGTTCAAAGGACAACATGCAGTCCAACAAACACATAAGAAAGAGATTAAAAGCTATCAGACATTTAAGAAACTCCGGAGTAATAGTGTTGGATTACATCCAGTTGGCTAAGAATCTGGCAGATCCCTTACTAAAGGGCTATCACATGTTGTGATGGAAAATGCATCAAGGGAGATGGGTATGAGACCCACATGAGTTGCCATAGTAGTAACCCAACCTATGTGATCGGAGATCCGTGAAGTAGGACCTTGAAAAACAAGCTAGTGGTTAACTGAGGAGAGTAACTTTACTAACCCACTCCGTTAGAGATGCAATACTCTCGGTAACTGTATGGCAAGTTGAATTTTGTCTTAATGTGTTCCAAGGCTTATATAAGCAAGATGCTATCCTACAAAGCGATCTTTGGAGGAACACACCTATATGAGCCTGACTGTTGGTCACAATCTGTGAGATTGGGGTAATCTCTAGTAAGTTCATGAATAGGCCAGGAGTGTGACTAATATGCTCCACCCGAGGGGTCAGCCTTCGCAGCCTAGTACTGGTAAGAAATTTGGTGAAACTTCTTTACACCAAATTGGCAATTCAAGGCATAGTCCATTGTCAGTTGTGAAGGAGTGTAGCTATTTGCTCTTGGTGGGTGTTCAACCTTAACGGGTCTCCACTGAAAATACTAGTATATCAAAACAGTTTTGGAACAGAGGACAACATCATGGGTCTTTGTGATCTGGTGGGGGATTGTTGAAATATTAGGGTGGGCTTTAGGCCCATCTAATAATTTCTAGAAAATCCCTAAAGGCCCATGCTGTCATAGCAAATGGTGGGAGTCTAGTCCCACATGGCTAGTTGGGAGAGATTTACACCAGTTTATACGGTGAGCTCTTCTCCCATAGGTATGAGTTGGCTGTGAAGTGAAGAGAGGTGTTCCACACGCGCTCCTCCTCCTCCGCCGCCCATCTCGCCTGCCTCGTCACGACGCGCGCGCGCGCCACGGGTTGCGGGAATTTTGCCAAGCTGATGTATTATTTTTGTCACGCAGGAATGGAATACGAACGGTCAATGAAACGTTTTTGCCTTAATGGAAAATGAATGCGAAATGAATATGAGCTGAAACGTTTTGTCTTAAGTACGGACGTTACCAGAATTCATTGTGATTCATTGCGTGCGTTTCCGTTGGAAAGACTCGCCTGCCTCTGTGTCTATATTAGAGAGGTCGCTCCTCTCCAGAATTGACAAACAATAGATCACATCTGCTCCACGCGCCGCCACTGTCGTTCCTCTCGATGTTGCACTAGTACAGAACGACACATCGGAAACGGGCCAAAACCCTCATCGGCAACGGAGAAAGGGTCCGTGTCCCCGCCCCTGTCACTGATGTGAAGCCTTTAAATGGCAACGGAGATTTTGATCGTTTGCAATAAGTTTGGCAACGGGCATAATATATAATCATTGCCTATAGTCTTTACATCAGATATGGAGATTAGTTTTCGACCGTTTGTAATGAGGGCTAAAGGAAACAAAACAAAAAAGCCGGTGACGCCTGCTGCGCCGTCAACAGAGCCCTGGCTCCTGCTTGACGGCCACCGGTTCTTCACCTTCCTCTTCATCCAGCTTCATTGCGTGGTCTCTTCTACCTATTTAGTACTGCACAAAAGTCTTGCTCCTGGAGGCGCCGGCTTCAGTGGACCGTGTGGACGGAACCCCGCTCCTACGTCTTCACGGCCGCCGCATAGTTTCAGGTTTCCTCCTCGCCCTAAAGGAGATGAAAAAAATCAAAAGGTAAGCTTCTTCATCTCTATACACAAGACAGAAAAATTCATAGCCTAAACAATGCCTCATATATATAGGTAGATTGGACACACAAATTTCAGGGATGGAGCAAGCGAGCCAAGTAGGATGCACAAGATCGATGTGTATTTGTGCATATCACAATGTCTAATTTTAATCATCGGCATTACAGAAAATATAGAACTAATTACAACTAGAACATAGCGTAAACAATGCCCCATGTATATGTAGATTGGACACACAAATTTCAGGGATGGAGCTAGTGAGCCGAGTAGGATGCACAAGATCGGTATTTGTGCATACCACAAGAATCACTAGCGCCACCCTAATCACACAGTGTCACCTTATTTTAATCATCGGCATTACAGAAACAAAGTTAAAAATCTATGTGTAAACAATGCCTACTAAAAACAGAGCAAATCTATGTCTACACAATTAGCTATTTACAACTAGAAAACAACTAAAATCTATGTGTAAACAATGCCTACTAAAAACAGAGAAAATCTATGTCTACACAATTAGCTACTTACAACTAGAAAATAGCTAAAATCTATGTGTAAGCAATGCCTACTAAAAACAGAGCAAATCTATATCTACACAATTAGCTATTACAACTAGAAAACAACTAAAATCTATGTGTAAACAATGCCTACTAAAAACAGAGCAAATCTATGTCTACACAATTAACTACTTACAACTAGAAAACAACTAAAATCTATATCTAAACAATGCCTACTAAAAACAGAGCAAATCGATGGCTAAACAATTGGCTACTTACAACAATGCCTACTAAGAACAGAGCTAATCATCTCAAACGAGCAAAAATATGTGCAAGAATAAAAAACCCTATTCTAATGAACTGGGTTTTACATTAGGCGAGGTGGGCTCGCTTAGCGTTGGTCTCTCCTGGCGGCGCCTCCACCTCGAGCCCCTTGCCCTTGCCGTGGACCAAAGAGAGGGCTACGACGGCCCGGAGGTCAGACTGGAAGACCGCCTCCTCGGCGTGTTCGACCTGGGACGAGGCCTCGGAGAGGAGGACCGCCGCCTCCAGATCGGCCTCCTCCTGACGACGCTGGGCGTCCTGGCACGGGAGAGTTGGCAACCGACCTCTAGATCAAAATCCTCCTCCTCTTCCTCGTCGTCGGAGGACGAGGACGAGGACGATGAGGAAGACGGATGGTTCCGAAAGTGAGGAAGGGGGCCGGGTAGCCCGCCTGGCAGATCTGGCGATAGCTACAATGGCAGCCAAGTGAGCGGGTGCGGCCGGAAGGGTGCGGAGCACTGGAGCCTTCGGCGTGCTCTTCCTGCAGCGCCAGCGGATGAGCGCCAGAGCAAATGGATCGGCACCGACCCGTGAGCGTCGTAGCGCCGGTGGCCTGTTCCGCAAGCTCGTCCCGCAACACCAGCTGACGCTGCTGCTGCGTGAAGGCCCGGATGGTGGGGCGGCCACGGCCTCGGACGCCTCCACGGTCACGGCTGGTTCTACCAGCGCCGGCGGTGGAAGCCATGCGTCACAGTGGAGAGAGGAGACTAAGCGGTGGCTAGGGTTGGAAGTAAGACAGTGAGAGTGAGAGTGAAGGGCGTAGGTTCTTATAGGTCGCGTTAGCGGGCTGTCGGGCTGCTTATAATGGCAACGGAGATTACGCGAATGTCCGTGTGCGATGAGCACATATCGGTAACGGAGGTAAAATAATCTCCGTTGCCAAAATGTATTCTCTATTTACCCGTTGCCTTTGTTGTGGGTCTGCCTTACGACCCAGTGCGGGCACGCGGGGGATGTCGCGATTTTCCGTCGCCTAACTCGTGCCGTTGCCATAGAGGGGTATCCGATGTGTCATTCTGTACTAGTGTTGCTGCCTTCGGTGATCCCATCCCGTCCACCACGTACACGGCCGACGGGGGAGCAGGCCTCCGAAACCCCGCATCTCCACATCCTATACGGGAGAGGGGCGATTAGGTTTTTAGGGAGCGTCTCCTACGCGACTGCTCGCCTCCGTTCGTCTGCATCAACTACGTCTGCGTCGCCTTCGTCATCACCATGAGCACCGACGATGACAAGGTTGCCGAGAAAACCAGTACCGCCGCTGCTGCCGCAGCAGCCGCTGCTGCCTCCGCTGCTGCTACGGTCAACTAGCCAATTGGAGGGTATAACACGTTTATCCCGCTCCTGTTTATTTCCATGTTTATAGTACTAGCGGTTTGTGTAGATGCTTCTACTATCTCTACTATATAATATTGCTTGAGGAGGTGTTGGTGCGTTTTTCAAAGTTCCGGTTCTACCCCTGGGTTTTGGGAGAATTTACAGCCGCTGCCACCGTGTCCACCCATGGAGAAGAAATCCCCAATTCCCTGTACGGTACGACGGCACCGAGGCCCAGCAGAAGCCTTCCTACTCCTCCGGACACCCTCAGCCTCCCGCCGGCGTCGCTCGCCCAGCACGGGCCCTGCACCATCTCTTATATCTGGCAGTCGCCGCGCGTCCAGCGGCCTCCATCCCGTCACCTATCTCCGGCCGGCCGGTCGCGCGACGTCCCCGACCTCATTGTCCGGCCGGACGACCCGGCGTTCGCATCGGTGGGCTCTCCAGGCTCGGCGCCGACCCACGGCCGCGATGCGCTCTCGGCCGCCGCACGTGGCACGAAGACTCCAGGCCCAGGATGCCGCGCTCGACGGCGAGGTGGCCGAGCACCAGGCAACCGACGCCATGAAGCTGGTCTGCGAGAAGACCACATTCTCATGGTTGGCCATGGTCGCGGCTGTGCGCCCCGGACGCAGAAGGCTTGGCGGAGGAAACATATGTGGACCTGGCTGTGCTGGACGCTGACGCTATGTCCGCCTGAACCTTGACCACCCACGATGTGGACCTGGCTGTGCTGGACGCTGACGCTATGTCCGCCTGAACCTTGACCACCCACGACCGAATCCAGTAGCATGGTCGCTCCCTACTTCGAGCGATTCTTCCAGGAGTCGTCGCCTTCAAGCAGGTGCTTCCATCTGCTGTAGGCCAGTAGCGGCAACAACTTCCTGTACTGCAAGTCCATCTCCAATGACAGGTTCATGTAGTTTCAGTCTTTCAGAAGATACACCTCCATGCACAGCGAAGAGGTTGGTTTTCAACGTTAGCTCCAAGAGGCTGTTTGCGATTCGATTTGGTGTGTTGTTCCTGCTCAGCTCCAAGAGGCTGCGATGCGTGTTTGAGAAAAAACATCATAAATTGTTTGTCTTTACAATCTGAGATCTTTCATTGGGAAACGATGCAGAAGGGGAAGCTGAATTCAGACCAGCAGGGAAAAGAATTACAGGCTTTATTTCTACTACTATTATTAGTGTTTGCCGCTCAATTCAAGAATTAGATAACTGTAGGAATATTTGTTACTGTTAACTTCCCTCTTTTGACCAAACTTGAATTCATATATCACGTGCCCAATGTTTAGTTGTATACCTACTGCCTCAAATATTCTCAGAAAGATCATCTTCTCTCTATTTTTATTGAAAAAATATTCTTCTCTTCATCCACTACAATTTCAAGATAAAAAGAAAAACATGATAGTCATGTATTTTTTTTTCAATTCTTAAAAGGTTTTGTCCCATATAAATATGTTAGTGCACAAATCTTTGGACTTCGGAACGAGAGAGAGATATGGGTTTTCAATTTTTCAAGCACAATGCATCAAACATTTTTCTTTGCTATGAAGCGTGTTAATTAATTTGATAGAATGTCATAGATTTTTATCACCCGTTGCAACGCACGGGCACGTTTGCTAGTCTGCTTAGTACATGATAATATCATCAAGTATCAGTATGTGCTTAGTACAATTGACGTCATGCTCATTGATTTATTTCTGGATTAATTTAATCGGAAAATTGCTTATAAACTCAACAAGATTTCCCAATTGAAGCTAAAAAAAATCTTAAGAGACGAGATTGGAGGTTTTTTTTTGAGATGGTTGTTGGGGACTTGGAGTTGGAGGAGGCGTAGTCAATAATGGGATCAACGGGCGAAGAAAAAATGGAAAGAGAAGGAAAATGGAAAGAGAAGGCTAGACGGTCGTACGGATGGGAGCTGGCTATCAACCCACCGTGTTCCCCGGGCTGCAGCATATCAACGCATTAAATGTGATAGATTTAGCTTCCATAAGTAAGTCTCCTAATCAATCATCAGTAAGGCTATATATATAAAGAGAAGGAGGCCCTGCCATATTTTCATACCAAGGGAGACGACGACCTACGTCAACTACGTAGTTGAATTGTTCATCAAGAGATCGATCGCCAAGAGTTGAGTTTCCTTGGACGCCCGGCCGCAAGTTGCAGAGGTATGTGCATGTTCTTTGTCTATAGTTCTCAATGATCAGTTAATGCATGGCTTATTTCTCTGTTCTGTGCAAGAGCGCTTTGCGTGTTTATGTTTCCTCTCGATCTCGTCATGCAAACGTACATCATATATACATACAATGAAAACGATGATGCACGGCAAAGATCGAAGTTGTTTTCATGCATCTTTATATTGCTTGATCTTGTTTTCATGCATCTTTATATTGCTTGATTAGTCCATGATCCATGCAGCTTTATATGCTTGATTAGTTGTATTTCAAAAACTATCTTATTACAGACTTACGATTAATCTAGATCATTGATTCATAGATGCTTGCAAAAAGCTGAAGCTAATCATGTATAACTGCGCTTCGGTCATGATAACTAGCAAAATCCTTCTAGAATTAGAAGATGATGATAAAACCATCCATACATAAACAATTTTTTATCAAGATCCATACATAAACATAGCGTTGATCAATTTCAAAAAAAAAAGATAGCGTTGATCATATAGTAGAGCCATGCAAGAACCCAATCACCTGATGCGCTAAGGCAGATAGATCTGCTAAGCACATTGCAGTATTATGTTTCTGGTATATATATCGTTTCGCATAATCGAAACTCTGTACTATATACTTAGAACTTTAGAAGATATGTGTATGATCTTTCCTTGTTATATATGCCGTTCATGCACATTCTGTTGATTTGTGCCGTCATACATTTTGTTTTTTGTTTGTGTTTAAACGAGCACAGATCGATATGCCTCGAACGAAGCAGGTGATGGAATACATCGAGAACGCCAAGAAGCGCGAGCAGACGTACAAGAAGCGCCTGGGCAGCCTGGTCAAGAAGATCTCTCAGCTCAGTGCCCTCTGTGGCGTCGACATCCTCTTCGTCGACCTCAAGCCAGGGACAGCCGGCGCCGGGCGCGGGATCACGACCTGGCCGGCGGACCGCGACGCCGTGAAAGAGCTGGTCAGGCGGTTCGGCGAGACGCCCCCGGAAAGGATCAAGGAGAACCTGAACATCGGCACGTACCTCCAGGGCGAGCTGGGCAAGCAGGAGCGCAAGCTCGTCAAGGTCAAGCAGTGCAGGCTCGACGACGTGCTCACGCTCTGGGACCGCCACCTCGACGACCTCCCCGTCGACGACCTTAAGGCCCTGCACCACGCCATGGGCGAGACGCTGGAGGGTGCACGGCGGCGGAAAGCCGAGCTCAGCGGCGCCTACGACGTCACCACGGCGATATCCGCGGTGACGTTCACGGCACCAGCGCTGCAGCATGCCCCGGCGTTCCCGGGCAACGCCTTCGACTCGAACCTGTCGGACGCCAGCTCCTCCGTGGGAGCGCAAGATCACTTCTACCTTCCACCGGATATCCTGCCACCGCCGGCCCCTGTCCAGTCGCCCTACATCGGCTTTCAGTTTCACATGAACCCGCCGTGCATCGCCTTTGGGGCGCCGATGCCGATGCCATTCATGCCCTTTCCGATGGCGGCACCGCCGGCGCTCGCTGCACCGCCGGGTTACAATTTTATCGGCGGAGGCTTCAATGTCATGGACCCCCTGCCGGCAGCAAATGCTGGGTTTTATGATAATTTTGCGATGCAGGGTCCGGGACAGGGTTTTGCTGCCGGAGCGGCTGCGGCGTACAACCAGGAATTTCTCACGTGCAGCTTTGATGCCGCCGGGCTGTACGGCTTTGATGCCGCCGGAACCGGTGCCGGGTACAATCTTGAACCCCGCACCGCCGGGGTTTGGCCGCTGGGTACTCCCAACAATCCAGTGGACGCTGCCTCCTACCAGCTGCAGAATGATACGGTGATGTGGTCGGACAACGGCTTGGGTAACCATGCCCTGGCGAACAGGAGGAGCGGAGTCAGCTGAGGCTGTTTGATTGGAAGATGTAGCTTCAGCCTAGAGAAGATGCTCAAGGCTATCTATCTAGAAGTACAAGACTACAATGAGTTTTTTTTTTCGGACAGTCAGATTACAATGAGACAATGTTATTTTATTTTTTTGAGGTTTATGAGACAATGTTATATCTTAGTGAAACCAGGGTTTTTCTTTTAGAGTCAAATTTTAGTTACCATATACTATCTCCAAAGCATGCAAGTATTGATTAATAAAGATATTTGGCTTTCATATCAGTGTACTTCTACTGGTTGCTGCATTATCTTCAAATATGTTAACTTGGATATGATTGCAGACATGACAAGTACAATGGAGGCTCAGCATGTGTTACTATATTGTGCTCAGCTTGTCCTCAAACTCTGCTAAGTAAATCAAACTCGTCGTGCTGTGATGTCCCCCAATGAGCGCCCCTTGCTTCCGATCAAATATTGGAAGATATATAAAGCACACATATGTACTGCTTATGTGTTGAGAAACTATATATGAAACAAACACAGTAGTTACCCTGATACTAGAGGATCCACCAGGAAATATACTCTCGTAGTGTTCACTTCACGGTGGTAAATAATGAACCTACACACAAGAATCCGTAACATCATTTATTGCGTTCTTCTGTGATAGATCGGTGATCAAGGAGCCTCTTTAACAGTTCCACAGAAAATCTGACGCTTCCCACCTACGACTTTGATATTTCTGATATGCATTTTCTAGCCTTTTCCTGCATCCCTCAGTTTGAAACCTACGGTACAGAGGTTAACTAAACTCTACATATAAAAGAGAAATAATCATGCATGTTTGGTACTCCTCTCTACAAGAAAAGGAACATGTACAAGCTATTTCCATTGAGCGGGCTGAAGATTCTTGACATCTTTCCCCTCAGCCAGACCAAAATGGCGTACTGAAAAAAAAAAACATGTGGGAACCTTGATGGGTAAGCTCGCTTCAAGCCTGATAGGAAAATAAAAGTCAAAGGTGCGCTTGAGAGCAAGAAAGTCATCGAGCCAAAGGAAAATATTCAATTACCTGCAACGGTGAAGACCCGTCTTAAGAATTGGCCGAACTAAATAGGATCTTCAGGTTGTTTATATCCTTGAGAACTTCCATATATTCTGAAACCCTATGCTGTAACTCAGATTCCAAAACTGCAACAGTCGAAAGGAAGAAGCATTTGGTTATACTAATGTAACATAATCGGAATAGCTTACATATACAACTGCACGAATTAACTAATCAACCGCAGAACATAAAAAAGGGGCAGCATAACGAAGGTCAAATAACCATTACAGACTGATCATACAATATAGTTACTGGTTACATGGGTTACATGTATGGCCCAGGAGACAAGAAGATCATGTAGCTGACTTTGGGCAACAAATTAGAACAAAACATACAGCAGGTTCATTTCATACTATACTGCACGCAAGTAGAGAGATAAGGAGCATAAATGTCACAGCCCAAATTTTGGTAAGCCTTGCTTAACACTTCTCTAAATAACTAAAATTTGGAACCAACAAAAACTTTTGCTTAAAGTGGTGGTTGTTTGATTTTGTGGTTTCTTTCTTGCTTGATCTTGTGATTTTGTTGATAATGGTATAGGTGTGTCACTTGTTTGCTTGTTTGAAATGTGAATCAAAATAAAATTAAACTAAAAACTTAAGCAAAAAAAATTCAAAAACCTAAAACCCTAGACTAAAACCCTCCAAAATCCCTTTCTTTGAATACTGTTTCTGGAGTCTTAATTATTGGACAAATGATGTTCCTTAATTCTGACTTTTTCCATGGTATTGAAGTATTATGTTAGTACTTCACAGTAAAGCCAAGATTTTTCATGTTGGGATTGCCTATGATATTTAAATCATGCTCCCAAGTTGCTATGAAATATCAGGACAGAAAAACAGTATTAACATACCATCTTTCTCCAATTAATTCTCCTAGCTAGAATTCTTTTCTGGATGAATTTCTTGTTTGCCATCCATGCCTAAGGTGTATACTGATTTATAAAAATCATTTCACCAAAATTGGAATTGCCTAAGGCCTTGATTCCATCTGTTTAGGAGGCTATGTGTTAACAAAATTCAGGGACTTAGAAATTTTCACTAAGTCTGAAAACTGAATTTTTCTGAAACTGCATTTTGGCCGAATTTGATTTGGTTCAAATTGTGGTTTTAACCCCACCCAAAACCCCACCTAGCTCTATCCCTCTGCTCACACACCTACACTCGTGCTGTGTGTGCACTTGTGGCGTGCCAGGGAGATGTGCACGGCCATGTCAAGCCGGCGTTCACCGTGGGCACACCCCACCACACACGCACACACGGCCGTGGCCACGTCACCCATGTCACGTAGCACCACCCCCACCCCTGCAGCGCATCCCTGGAAACCTGGGCACGCGAGGAGGAAGTAAATCGCCCAAATCCGCCGTGGCCAACCGGAGGGCGAGTAGCGCGATGATTCCACCCTCTGCCCTCTCTCTCCCTCGTTTCCACCCCCTCTCGTCATCGCTCCCTCGCCCGCGCGGCAGAACACGCGAACGGCATCGTTGCCGCCCACGCTGGCCAACGGGAGCGCGGCGTTGCCACTCCCGGTCTGCACCGCCCTCTCCCACCCATTGCCACCCTCGTTTAAGTCCACACCCGAGCACATCTCGGTGCCATTCTGCACCCTCTCCCTCACCTCTCCACTCTCTTCCACTCTCCCCGCTCCCCCTGCTCTCTGCAAGCCAGGAACGGCTTGAACTCGCCGCCGGCCACCGCGGCACTGCAGGGGAGGTTGCCGTCGACTCTCTGCCCTATTCTCCGCCATTGCTGGCTCTGGCGCTAGCCTAGATCGAGGAACACCTCCTTGACACCGCCTTTTGCTCCTTCTTGCTCTCAGATCGACGACGCCGTGCCGGACCCGTGGAGGACGTGCTCGAGTTCGCCGTCGACCGGAGCTGCGGTGTGCGTTCTGCTGCGAGCCCTGCCCTTCCCCGACCTCCTGCCACACTCTCGAACCCACGCCGTCGCCATTCATCGCCCCTAGGTGAGCTACCACGGCTCCACCATCTCCCGGCGTCGGGAACTCGCCATTGCTAGGGTTTTGCCCGAGCTCGAGCTGGTCGACGATGGGCGGCTCATCTGAGCCGTTCATCTCGCGCTGGACGGCGGCGTACCGCTTCGCTTAAGTGACGGAGCCGCTTGGGCCGAATCCTGCTGTTGGGCCGTGTACAGTAGCAGATCTGGCCCGTCTATGTTTTTTTTCCTGTAGTTTTATTCTTTTCTGCTCATAGCTGTTTCTGGTCTGTTGGTTTAAATCGAAAAAAAATAGTTAAACTTCATTTTTGTGCAAACTAAAAATTACAGCTGTAGCCTAATAAGTTTAGAACCATGTACAACTTGCAGAAGGGGAAAAATAAATTATTTTGTGTCCTTGAAAAATGTTGTTCTGTAACTGGTCAGAATCAGTGTTTTGTGTATAACTTAAGTTTTATTGATCTAAAAATTGTGAATCCAATTGTTCTGGAAAGCCCTTGACAGTAGCTTCCACTAGAAATTTGTCTCATGTGATTTGGATGCCTAGAACAAAAGTTGCATGCATTTCTAGATTGGGCCAGTGAGCACTTTGTGCATTTTTCATAATTTCTGTGAATAAAATTTTGGACCAAACCCAATTGGATTAGTTTCTAATGTTAACAGAGGACACAAATCTAGCTTTGCATCATTGTTTGATTACCGGAACTCTCTAGGTGTAATTGTTGTTAGAAATGCTGTTTCTGCCTCTTTTAAAAAAAGAAAAGATTTAAATACCTTTATTATAAAAATGTTGGTTGTGTTAGTTGATGATTGTATTGGTATTGTTACATGCTTGTTACTGTTGATTAGCATTGTTAGTATATGTTAGTGTCTTGTGTTATGCTTGTTTTAAGTAAAACATGTAATGTTAGGAGGTTTTTGAAGTTTCCAACAATTAATTGATTATACTTGTGTTGCTTGATATTTTATATGAACAAAATGACCTTTTGAACTAAGGTTTTAGCTTCTGGTTGTTTAGGTTTGTTGGTAGTGCTTAGCCTTGCATGTTAGTAGTAATCCCTAAAAGATGCTTAATCACTATTTTAACCCTAATTGTGGGAAAATAAATTGTGTTATGATTACCAAACTTGTTTGTTAGATATTAATCTTGCACCATGATTGTTGCTTGTTAAACTTGCTTGATGTTTGCTTTTTGGAATGTCTTGCTGTATGTTGATTGTGTTCTTTTCATTTTTGCGACGCTAGAAAATCACGAGGAGGATTTATCAGCCGAGGGATTTTGTGGAGATTGTATTGATCATCAGAACCAGGGACAAACCACTGAGCAAGGCAAGCCATCTCAAAAGCTTGCAACTTATTTACCTATTTTGTTTTACTTAGCACATGTATATATATATATTATTGCATTCTATACACCCGCTTATAGACACCCCAATTCTGGTATATTCCAGAACCGTAGCAAGAATTGTAGGACACCCTACCCCAACCCCTTATTACTAGATTAAGAAAGATGGAAATTTTAGGATGGGCACCCTTGTGTTGTTTTTTGAAAAACAAGTTGATTTATGAAAAACCCCTTGGGAAGGTGGGACCTTGCCTAAGTGGTAGTATGGATATGAAGGAATATTGGAAGAGTGTTTTTCTAAAAACGACACATAATCTAGTCTTCGCTGGACAACCTTATCGTACAACCACATTACTCCAAAAAGGGCACGGAGCTTAATTGAAGCTTGTTTGTGTTAGTATGAGATTATACCTCAATGTGCTATAAGGGTTCGAGTCCCTCGAACCGAAATGTCGCCAGGAGGGGAGAAACGGGACATACACAGAGGGGGATTAAGTTTACCCCCCGGATGCAACAGTTAGGTCTCCTGCCATGGCGGTGTGATGCTTGGGGGTAACCGGATCGATACGGCCAACTCACTCGGTGCCGGGGAGAACAAACCCAATCGCAAAGGTAGTCTTATACTAGCATAGACATAGTGGACGTTAGGACGGGTCATCTGATGTGTGCATGCTGTCTCGGACAGTCCGTGGTTGATTCACGACGGATGTACCTAATCTTGTGGTGAAAGTGTACATACTCTGCAGAGTCAAAACTATTCGAATAGCCGCGTCCACGGTCATGGACAGTTGAAAGGCCATGTAGCTAGCATTGTGTCGGATGTTTTCAAAAATGGAGTGTGTTGGAAAAGAAAGTGAGTACTTGGAAGTACTGCATGGACCGGGAATGACAGTACCTTGAGGTACAGCGTTTTTAAAGAAGAAAAACTTCGGAGGGGCCTTAGTCCCAAGAAGTTCTGCAAAGAAAACTAA
Organism: Poa pratensis; assembly: GCA_947311845.1. Taxonomy (NCBI): domain Eukaryota; kingdom Viridiplantae; phylum Streptophyta; class Magnoliopsida; order Poales; family Poaceae; genus Poa; species Poa pratensis. Next base: position 31,257,044 of record CAMZMU010000036.1, on the reverse strand, counting down.
TTCTGGAAAAGTTTTACTAAAACCTCGAAGATACTTGTTATCCACGAGAGATAAACCATACTAGATATCTTTTGAAGTATCTTTTTCAATAAAGATATAGAGATGTTAAGCAACCATGGTGAATCTTCCATCCATCATGGGTAGTGAGCCCTAATTACAGCCTACCTACCACAGCCACAAAAATCATACTTGCATCTAGTAGCTTGTTTTTGGATAGAGCTTGCGAGTACATTCAAACGTACTCATATTGGTTTCCCTGGCTATTGTCGTAGCCAGACTACTACCCTGAGGAGCTTCAGGAGGAGGCTGCGGAAGACGAAGGCTTCATCGACGACTACTCGAACTAGGACGTCTCCCGGTCAGCAGCCTGTAGGTTCTTAAGGCGTTGACATGGGCTTTATCGCGTTTTGCTAAGACTACCGCTGTGTTAAGTTATTCCTGCCCTGCGTGGCAGCTATGTGAGACTTGGTCATGTGACCATTTATGTAAGACTTGGTTGAATTCGTGTAATAGATGATGTAATCTGCAATGCCAACTCGAGTATGTTGTTCACGACTGACTGATCATGGGATCGTGAATGAATGCATACTGGTGTTCCCGGACAGCTAGTCTGGGGGCCCCACAATAAAACTTTAACAGATTTAGTTTTTTTTCTTCCCATCGCATAAGATGATTCAAGTACTAATTTTGCAAGTAGTGACATGAGAAATCCTCATATCGACATTAAGAGATGAAATACTGCTACAAACTATGCGCACACTGTTTCCTAGTGGCAAGAGGCAACTGTTAAGATGGTGTTTGCTGCTTTCCATGTCAAAGTGTTGAACTAATCTTCGAACATTAAGATCCTTTTTAATGTATAGATCAAGTCACACAAATTCCAGAAAACTTCAGAACTTCCTACACTTAAAAGTAGCAGATGAACAAAATGTTTATCAGTTGATAAGCAACTGAAGGCCACAATTGAGTGAAATGAAAAGAAGCAGACGGTTTTTGTGTAGTCTGTAAGAAACCTTTCAACATTACCAACTTAATCGAAGATAACTTATAGAACCTAATTTTCAGCTCAAATAACATAGAACGTACTTATCACTTACCTGAATTTTCCATATTTACTTCCTCAAGAATCTCAGCAATGTATTCATTTGATGAACTTTGTATTGTGTTGATCTTCGTCCTCAAGTTCTCACTCTCATCCTCCAGTGAATCCTTTTCCTTAAGTAGGAGAACTAAATCATCGTTTGAACCTCCAAGCATGTTAGCTTGGAAGCCTTTAGATTCAGCGATGAACCTTTCCCTGATAACATAGAACATCAAGAATCAGATATAGCACTATCCCCAATTTGTTGTTCCATGCACGTTTCTTTAAGAAAATGAGTGAAAAAAAACAAATCTGAATTAGAGGCAGCATTTTGGCTCCAAGGGTAGGCAGATGTTGCACAAATTTCAGATTATCAAAGAGTGTGTAAAAATTTAAGATGCAAATGTTCTGAGTCCTTTGTTTTAATTGAAAGGTCACACTTTTGTGCCCTGTGCAAAAGAGAAAAAAACAAATTTGGTGATCCAAAAAACCAAAAAAAATTACAATAAACTTTCTTTTGCACACGGTGTAAAAAAATATGTTTCCCATAATAAATTTTAAGTGTAGAAAGGACTTGATTATTTGCGTGTGCACTTTCCTCAAAAAAAAAATGTATACGTACGAATTTTTCTTTTTCAACCAGGAGCACACGAATTTTCAATTTCCGCGTTTGTATTCCTGTATTAACTAGTATACTGAGATTTTCGAGCTATGGGCCAGGAAAGGTATTTCAGTACATTAGGGATATATAAATACATGAACCCTAGTAGACATGCCGAAGATTTACAAAAAGTATGCAGCAAACCGTAAAATGGATCCAAGTAGAATTGCAAGATTCAGGTTATCTCGAAAAAAAAATAGTCATACCACAGACTATAATGTTAAATTGTTAAGAGCATAACTTTTCAGATAAGTGCACTGAAGAGTATTTGATCTTGTTCATGGATAAAATGCAAACCATACATTTTGTCGGAGAAACGTTTCCTAATTTGATTCAAAGTAGCTTTCTGAAACTCCACATTGCCATCCATCACTTTAAGTGAATCCGTTCCAGCAGCTGTTTAAAAGGTTGCCATCCATCACTTTAAGTGAATCCGTTCCAGCAGCTGTTTAAAAAGTTAAAGCAGATTAGGTTGTCCATACAGGACACTTGGTTCATTTGGCATTGATATGCAACAGAAAATACATATATGTAACCACTGTTCAAAATATCTTCCGATATTCCGATAAATCGGCCGATTTATCGCTTCTCGGTGTCTGACCGATAAGATAAATCGGCCGATAAATCCGCCGATATGCCGATAAATCGGCCGCTATGCGATAAACCTGCCGATTTACCCCTTATCTTAGGTCGACTGATAAGTTTCCGATAAGCGATATCCCCAACATTGTATGTAACATCTTGAATAGATAATAAATGTTAGGATAGTGCTGCTGTCTTGTTAAGAAGAACCATGCGTAACATAAAACAACTGTCAGCAGAATGGTGTGATTTGTACCCATACAGTTATTAATGTCAGCTCTCAGCTGCTACATAATCTATGCCGTTTCCTATATGAAAGCATACAAAGGACTACTCTCAAAATTACTTTATTTGCTTAACCTTTATCACTTTCATATGCACCGTGCATAATAACATAAAGACGAACAAAATAAAATGATCAATCTCAAAAACAATTGTCTCTTTAGTCATTCCAGTACTTTTCAATACCATACAGACAAAATACTGAGCCCAGACACGTTGACGCTCGACAATGAATGCACATGCAAGTCAACGCCTCTGGGCTCTGGCCCTCCCTTTCGCGTGCCTAGGCTCTAGTGACAGTAGAATTCCTAGCATTAAGCACTGAGAGGTGTGCTTAGGCGGGATAGGTGCTTTCCAGAGGCGAGAAGATTTCAGGTAGCGCTTTTTGAACCTTGGATGCCTTATGTGAAACGACTTTTCGCCTGAGTACCCACAGAAAGGGCCACCAGCACTGGCGGACCCAGAGGGTGGGCCAGGTGGGCCGTGGCCCACCCAGATATTTTGAAAACATTTTTTACCTACTAATAATCAGAAGATTAGGACCTCAGATGGCCCAATAAGCCCAAATCATACTATTTTTCTGTACGAGAACGATAGGTACGTGCTATCTCAGTCTCACTCGATCCGTCCCCACAGTTCGCTCCATCGGCTGATGGCGCCGCCCCTGCCTCCCTTGCCGCGGCCGGCCTCCCCTCGTCGCACTCCCCTGCGGGCTGCGGCACTACGACCCTGCCTTCCCTCGCTTGCTTGTGTTAATCTCCTGTAAATTTGTAATTATCTCCAACTTATTTTGCTTTTGTTAATTGTCAAGGTGTACTGATATTTTCAAAATTCCCAAGTTAATTTCTAATTTTTGTTTGTGTTTGTTGTAATTGTACAATTGATACGAAAAAAATATTGATATTGCGGCTCCTTATCGAATCATGAAGCAAAGACGGTTGCATCTTCTTCATCACCGTTGGTTTTTAATCATTAGATTTTAGGTTTTGTGCTCGCTTTGTTCATGTTTAAAATATTTGTATTCGAATCACGCATATTTAAAACATATGTACCGAAATACTTACGGTATGATTATCTTATATTATTGTGAATCGATTTGCTATTTACCGGTTTCATTTAGCAAGAAAAAGTTCGAAGTGCAATTTTTTTCAGAAGTGTGCCCACCCTCCGATTTTTTTCTGGGTCCGCCACTGGCCACCAGTCATATATATGAATCTAGACAGTAAACTTGTGGCACGGACATAGAGGAATTTTGGTCATCTCCTCCACCTTCACGCAATCGTAAGGATCGAGGAAGCCTGAGCTTAGCAACATGTGGAGCTTTGGTAGCATGCGAAGGTTAAAGGCATAATAACACATATAACTCGACAGCATATTGACCTTGCTGACATGATGGTACATGAAGCTTGACATGAAGCTCGACAGAAATCCAATTTTGAAAAGATAAATCAATTTTGGACATCGACAAGATCTCTAAAACACAACTTCGACCACCAATTTTCTATTTCAAAATAATTAACACCCAACAAAAACTTAAGTATTTCCTGAGACAAATTTATGCACGTTATTTTAAGTATCTAATCTAAATATGCTCAAAGACTGTAGCACTCAAAGTTTTGGAAGGCTGAAGCGATCTATGTCCAAATTACTAAAGTGAGCAACTCCTTAATCTCATGAACAGATGAGGTCAGTTTATTCTTTTACCGGACAAGATCAAGCATTGCAGCTGTTGAGTTAAAGTGGTCCTAGTACTATACCTTGCATGAATAGCAACATCCTGCTACCATACCTTGCTAGAATCTTGGACCAAATACCAAGTGCAGGATTAAGGCAGTAGTTACCTGCCACTTGCATAAGCCCGTCGAGTTCAAACTCAGCAACTGATACTCCCTTTCATTAATTCAGATTCATTGACGAGATAGTCCTTTTCAGTTTCAGAATGCTTCACTATCTCTGACTCTATTTCCCTGGTCTTTTGTATATTCTGTTCGATCTCTTCATTGACCTAATTAAGGAATTATCAAGAATAGCCTCGTAAGGTTTGAAACATCAAGATTCCATATGCTAATAACAATAGTCAGTATATAGAAAATTCGCTCGCTCGTAACATCCAAATTCACATAGCCACATTGTCAGTCTACGTACTCAACAGCCAAAGGTACTGTTGTGGACTTAGATCCACAACGGGATAACTGCCGTGCAGAAGATAGCCAGACGGCATGGCTGCGAGGGATTCGGTAGACATAGGTTGAGAAGAGAGAATTACGAGGAAGAGATTAGATTGATTGTTCTTGCTCGTCTCCAACGTGAATACATGCCATCCTTATATAATGGATGTTCAGGCTCTTGGACCTCTCCTAATACGATTAGATCTAGACCTTTCCTAATACAATTGGACTCTTTCCTATTCCTATACTTTCCTAATGGACTCTTAGGATAATTCTCTCTCATGGACTCCTTCCACGCTGCTGCTCCAGCCTTGATACTGTGGACCCATGTGCACAACACTACACCCCTCCCGGACAAGCAGCTTGTCCTCAAGCTGCAAGGTGGCGGCCAGGGTTGAAGGCCTTCATATCCCCACTTTGATGTGGTTTTGTTGTTCCGTTTGACGATTTGCTGGTTTTCTTGCCCAATTCTCTCATGTAGAATTTGTCTATCACTTGATCTTTCTGATTTGCTGGATGCTTGAACAGAACAGATCTCTTATCTCCAACGCTTTCTCCTGGATTGATCACGAATTGATGTGCATGCACATGGGATTGTTTCATGCAATCTGCTGCACACGAATCTGGCACCAATTCTTGTGGTCATGGCTTTCTCCCCCTACCCAGCAGCTCGCTCTCCTGGCGTGCCTCCTTGCAAATCTGATCCACATGTGGCCTGTTTATGTCCATCTCTCCAATGAGCTCCACCTCCGTGAAGAGCCTGGCAGCCATCGTGTTTGCCTTCTGCTTCTTGCTGCTCCTCCACTGCCGCCACTTGATGATACGTCGACGTTGATGCGTCAACTTCTGGCTGCGCTGACATTGTTGTGGCCGTACCCACCGTGTTGGTGGCTGAAGCCACTGCCATCCTCCTTTCCTTTTCTGCAACGATTTCAAGCATGCGCACCTTGAATTCGTCAAAGATTGGTCGAACAGAGGCCTTGAATTTCTCCATGAAAGAGCTGGCATCGAAAGCCATGGTGGTCGGCGGCTCTGATACCAAATGTTGTGGACTTAGATCCACAACGGGATAACTACCGTGCAGAAGATAGCCAGACGGCATGGCCGCGAGGGATTCGGTAGACATAGGTTGAGAAGAGAGAATTACGAGGAAGAGATTAGATTGATTGTTCTTGCTCGTCTCCAACGTGAATACATGCCATCCTTATATAATGGATGTTCAGGCCCTTGACCTCTCCTAATACGATAGATCTAGACCTTTCCTAATACAATTGGACTCTTTCCTATTCCTATACTTTCCTAATGGACTCTTACTATAATTTTCTCTCATGGACTCCTTCCACGCTGCTGCTCCTGCCTTGATACTGTGGACCCATGTGCACAACAGGTACACATATGTTTAAGAGAACCAATATCAACAGCACTACAATCATCATTGCATCGTAATCGTATCACTCCCACTTCCTCGTTCCGTCATCAAACTTCAGATGATTTATCATACAGCCATATAGGTCCAAGTCAGGAATCGTACATCGTGTTCACTTAACAGCCAGGACCAGACATTCCTACTTCAACATAACACTACACATTATTTGATGTGCAGCCAATCAAATGCCAAAAAAAATTGTACAGTCAATTTGACGAACCATTCACATTATGTAATTCTACGGTAATGAGCTGTGATCTCATACATATACCAATATCTAGACTTAAGCGCAACCGTCATATATTCTGCTTGAAAAACTCTTTCATATATACATGTAGCTAACATATAGTGTGCAGCTCAACCACGGTTCAAGCACCGGGTGACGAACTGACGACAGTAGAATCAGAAGAATTGTGCCAACGAATAGAGCAGATAAGAAGAGGGCAAACACGGGAGAACTCGAGTTACAGAGAAGAAGCAGAGAAGTGAGAGGGAAGAAAACAAACCGGGATGAGCTGGCCATGGCCCGCGCGGCTTCGAACCTGCGACGGCGAGGGAAGGCGGCGGCGGCGGCTAGGGTTCGCCTCTCCCTCCCTCTCCTACTCAGCGGCCTAGCCTCGCCACGGCAACGCCTACTACCCGAGGAGGACGCCCAGATATCCTAGACGGACGACTAATCGCCCTCGCCGCCGTGACAAAGCTAGTATCCCATTCCATCCCATCCTTCCGGCGACAAATCGAAAATTGGCCTAGCGGTTTCTATCTGATAGAAATAGAATGGAAGCAGCAAGTGGGGCCGTGGATTGCGGACCGTGTCGAGCATGTCCATGAGGGAGGAAATGTGCGGAGGATGGCGCCTGAGTCCTCCGCCATCGGAGCGCCGGCCACCCGCACAGAACTGTTAGTCAGACTACCCGAAGAATTTCAGAGAGCATCCGTCGAAAGAAAAACGGATTCTCTGTCGGAGAAAACAAAAAATACCGTCTGCTCCATACCTCTTATAAATCTTATAAAGCAAAACCCCACTGAGTGCATTTATTATTTTTATCTCAACATGCAAACTATCCACATCATCCATGCTATTAGCCAATCAATTGTCCATGTCATTTTCACAAATATTTATTAATATACACATCATACATTGCTCCAAACATCTAATAGTTCACATAATCACATTAACAATATATAATACACACGCCATTCATGTCTATGAAAATTTAGTATGTCGACTATGACCAATTAATTTTCGTATATTATTTAATATGTCATACCTTTTATACCATTTTATTTACACGATATAGTTTCTAAAGTGATACCCGCTGCAACGCTGTCTCACAGTCAGAGGTGTAGCACCTACTATTTCCAAATTACAATTTAGATGTCAAAAAAAATCCAAGAAAATTTTCAGAATGCACACCCACACATTCTATTTCCGCACATAAAAGTTCCATGAAAATATATTTTTATGGTCTGTGTAAAAAACTGTCCAAAATGACTTTTCAGGAGACAATTTATCGTCTTTTTACATAGGCCAGAAAAATATTTTTCCTCCCTGAAACTTTATGTGTAAGCATAAATGTCCGAATTTACGCCCAATTTTTTAATTTCAAATGTGTAACATTCAAAATGCAATTTAAAATGTATTTTTCATACGAGCATCTCCAATAGATGAAATATAATAGGGCACCACTTTTGCGATTATGGGGCACTAAACTTGTTTTTCTCTGGCAAATTATGTATTTTAGGGCACCAGAAAAATTATGAGCTCCGGGAGATGATGTAAAATAGGGCACGAAAACATATTTTATCTTACACAAATGTACATATGAATCAACATATGCACAAACATGATGAAACGATGTTTAAACATTGCATGATTTTGATACAAACATGTAGACTTACTTTATGAACATTTTGGAAATATTACACAAATTTTTTGATGAACAAATAATAAGATAAGAATTTTACAAGTTTATTTATTTTTGAAATTCTAGAAATACATAAAAGCTTAAAACTCTAACGTACGGGCTCCACTGACATGTCAGCATGACCCCAGCTCATCGGCCGGCGGGATTCTGCGAAGGAGGGCGCGCGGGAGGATGTGGGAATGGAATAAGTGATATAGCACAAATTTGGTGGGGACTTAGAGCATCTCCAATAGGTGATGTAAACCAATAAATAACGGATTTTTACATCACCTGTGGGCAAAAGTGGTCTCCAATAGCTGTCCGTGATGTAAATTGGAGAAAAATATTTTAGGCCACGATGTAAAAATTAGCTCAGGTGATGCAAATATACATCGCCAAGAGTGGTGATGTAAAACACATGCAGCCGCGCGTGTGTGTAACAGCCGCGCGGATGCCCCCCCCCCCCCCCCCCCCCCCCCCCCCCGCGGCTGGAAGGCGGCATCGCCACTGTCGCCCCTCCCAAGCCAGAATCTAGACCTCCCCGGTCCTGCCGCGTCGCCGCCGTGACCTCACCGCCGCTCGATTGCACCTAAATACGAAGGTCATCGTGATACGTCTCAAACGTATCTATAATTTTTGATGTTCCATACTTGTTTTATATCAATTGCTACATGTTTTGCATCTACTTTATATCACTTTTATACATTTTTTGGGACTAACCTATTAACAAGATGCCGAAGTGCCAGTTCCTGTTTTCTGCTGTTTTTGTATTTCAGAAAAGCTAATCTGGAAATATTCTCGGAATTGGACGAAACTACACGGGGGTGCCTATTTTTCCAGAACACGCCTGACGGAGCGAAAGAGCGCAGAGGAGTGCCACCAGGAGGCCACACGCACCCAGGCGCGGGCCCTGGTGGCTCTAGGTTAATAGTGCCAGAAACAATTGCTTGTACGTCACACGTCAGTTGGGAACCCCAAGAGGAAGGTATGATGAGTGCAGCAGTAAGTTTTCCCTCAGTATGAAACCAAGGTTTAATCGGACCAGTAGGAAAACGAGGTTTGCTTCGAAGGTGTTGGTGAGGAGTGTAGTGCGGCGCAACACCAGGGATTCCGGTGCCAACGTGGAACCTGCACAACACAATCAAACTACTTTGCCCCAACTTAACAGTGAGGTTGTCAATCTCACCGGCTTGCTGAAAACAAAGGGTTAAACGTATCGAATGGAAGATGATGTTTGTTTGCATAAAACAGTAGAGAACAATGATTGCAGTAGATTGTATTTCAGATGTAAAAGAATGGACCGGGGTCCACAGTTCACTAGTGGTGTCTCTCCAATAAGATAACTAACATGCTGGGTAAACAAATTACAGCTGGGCAATTGACAATTGATAAGTGCATATAACATGCATGTGTGAGCTGTGGTGTCTACTATGAGATTCATTTGGGCATTACGACAAAGTACATAGACCGCTATCCAGCATGCATCTATGCCTAAATAGTCCACTTTCCGGTTAACATCCGTACCCCTTCCAGTATTAAGTTGCAAGCAACAGACAATTGCATTAAGTAATGTGCGTAATGTAAACAATACATTCATCCTTGAATAAAGCATTGCTGTTTTACCCCTAGTGGCAACAACACATCTACAACCTTAGAACTTGCTGTCACTATCCCAGGTTAAATAGAGGTTGAACCCAACTATCATGCATAAATACCCCCTCTTGGAGTTACAAGTATTCACGTGGCCAAGGCTTCAACAAGTAACGGAGAGCATGCAAGATCACAAATGACATAGACATGATAATATAATATTCAGCTCCACATAGGTATCAATATAAGTCAGATCCCAGCAAACACAACATGTAGCATTACAATAAGATGATCTTGATCATGATAGGCAGCTCACAAGATCTAAACATGATGGCACAAGTGGAGAAGACAACCATCTAGCTACTGCTATGGACCCATAGTCCAAGGATGAACTACTCACGCATCACTCCGGAGGCGGGCATGGCGATGTAGAGCCCTCCGGTGATGATTCCCCTCTCCGGCAGGGTGCCGGGAAGAGCTTCAGAACCCCCCGAGTTAGGGTTGACGACGGCGGCGGCAGCGAATATGTTCTGGATGAAAGGCTCGGTGTTTTAGGGTTTTCGCGTCTCGGGGAATAAATAGGCGAAGGGGCGATGTCGGCGGACCCCCGAGGGGCCCAAACCACCAGGCGCGGCTGGGGCCCGCGCCAGGTGGTTTGGCCACCTCGTGGCACTCTTCGTCTCTCCTTCGGACTCCGTGTACGTGCTGGAAAAATAGGGACCTGGCCTTTTGTTTCGTGCAATTCCGAGAATATTTCCAGAAGTAACTTTCTGAAACCAAAAACAGCAGAAAACAGGGAACTGGCACTGTGGCATCTTGTTAATAGGTTAGTCCCAGAAAATGCATAAAAGTGATACGAAGTGTATATAAAACATGTAGCAAATGGTATAATATAAGCATGGAACAGCAGAAATTATGGATACGTTGGAGACGTATCAAGCATCCCCAAGCTTAGTTCTACTCGTCCTCGAGTAGGTAAAACGATAACAACAAATAATTTCTGAGGAGACATGCTTTCACACAATCTTGATCAATATATTGCAAGGCTCATGTCATGAATGAAGTGACTCAAAGCAATGATCTATAGTTTGCTAACAAATAGATAAAGAGTAAACAATGAATCATATAAGCAAAAACTTTTCATGAATAGTACTTTCAAGACAAGTATCAAAAGTTTTGCATAAGAGGTAACTCATAAAGCAATAGATTCAAAGTAAAAGGCATTGAAGCAACACAAAGGATGATTAAGTTTCAGCATTGCTTTCAACTTGTAACATGTATATCTCATGGATAGTTGTCAACATAAAGCAATATAACAAGTGCAATAAGTAAATATGTAAGAATCAATGCACACAAAGTTGACACAAGTGTTTGCTTCTAAGATAGAAAGGAGTAGGTAAACTGACTCAACATAAAGTAAAAGATAGGCCCTTCGCAGAGGGAAGCAGGGATTAAATCATGTGCTAGAGCTTTTTAAGTTTTCGAAAGCATATAGAGAGCACAAAATAAGTATTTGAGAGGTGTTTGTTGTTGTCAACGAATGGTAGTGGGCACTCTAACCCCCTTGTCAACCAGACTTTCAAAGAGCGGCTCCCATGAAGGACGTTATTTCTACCAGCAAGGTAGATCATCCCTCTTCTCTTTTGTTTACACATGTATTTTAGTTTCTTTATAGATGACACTCCTCCCAACCTTTTGCTTACACAAGCCATGGCTAACCGAATCCTCGGGTGCCTTCCAACATTCACATACCATGGAGGAGTGTCTATTGCAAAATTAAGTTGCTTACTGATAAATCAGGGCAAAACATGTGAAGAGAATTATTAATGAAAGTTGTAATTAATTGGGGCTGGGCACCCCGTTGCCAGCTCTTTTTGCAAATTATTGGATAAGCGGATGTATATGCCACTAGTCCATTGGTGAAAGTCTGTCAGAAGTAAATGACAAGATTGAAAGATAAAACACCACATACTTCCTCATGAGCTATAAAACATTGACACAAATAAGGAGTAATAAAGTTTTGAATAGTTTAAAGGTAGCACATGAAATATTTACTTGGAATGGCAGGAAATACCACATAGTAGGTAGGTATGGTGGACACAAATGGCATGGGTTTTGGCTCAAGTTTTGGATGCACGAGAAGCATTCCCTCTCAGTACAGAGTTTAGGCTAGCAAGGTTGTTTGAAGCAAACACAAGTATAAACCGGTACAGCAAGAATCACATAAAAACATATTGCAAGTATTATAAGACTCTACACTGTCTTCCTTGTTGCTCAAACATTTTACCAGAAAATATCTAGACCTTAGAGAGAACAAATATGCATCCAAGTCTCAACAAGCTCTACGGTAGTTCTCCACTACTAGGCTTTAACTACATGATGCAAGAGCTTAAACATGATCTACTTGAGAGCTCAAAACAATTGCAAAGCATCAAATCAAAACAAGACAATGATCTACAAGAATGCATATGTCTTTTCCAATACCAACTACTACATGTAGCATTTTCTTTCTTCCAAACAAACACCAATAATTTAATTAAACATAAACTCTCCAAATGATAATATAATGCAGCAAGAGAGTATTTATAAACAAGTGCTAACAGCTCGAAGAGATGCATGAAAAACAGGAGCTAAAAGCACTGCAGTAGCTAGTTAAGAATACTCAACAAATATAAGTGAAGAACATGAGTATTCACATGAAAAAGCGGAGCGTGTCTCTCTCCCACACAAGGATTGCTAGGATCCGAATTTATTCAAACAAAAACAAAAATAAAAACACACAGACGCTCCAAGTAAAGCGCATAAGATGTGAAAGAATTAAAATATAGTTTCACTAGAGATGACCTGATAAGTTTGTTGATGAAGAAGGGGATGCCTTGGGCATCCCCAAGCTTAGACGCTTGAGTCTCTCTGAATATGGTTGGGATGAACCACGGGGGCATCCCCAAGCTTAGGCTTTTCACTCTTCTTGATCACATAATATCACCCTTCTCGCTTGATCCTTGAAAACTTCCTTCACACCAAACTCAAGACAGTTCTCATTAGAGGGTTAGTGCATAATCAAAAATTCTCATATTCTGTAATGATACAATCAATCCCAAAGCTTCTGGACATTAGCTACAGCCACCAATGCTTTGTGGAGCAAAGAAATCCACACAAACACAGTAAAAGAGCGAATGCAAAACAAAAGGCAGAATCTGTCAAAAACAGAACAGTCTGGAATGACGAATTTTTTCGAGGCACTTAAGTTGCTCAGATGGATCTGGCCTAAAATAATGAAAGTTGCGTACATATCTCAGGAATATGCGTGATTTTTCTCAGAATTTTTTGAATTTTCTACAGGGAGATAAGCTCAAATCCGTGACAGCTAAAAATCTGTCACTGCGCAGAAATCCAAATCTTGCATCAACTTTCAATATAGAACTTTACTTGGCACAACATTGCGATAAAATAAAGATACAAAGGAGTTGCTACAGAAGTAACAAAAATCCTTGACTCAAAGAAAACAAAAATAACAGCAAATAAAAACGATGGGTTGTCTCCCATAAGCGCTTTTCTTTAACGCCTTTCAGCTAGGCGCAGAAAGTGAAAATCAAGTGTTGTCAAGAGAAGAAGCATCAACATCATAACTTGCTCTAACAATAGAGTCAAAAGGTAACTTCATTCTCTTCCTAGGGAAGTGTTCCATACCTTTCTTGAGAGGAAATTGGTACCTTATATTACCTTCTTTCATATCAATGATGGCACCAACAGTTCGAAGAAAAGGTCTTCCCAAAACAATAGGACAAGATGCATTGCATTCAATATCCATAACAATAAAATCAACGGGGACAAGGTTATCTTTTACCGTAATAAAAACATCATTAACTCGCCCCAAAGGTTTCTTCATAGCATTATCAGCGAGAAAAACATCCAAATAACAATGTTCCAAAGGTGGCAAATCAAGAATATCATAAAGCTTCTTGGGCAAAACTGAAACACTTGCACCAAGATCACACAAGGCATTGCAATAAAAATCATTCACCTTTACCTTAATGATGGGTTCCCAACCATCTTCTAATTTCTAGGAATAGAAGCTTTAAGTTTCAACTTCTCCTCCCTAGCTTGCAAAAGAGCATTTGTAATATGCTTTGTAAAAGCCAAATTAATAGTGCTAGCATTGGGACTTCTAGCTAATTTTTGCAAGAACATAATAACTTCAGAGATGTTACAATCATCAAAATCAAAATCATTATTGTCAATGGTGGTGGAACCATTGTCTCCAATAGTTTGAAAAATTTCAGCACTTTTATCAGAAAAAGTTTCAGCAGTTTTAGGCAATTTCAAACGCTTAGCAGAAGTAGTAGAGACATTATCAACACCAATAACATTACCATCAATAGTAGGAGGTTTACTAGCATGTGAAACATTAGCATTACTAGTGGTGGTGATAGTACAAACTCTAACTATACTATTCTCTTTTTCAAGTTCTTCCTCTTTTTCCCACCTAGCATGCAATTCAGCCAACATCCTAATATTATTATCAATTCGAACTTGGATGGCATTTGCTGTAGCAAATGACTTAATATCTTTAACTTCATTAGGCATAACTTTCAGTTTTAGAATTTCAACATCATGAGCAAGACTATCAACTTTAGAGACAAGATCATCAATTTTTTCAAACTTTTCCTCAACAGTTTTATTGAAAGCTTTTTGTGTGCTAATAAATTCTTTAAGCATAGCTTCAAGATCAGAGGACACACTTCTATTGTTGCTGTAGGAATTACCATAAGAATTACCATAACCATTTGAAGGATAAGGCTTATAATTGTTGCTACCAAAATTATTCCTATAAGCATTGTTGTTGAAGTTGTTGTTTTTAATGAAGTTTACATCAACATGCTCTTCTTGAGCAACCAATGAAGCTAAAGGAACATTATTAGGATCAACATGAGATCTACCATTCACAAGCATAGACATAATAGCATCAATCTTATCACTCAAAGAGGAGGTTTCTTCAACAGAATTTACCTTCTTACCTTGAGGAGCTCTTTCGGTGTGCCATTCGGAATAGTTGATCATCATATCATCAAGTAGCTTTGTTGCTGCACCTAAAGTGATGGACATAAAGGTTCCTCCAGAGGCTGAATCCAATAAGTTCCTTGAGGAAAAATTTAATCCTGCATAAAAGGTTTGGATGATCATCCAAGTAGTCAGTCCATGAGTGGGACAATTCTTCACCAAAGATTTCATTCTTTCCCAAGCTTGAGCAACATGTTCATTATCAAGTTGTTTAAAATTCATAATGCTACTTCTCAAGGATATAATCTTAGCAGGAGGATAATATTTCCCTATGAAAGCATCTTTGCATTTTGTCCAAGAATTAATACTATTTCTAGGCAAAGAAAGCAACCATTCTTTAGCTCTTCCTCTCAAGGAGAAAGGAAAAAGTTTCAGTTTTATAATATCCCCATCCATATCCTTATACTTTTGCATTTCACAAAGTTCAACAAAGTTATTAAGATGGGCAGCAGCATCATCAGTACTAACACCAGAAAATTGCTCTTTCATAACAAGATTTAATAGAGCAGGTTTAATTTCATAAAATTCTGCTTAGAAGCAGGTGGAGCAATAGGAGTGCATATGAAATCATTGTTGTTTGTGCTAGTGAAGTCACACAACTTAGTGTTCTCAGGAGTATTCATTTTGAAAAACAAAAAAACTGAATAAACAAGTAACTAATTTTTTTGTGTTTTTGATATAGAGAAAGCAAACAAAACAAAATAAAAATAAACTAGCAAGACAAGTAACTAATTTTTTTGTGTTTTTGATATAGAGAAAGCAAACAAAACAAAATAAAAATAAACTAAGCAAGACAAATAACAAAGTAAAGAGATTGGGTGTGAGAGACTCCCCTTGCAGAAGCAATTCTGTTTTCCCCGGCAACGGCGCCAGAAAACGTTGTTGGTGGCTCTAGGTTAATAGTGCCAGAAACAATTGCTTGTACGTCACACGTCAGTTGGGAACCCCAAGAGGAAGGTATGATGAGTGCAGCAGTAAGTTTTCCCTCAGTATGAAACCAAGGTTTAATCGGACCAGTAGGAAAACGAGGTTTGCTTCGAAGGTGTTGGTGGAGGAGTGTAGTGCGGCGCAACACCAGGGATTCCGGTGCCAACGTGGAACCTGCACAGCACAATCAAACTACTTTGCCCCAACTTAACAGTGAGGTTGTCAATCTCACCGGCTTGCTGAAAACAAAGGGTTAAACGTATCGAATGGAAGATGATGTTTGTTTGCATAAAACAGTAGAGAACAATGATTGCAGTAGATTGTATTTCAGATGTAAAAGAATGGACCGGGGTCCACAGTTCACTAGTGGTGTCTCTCCAATAAGATAACTAACATGCTGGGTAAACAAATTACAGCTGGGCAATTGACAATTGATAAGTGCATATAACATGCATGTGTGAGCTGTGGTGTCTACTATGAGATTCATTTGGGCATTACGACAAAGTACATAGACCGCTATCCAGCATGCATCTATGCCTAAATAGTCCACTTTCCGGTTAACATCCGTACCCCTTCCAGTATTAAGTTGCAAGCAACAGACAATTGCATTAAGTAATGTGCGTAATGTAAACAATACATTCATCCTTGAATAAAGCATTGCTGTTTTACCCCTAGTGGCAACAACACATCTACAACCTTAGAACTTGCTGTCACTATCCCAGGTTAAATAGAGGTTGAACCCAACTATCATGCATAAATACCCCCTCTTGGAGTTACAAGTATTCACGTGGCCAAGGCTTCAACAAGTAACGGAGAGCATGCAAGATCACAAATGACATAGACATGATAATATAATATTCAGCTCCACATAGGTATCAATATAAGTCAGATCCCAGCAAACACAACATGTAGCATTACAATAAGATGATCTTGATCATGATAGGCAGCTCACAAGATCTAAACATGATGGCACAAGTGGAGAAGACAACCATCTAGCTACTGCTATGGACCCATAGTCCAAGGATGAACTACTCACGCATCACTCCGGAGGCGGGCATGGCGATGTAGAGCCCTCCGGTGATGATTCCCCTCTCCGGCAGGGTGCCGGGAAGAGCTTCAGGAACCCCCCGAGTTAGGGTTGACGACGGCGGCGGCAGCGAATATGTTCTGGATGAAAGGCTCGGTGTTTTAGGGTTTTCGCGTCTCGGGGAATAAATAGGCGAAGGGGCGATGTCGGCGGACCCCCGAGGGGCCCAAACCACACCCAGGCGCGGCGGGTGGGCCCGCGCTACAGGTGGTTTGGCCACCTCGTGGCACTTCTTCGTCTCTCCTTCGGACTCCGTGTACGTGCTGGAAAAATAGGGACCTGGCCTTTTGTTTCGTGCAATTCCGAGAATATTTCCAGAAGTAACTTTCTGAAACCAAAAACAGCAGAAAACAGGGAACTGGCACTGTGGCATCTTGTTAATAGGTTAGTCCCAGAAAATGCATAAAAGTGATACGAAGTGTATATAAAACATGTAGCAAATGGTATAATATAAGCATGGAACAGCAGAAATTATGGATACGTTGGAGACGTATCAGGCCCCCCTTCTGCCGCGCCCTGGGGTGGTGTGGGCCCCTCGGGGGTCCGCAGCCGCCGCCCTTTCGCCTACTTATTCCCCCCGACGCGAAAACCCTAAGTACCTGAGCAAATATCCACGAAAAGATCCAGAGACGCCGCCGTCGTCAACCCTAGCTCGGGAGGGTTCAGAACCTCTTCCCGGCACCCTGCCGAAGAGGGGAATCGTCACCGGAGGCTTCTACATCGCCATGCCTGCCTCCGGAGTGATGCGTGAGTAGTTCATCCTTGGACTACGGGTCCATAGCAGTAGCTAGATGGTTGTCTCTCCACTTTGTGCCATCATGTTTAGATCTTGTGAGCTGCCCTACATGATCAAGATCATATTATTGTAATGCTACATGTTGTGTTTGCTGGGATCCGATGAATATTGAATATTATGTCAAGTTGATTATCAATCTATCTTATATGTTATTTAAGATCTTGCATGCTTTCCGTTACTCGTAGATGCTTTGGCCAAGTAGATGCTTGTAACTCCAAGAGAGAGTATTTATGCTAGATAGTGGGTTCATGTCTCCGTTTAACCTGGGGCAGTGACAGAAAGTTCTAAGGTTGTGGATGTGCTGTTGCCACTAGGGATAACCTAACGATGCTATGTCCACGGACATATGTGTTTGTTTACATTACGCACTTTACTTAATTCAATTATCCGTTGCTTGCAACTTAATACCAATGGGGGACTCGGATGACAACCCGGCGGTGGATTATTAGTCATAGATGCTGTTGGATAACGATCTATGTATTATGTCGTAATGCCCAATTAAATATCATAGTAGTCAACATGTCATGTATATGCATTGTCATGCGCTCACTATTCGTCAATTGCCCAGCTGTAATTTGTTCACCCAACATGTTAGTTATCTTTTATGGAGAGACACCACTAGTGAACTGTGGACACCGGTCCATTCTTTTACACTGATTAAACAACCACAAACTGCAAACTGTTCCTTTTTCATTCTCTGCAATTTAATACTCATTTTCCACACCATACGTTTAATCCTTTGTTTTCAGCAAGCCAGTGAGATTGACAACCTCACTGTTTCGTTGGGGCAAAGTAGTTTGATTGTGTTGTGTGCAGATTCCACGTCAACAGTCCAGACTCGCTGCGACAGCTATTTTTCTGGCGCCGTTGACAACCTTCTGAAGAGTTGCTGCTCCTACTGGTTCGATAACCTTGGTTTCTTTCTGAGGGAAAACTTGTTGCTGACTACATCATACCTTCCTCTTGGGGTCTCCCAACGAACGTGTGTTTCACGTCATCACATCGCCGCCTCCCTGCCGCCCCTCCGCCGCCACTTCGCTGCTCCGTCGACATTCACCATCCCTCGGCCATCGCTGCTACTCCAGCCTTCCGTTCCAGGCCCTCCCATCCGACCCAGGCCCAGGCCCATCCGACCTTCGGGCCTATATTTCAGGCCCAGGGCCTCCCATGAGTGCAAAATCTCTTCGGGCTTTCGGGCCTCAGGCCGGGCTTCTTCCTTAAAATGTCAATATGCAAAGCACAGGCCCAGGCCCATGCGACATTCGGGCCAAAATCTCAGGCCCAGGCCCGCCCATGGACAAGCCCATGTCAGCCCAGGCCCTGGAATTTTGAGCCGGGTCGGGCTTCCCATGGCCAGGTATACCGCCGCTCGATTGCACTTAAATACGAAGGTCATCGCCGTCTCCTACCGCCTCTCCGCTGCTCCGTCAACATTCACCGCCCCTTGCCCATCACTGCTACTCCGGCCTTCCGTTCCCAAGTCCACTCGTCGCCGCCTCCCGCTGTGGCTTTCATCTCCGCCGACCGTGGAAGATGAGCCGTCGATTTCAAGATCGCCTACTGGGGATCTCATGCCCTAAAATACATCACCTGTTAGAGTTGGACACTTTCAATGATGTAAAAATCACGTTTTCGGTGATGTATATTTTACATCATGCTGTTTTTTACTGCTATTTTACATCACTTCTCCCCCTTTTTTGCATCCTTGTGGACTATGTTGGGCCTTATAATTTGGTATTGTGGTGTCTAGCTAACGAGCCAGGCAAAGGCCTTTTTTCTGTGACCTACAGAAACCGGGCCTTCTTAGAAATTTGACCCACTTCACCCGCCCACGCCACGCCTCGTCCCGTTCCTCTCCGCGAAACCCTATATTGCGCGTACCGCGGACGTTGCAAACGTCCGCGTACCCCCGACTCCACTTGGGCCTGGGCCCAGTTTCTACACACCCACTGCGCCGCACTGCTCCCGACCGCGACGCATCGGCAAACCCTATATATCGACCAGGTCGATGATAGGGATAAATCGCACACCTTGTTTTCCTCCTGGGCCGGCCCATTATCGTGGCACTAAACAGAGAAAGGAGAAAAGCAATGCGTGCGTGGGTGGGCAATCGAACCCCAAACGTCTACGCACGACAACAGCGCGCAAACCACTGCGCCATGCTTCGTCGCATGTCTGAGTATGCGTATGGCCTTTCTTATTGTTTTCCGCTCGTCCGTTTTTGGTTTAATGTTTCATTTCTTTTTCAGTTTCTTCTTTTCTCATTTTTAATGTTGTTTCTTTTTTCTTTCTTATTTTTTCGATTTTTCCGCATTCTTTTTCTTTTTTAGTTTTTTATTGTTTCTTTCTTCTTTTCAGTATATATTATTTCAATATTACATTTTTATTTTTTTTCTTATATTCAGTTTTCTTACTAGATATAATTTTTTGAATCTTTCAAAATCGTACAAAAATAGTTTCCATTAAAATACCTATTTTTGTTCAATTTTTTGAAAATTTCAAAAATAATTTCCGTTCACACACTTTTTTCCTCGCCATTTAAAATCGTTGAAAAATAGTTTCCATTCAAATACCTATTTGCCCACTTTTTTTTAAATCGTTCAAAAACAAATTCCTTTCACATACTTTTTTTGTTCGCCTTTTAATACCGTTCAAAATAATTTCCGTTCAAATACCTATTTGTTCACTTTTTTTTAAATCGTTCAAAAACAAATTCCTTTCACAGACTTTTTCTGTTCACCTTTTAAAACCGTTAAAAATGATTTCCGTTCAAATACCTATTTTTGTTCACTTTTTTAAAATCGTTAAAAAATAATTTCCATACACAAACATTTTTTCTTCGTCTTTTAAAATCGTTCAAAAATAATTTCCGTTCAAATACCTATTTTTGTTCACCTTTTTAAAAATTGTTCAAAAATAATTTCCGTTCAAAATACCAATTTTGTTAACTTTTTTAAAATTGTTCAAAATAATTTTCGTTCACAGACTTTTTATGTTCGCCTTGTAAATTCGTTCAAAAATAATTTCCGTTCAAATACCTATTTTGTTCACTTTTTTGAAATCGTTCAAAAATAATTCCGTTTACAATCTTTTTTTTGTTCACCTTTTAAAATCTTTCAAAAATAGTTTCCGTTCAAAATACCAATTTTTGTTCAATTTTTGAAAATCATGCAAAAATAATTCCGTTCACAGACTTTTTCTGTTAGCTTTTGAAATTGCTGAAAGATAATTTCCGTTCAAATACCTATTTTTGTTCACTTTTTTGAAAATCGTTCAAATACCAATTTTTGTTCAATTTTTGAAAATCATGCAAAAATAATTCCATTCACAGACTTTTTCTGTTAGCTTTTGAAATTGCTGAAAGATAATTTCGTTCAAATACCTATTTTTGTTCACTTTTTTGAAAATCGTTCAAAAATAATTTCCGTTCACAGACTTTTTCTGTTCGCCTTTTAAAATCGTTCAAAAATAGTTTCCGTTCAAATGCCTATTTTTTATTCGCTTTTTGAAAATCGATTAAAAATAATTTCCGTTCACAGACTTTTTCTATTCGCTTTCAAAATCGTTCAAAAATAATTTCCGTTCAGATTTAGATAACATCTAAATTTTTGTTTAAATTTCCATTTTTCAAAAAATGTTTGGATTTAAAAAACCGTACAAAATAATATTCAAAGTGAGTTGTACGTGCACCTCGCCAGGCCACCAGCCTTTGTCCTAATTTCTTTCGTGGAAGAATAAGCGAGAGATACTCGTCACATACCTACGTGCCAACCAGTAGATCACGATGTAATTAATTTGCTTCAAAAGCTCAAAGACCAAAGTCACATTCTAGCCTTTTTTTTTTTTTTTGAGAATCAAGTCACGTTCTAGCTAGTAGCTACGATCCATCCATGCATCCAGTACGAAACGGCTAGTACTCGAGCGCGCGAGCGCTCGCGCGATTTCTGTCTACTCGTGCACGCGACACCTTATTCCCTTTTCTGTCTACTCTCTCTTTCCGTACCTGGTGCCGACTGCCGACTCCCCCTCCCCTATTCCCTTTTCGCGTTCCCATCGCCGACGACCCACTTCTTCCCGGAGACCCTCCCGGCGACTCCCTTCCTCCGAGGACCACCTCCCATCCGAACGGCAGCCATCCAGGACCAGGAGGAGCGGAGCCCTAGCCGCCGTGCACATCCCAAGCGCGACGTACCCGTCACATCCGACCCCTTCCTCCCTCTCCCGCCACGCAGCAGCAGCAGCAGCCATGGATCTGCTCCCGCCGGCCGGCCGCGGCGGGGGCTGCGGCGCGGGGTCGGATTCCGGTCACTCAAGCTGTTGAACGTGGCCATGGAGGAGGCCCTCCCCACCGAGCCCGTCGGCGTCGCCTACGGCCGCCCTGCCAACGGCCTCACCTACTACGTCCGCTCCAACCCCAAGGCACTCATGCGCGCAGCCCTCTTCCTCGCCGTCAAGGTCGGCTTCCTCGCCGGTGCCGCGCCATCCCATTCCCCCTAGTGAGTCTTGCTGTCTAGTGGTACGACCACGCCCGGGGCCTCACCGGCGCCGAATCCAGTCACGCCGGCGTCGGATCCGTCTTCTCCCACTCTGTTTTGCCGACCAGCATGTAGCATGGTGAGAATCTTGATCAAACCTTGCTCCTTCCGTATGAATTTCTAGTCTATTTAGTGTCAGATTCTACTGTTGTTAATTAATTAATCCAAAGTATGATTTTCAGAATTGCAAATTCAATTTACAATCAAAATCACATGGAATTTCCGATGTGAGTGCTCAGTATATTGTTTAAATTTGAGCAGCATTTCGTGGAGTGATCTGATGTAGGGACGGTTGGGAGCAGCTGATTGGATGAAGTACTATGATCTTGTCGAAGGAAAGAGCTAAACTGCCGAAAATATTTCAACTATGCAGGTAATAGATTAATTGAACTTCTCCCAGCTACACATCGCCCTTCAGTTCTGAACTGAAAATTGTGTTGAAATAACCAGTGCAGCTCAATTAGGTTCAGTTAGCCGCTAGTGTCATTTTCTTCAGTTAGCTGTAGCCTTTTATTTCCGTCAGGTTAGGCTAAGTTTTTAAGAATTTGGAGGGAGTCTCATGCGTGTACATAATCTGTTCATGGAATGGCACGAACGTAGTGGATCGTGGCCTCGTGTTTCCGTTTTTAAGAATTTGGAGGGAGTCTTCCCCAGCCCCTCGACGACCACCTTCCCCGGGACGGGCCTTCCAGGATCAGCAGGAGGAGCGGAGCCCTATCAATCGAGACGGAACTCGACCTTCCTATCCAGCTCCGGTGGCAGCCGGAGAGGTGCCCCGCTCCTCCCCAATCTCGCTCCTGATGACGCCGTCCATGAGCTCCTCCAAGGATCCAACTGCAGCTCTCGTCTACGACCACCTCCATCTGGTTCCCCTTTAGTGTATCCAGGTAAGGACCCCATATTCCTACATGTAATTTGAGTCCCAACGACATAGATTTGCTTATAATTGCAGGTCTATCCTGGTTCTAAGCATGTAATTTTTGTTACCAGTACACTACATAAGATACTTGACTTCTTCTTGATGTAATTTATATCAGTCTATTCAATACTTGACTTCTTCTTTACTTAGAACCAGGATAGACCTGCAATTATAAGCAAATCTATAGTTTTGGACAGACAGGCGTCTCACAGGACTTCAGATTATTTTGCATCGTTCTAAAAAAACGAATATTTGTCCACTATTTAGGCTGTATCCTTTCAGTGTGGTCCAAACCATACCAAAAATGGATAATACCTACAATTTGATGTACCCATGTGGTGACATATACAGCTGTCTTATTAATAGTTATAATTACTTAATTAAATTTTAGTATATCCCATCTGCAACTAGTTATTAGGAGTCAGTTCTGCCCTTAACTTTTAGACTGAAACTTTCTTGTGGGGTATGGAATAGCATGTATCCCCATTTGATAAGTTGTTATATATGTGGTTGGTAATATCTTACTAGTTTCCATCATTGATAAATTGCATGACGTGGTTTTGGTAATAATTTTGTAGTATCCCATATCTGATAACTTGTTTTCTATGTGGTTGGTAATATCTTACTAGTTTCTCTCATCGATAACTTTGTGTGTTATGATCTTGGTAATAATGTTGGTAGCAACCCCATCCGGTAACTTTATTCCTATGTGGTTGGTAATGTCTTAGTAATAGTTTCTCATCGATAACTTTGTATGCTAGTGCCTTGGTAATGTTCTACTATTCTCCACTTGTTTTCTATGTGATTGTTAATATTTTACTAATTTTTCTCATTGATAACTTGTTTGATATGGTCTTGGTAATATTTTTCGTAGTATCCCATCTAGTAATATTCCCAGTCGATAAGATGCTTGATATGCGTATGGTAACATCCTATAGTAGGTGTTCATCATCGATAACTTCTAGGCTATACTTTTATTAATAATGCTCAAGTATCCCCAATCTGATAACGTGTCTTTGCTATGCGACTGGTAACTAGTACCCGCTGTTCGCCCATTGGTACCTTGTATGATATAGTATTTGGTAATAATTCTTAAGTACACCCCACTCTCGATAACTTGTATGCTATAGTGTTGGTAATAAATGTTTAGTATCACCAAATCGGTAACTTGTATGTTATAGTATTGGTAATAATGCTTAAGTAGACTCCACTCTTGATAACTGGTATGCTATAGTCTTGGAAATGAATGTTTAGTATCACCTGGTCGATAACTTGT
Source organism: Poa pratensis (assembly GCA_947311845.1). Lineage (NCBI taxonomy): Eukaryota > Viridiplantae > Streptophyta > Magnoliopsida > Poales > Poaceae > Poa > Poa pratensis. The sequence continues at coordinate 31,232,746 of CAMZMU010000036.1, read as the reverse complement.
ATGATATGCGTATGGTAACATATTACTAGTTTGTTTCTCATCGGTAACTTGTATGCTATAGTGTTGGTAATAATGATCAAAGTATCCAAACCTGATAACTTGTTCGCTATGTGTTTGATTACTATTACTAGTTGTTATCTCTTTTGGTAACTTGTGTGATATAATATGGGTAATAATGTTTAGGTATCCTCCCACTCTCGATAACTTTTATGCTATAGTCTTGGTAATAAATGCTTAGTACCACTCAGTCGATAAGTTGCTTGATATGCGTATGGTAACATCATACTAGTTGTTTTCTCATCGGTAACTTGTATGCTAGAGTGTTGGTAATAATGCTCAAAGTATCCACACCTGACAACTTGTTTGCTATGTGGTTGATAACTTTTATGTAATAGTCTTGGTAATAAACGCTCATTATGACCCGGTCGATAACTTGCTTGATATGTGTATGGTAACATCTTACTAGTTGTTTCTCATTGGTAACTTATAGGCTAGAGTGTTGGTAATAATGCTCAAAGTATACATACCCGATAACTTGTTTGATATGCAATCGATAACTAGTACTAGTTATTATCCCATTGGTAATTTGTATCTTATAGTATTGGTAATAATGATTAAGTATCCCTCACCCTCGATAAATTGTATGCAATAGTCTTGGTAATAAACGTTTAGTAGGTATCACCCCCGTTTTGATAACTTGTATGATATATGTTTGATAACATCTTACTAGTTGTTTCTCATCGGTAACTTGTATACACCCGATCTCGCTAACTTGTACTAGTTTTCCCCCATCGGTTACTTTTAGGCTATACTATTGGTAACTAGTACTAGTTATCTTCCGTCGGTTACTTTTAGGCTACTATTGGTTGATCACGCTAACTTGTACTAGTTTTTCCCCATCGGTTACTTTTAGGCTATACTATTGGTAACTAGTACTACTTTTCCTCCATCGATTACTTTTTGGCTATACTATTGGTAATAAATGCCTAAGTAAACACCCGATCTCGCTAATTTGTACTAGTTTTCCCCCATCGGTTACTTTTAGGCTATACTATTGGTAACTAGTACTAGTTTTCCCCCATCGGTTACTTTTAGGCTATACTATTGGTAATAAATGCCTAAATAAACACCCTATCTCGGTAACTAGTACTAGTTTTCCCCCATCGGTTACTTTTAGGCTATACTATTGGTAATAAATGCCTAAGTATACACCCGATCTCGCTAACTTGTACTAGTTTTCCCCCATCGGTTACTTTTACGCTATACTATTGGTAACTAGTACTAGTTTTCCTCCATCGGTTACTTTTAGGCTATACTATTGGTAGATCTCGCTAACTTGTACTAGTTTTTCCCCATCGGTTACTTTTAGGCTATACTATTGGTAACTAGTACTAGTTTTCCCCCATCGGTTACTTTTAGGATATACTATTGGTAATAAATGCATAAATAAACACCCTATCTCGGTAACTAGTACTAGTTTTCCCCCATCGGTTACTTTAGGCTATACTATTGGTAATAAATGCCTAAGTAAACACCCGATCTCGGTAACTTGTGTGCTATAGTATTGGTAATAAACCTTCTAGTATCACCTGGTCGATAACTTGTATGATATGCGTATGGTAACATCTTTACTAGTCGCTTCTCATCGGTATCTTGTATGCTATAGTGTTGGTAATGACGCCCTTTTTCAAGTACCCCCGACTTTTGATATCTTTGTTTTGATATGGGAATGATAACTAGTACTAGTTTTTTCCCCATCGGTTACTTTTAGGCTATACTATTGGTAATAAATGCTTAAGTAAACACCGGATCTCGGTAACTTATGTGCTATAGTATTGGTAATAAATCTTTTAGTATCACCTGGTCGATAACTTGTATGATATGCATCTGGTAACATTTTTTTCACTAGTTGTATTGTTTATTTGTTTTATATGATGTAGTGTTGGTAATGGTTCGTCAAGTATACCCTAAACCCTAATAAGTTGTTTTCCCATGCGTCTTGTTACCTATTTTCTGATTGTTTCTCATTTTTTTGATTTCTTATATGATATTAAGCTTGGTAATAAATCTCAAGTGCCACACCCTCCCACCATCGATAACTTGTATGATATAACCATGGTAAATGCTTAGTATTACACGGTCGATAACTTTATAGATACGCGTATGGTAACATCTATAGATATGCTCCACTAAGTCCCAACTCACTATTACTTGTGTAGTGTTGGAAACAATGATGAAGTATCCCACACTTGATAAGTTGTTTGTTATGTGACCGGTAATTAGTACTAGTTGCTTCTCATTGATAACTTGTATGATATAGTATTGGTAATGATACTTTCATGTTTGCTTTTTGATAATTTTGTTTGCCATGCGACTGATGACTAATATTAGTTCTTCTCCCATTGGTTATCTTTTGACTATAGTATTGGTAATAAATCCTCAAGTAAACCCCCACACTCGATAACTTGTGCGCTATAGCCTTGGTAATAAACGTTTTCACTATAATCATGGTTGATAATTTGTATGATATGCGTTTGGTAACATCTTTAATAGTCGCTTCTCATCGGTAACTTTGTATGCTATAGTGTTGATAATGACGTTGTTTTTCAAGAACCCCTGACTTTGATATTTTTGTTTTGATATGGGAATGGTAACTAGTACTAGTTTTTCCCCATCGGTTACTTTTAGACTATACTATTGGTAATAAATGCTTAAGTAAACACCTGATCTCGATAACTTGTGTGTTATAGTATTGGTACTAAACCTTTTAGTATCATTACCCGATTACTTGTATGATATGCGTCTGGTAACTATTACCTATGAAGTGTAAATTATGGTAAATAAATCAATTTCGTGTTAATAACTATTTAACACCTGGGCGACTCCATAATTACTAGGTTTATAACAATTACCTATAGAGCATGGTCCTTCAAAATATAGTGTGTTGGTAACCTTACCTGAACATATGTATCTAGATTGGTCCATTATTTTGGAATGAGTCTGTGGCCGCTGTCAATAATGTATTACTTGGACAGATGGGTAGTCATTTGTTAACATGTGGTCCATTTCTTTTCCTTCTGTTGTTGGCGGCTATGGATGAATGATGACTTCCTTCCTTCATTTTTGACCTTCATCAGATGTTGCCGATACTCCCACGGTCCATCAATATGCAAGCCATCTGCTGCTAAGGATGCATTATCTGGCTGTTGTGCTTGATGGCTAGCACTGAAACAATATCTACACTCGCGGACTGGCCAAACATGTGAGTGTAAGCCATTTTATCCCTTTTTTTTGCAACTTCTCTTGCTAAATGTCTTTCCTTTTTATCTTATCCGCTATGTATTATTTTAGTTTTTGTAATTATTGATAAAATACCTAAGTGCTTTACGGCAGTGTATTTCCATTTAGTGGTTGCGGGAAGACATCAGGCCTCTGATCATACTCAACTATCTGTGTTGTACCAATGTCTTTCTCTAGTGGCTGCGGGAAGAAAGTAATGTCAGGCCGAAATAGACTACATATCAAATTAACACCTAGCTTCTTCTCAATAGTAGAGTAGTTTTGTACCTTGTTAGAATTAGAAGTAAAGGTTCTTTAAAATAATGTTGACCTTATTGATAAACGTGATGCAAATTTTGGGCACACATGGGTTTATGCTTCATGGTCATACGCTTTGATATTGTGTGTAAGCAAAATTGGAGTCAGTAGCATCCGGTTTATTTGCAGTTTTTAATTTCCAAATCACTTGGCTTCTCAATTGACAAGCTGTTTTGTTGATCCAGCTTCGCAATGAACTTCTATATGCTGCTACGTGTTCTTGACGGGCTTGCAGCCAACTACAGTAGATTACCTGGAATATTCGACAAGTACATGAGAAAAGTGTGCATTTACTTTCATTCATAACTATGATATCACACTTTTTATGCCGCCAAGTTTTTATAATACTGATAAAGCACTGGATTCACTAGGGAAATTAATGAGGATGTTCCTCGGCTGATGCCGGTTGCTTTATCGGTGCTAAGCGACATGGGTCTTACCGGAGCATCTTTTTCGACATGATCAAATGAAGTATCCACCCTGTCGCTGCCTTTTATTTGTTTGTTTTGATTTGTATGATCATGCATTTCGAATAAGTTGTATGAACTAGAACCACCCTTTTCATGACTTTTCCGTTGTAAAACGTAATTCATACTCTTTTTTCTGTCAGTGGACTGTCATGTATTGTTTCGCTCGTTGATTTTAGGTATGTCTTTTCAATAAATGCTCGATCCATTCTTTTATTGTACATGTTTGTTGTTCCGTCTTGTGTTTGTTGTTCTTTTAGTAATCAGATTGTGATGTTTTTGCTAATAGTTCTTTTTTATTAGTGGCCAATCAAATTGTTTTTCATTTTGGTGTATCATTGTTTTCCCTTTAGCGGGATTTTTATTTCTTTAATAAAATTATACTAGTAAGAAGTGGCGGCTCTTATTTGTTCCAAAAAATTGGACTAGTTGGAAGTGGGATTTTTCGATCTCCCACCCATTTATTTTTACCCTAAAAAATCACTAGCCCAAAAAGGGAATTGATTTATCCATTGGGTTGTAGTAAAAAAATCTAGTCTTTTTTCGTTTTTCGCGTAAAAGGGAATTGTTTCTGTTTAGATTACTAAAAATTAGCTCCAGGTTTTTTGGCGCGCGCTGAAAAGTCAGAGAGTTTGCATCCAGATTTTCGATGGAAATTCGAAATTTCTGTTTCCTCTTAATCTCAGTCAAAAAGGGAATAATTTGTACTAGTTGGAAGTGGAGTTCTTTATTTGAATAAAAAAATTCTACTAGTTGGAAGTGGAATTTATTACCTCCCTCCCATTTTTTTACCCTAAAATATCCTTTGCCCAAAAAGGGAATTGATTTTGCATCCAGATTTTCGATGGAAATTCAAAAAATTTGTTTCCTATAATTCCCTTTCTGCAAAAAAAGGGAATAGTGTAGATTCAGTAAAAAATGCCAGCAAGTTTTCAAATATGGCCTGTGCGCACCAAAAGAGAATAGGAAAACCGGAAGAGAGTAGTTCCCGCCGCGCGCGCACGAAATAGTAGCGTGACAGGATGGTAGCCTGGCAGAACCTGCACGTAAAGGGAATAGGAGCTGCACGTAAAGGGAATAGGAGGTTTCCTAATTAAGTAACATGTACGTACGTAACCTTTCTTTAATTAGCTAAAACACTTGTCGGAAACCGCGCGATGGAATCCATTCCATCGAGCGCGCGCAAGCTAGCCCCTCCCCATCCAGTACCAGCTAGTGCGCCCCCGCGAGACAGAGCATCACGTGCATCACGGCGCCCAGCGAATCCAAAACCAGACGCGCAGTCAAAGCGCGAGAAGCAGTCAAACGCGCGATAATGGGCCGGCCCAATATAGCGAAGGGGTGTGCGATGCGGGATTATCATCGACCAGGTCGATGCAGAGGGAGGTGATATACAGCGCGCGTTAGCGCCCCATACCACACGCGGCGCCTACACGCTTCCCGTCCTGGGCTGGCCCATTGGCGCGTCGTTCGTTCTGAATACACGCTTCCTTTACTGCTTCTTTTCACGCTGCTTCTTTTCACGCTGCTTCTCGCTGCATATGCACGTTCGTTCGTTCACAGTTTCCTGTCTGCTTCGTACATATGCACCATCATAAATGAATTTTGAAAATGGTTGACAATTTTGAAAATGATTTCAAAATAATTTACACACGAAATATGTGTGCGTTCACGATTAGGTTCCATTCCCGTGATCGGTTTCGAGTTTCGTGGAATGTACCTTCTTAATTTTGGACCGAAGTTTTCAATATTTTTAGAAGAATTTTGTTAAATTTGTCACACTCAGTCGACGGTTTCAAAATTCCTTTCACGTGTATATGAAACTCGCCGTTTTCCACAACTTTCGTGTTATAACTTTTTCGTTTCAACAAAGTTATGAATAGATCTTATACGTATGTATGCATTTAGCCTCTTCGTGTTGAGGACCATTTTCGTTTCAATTCCCGTTTTCCATTTTTAAAAATGAACCAAAAGTTTGGAACCATTTTCAAAATGGAACCATTTTAAAATTTTGAACCATTTTCAAAAATGAATAATTTTGAAAAATCGAGCTACGAGAACCTTGGGACCATTTTCAAAAGGAACCATTTTTTCGGTTCGGAACAATTTTCAAAAAGGAACCATTTTTGAAAAATCGGAACCATTTTTTCGGTTTGGAACCATTTTCAAAATGGAACCATTTTTAAATTTGGAACCATTTTCAAAATGGAACCATTTTTAAATTTGGAACCATTTTTAAGTTTGGAACCATTTTCAAAAAGGAACCATTTAAAAAATGGAACAATTTTCAAATTTGGAACCATTTTAAATTTGGAACCATTTTCAAAATGGAACCATTTTAAATTTGGAACCATTTTAAAAATGGAACCATTTTAAAAAATGAACAATTTTCTAATATGGAACCGTTTTTAAATTTGGAAGCATTTTTAAATTTGGAACCATTTTAAAATGGAACCATTTTCAAAAGAGAACCATTTTCAAAAATGAACAATATTCAAATTTGGAACCATTTTTAATTTGGAACCATTTTAAATTCGGAACCATTTTTAATTTGGAACCATTTTTAAATTCCAAACCATTTTAAAAAATGGAACCATTTTCAAAAATCGAGCTACGAGAACCTGGGGACCATTTTCAAAAGGAACCATTTTTTTGGTTCGGAACCATTTTTGAAAAATTGTAACCATTTTTTCGGTTTGGAACATTTTCAAAATGGAACCATTTTTAAATTTGGAACCATTTTAAAAATGGAACCATTTTTAAGTTTGAAACCATTTTAAAAAAGGAACCATTATAAAAATGGAACAATTTTCAAATTTGGAACCATTTTCAAAATGGAACCATTTTAAATTTGGAACCATTTTCAAAATGGAACCATTTTCAAAAAAGAACAATTTTCGAATATGGAACCGTTTTTAAATTTGGAAGCATTTTAAAATTTGGAACCATCTTCAAAAGTGAACAATATTCAAATTTGGAACCATTTTTAATTTGGAACCATTTTAAATTCGGAACCATTTTTAATTTGGAACCATTTTTAAATTCCAAACCATTTTCAAAATGGAACCATTTTCAAATTTGGAACCATTTTAAATTCGGAACCATTTTTTAAATTGTATCATTTAAAAAATGGAACCATTTTTAATTTTGGAACCATTTTCAAAATTGGAACCATTTTAAATTCGGAACCATTTTTAAATTCGGAACCATTTTTAAAATGGTTCAAAATGGAACCATTTTAAAAATGAACAAGTTTTAAAATTTGGAACCATTTTCAAAATGGAACCATTTTTTAATTTGGAACTTTTTTAAAAAATGAACAATTTTAAAATTTGGAACCATTTTAATTTGGAACGATTTTTAAGTTTGGAACCATTTTCAAAAAGGAACCATTTTAAAAGTGGAACAATTTTCAAATTTGGAACCATTTTTTAAAAAATGAACAATTTTCTAATATGGAACCATTTTTAAATTTGGAAGCATTTTTTAATTTGGAAACATTTTTAAAATGGAACCATTTTTAAATTTAGAACCATTTTCAAAAGGGAACAATATTCAAATTTGGAACCATTTTCAAAATGGAACCATTTTTCGGTTCGGAATCATTTTCAAAAAGGAACCATTTTTTCGGTTCAGAACCATTTTCAAAAAGGAACCATTTTCAAAAAATCAGAACCGTTTTTTTGGTTTGGAACCATTTTCAAAAATCGGGACCATTTTTTCGGTTCGGAACCATTTTCAAAAAGGAACCATTTTTGAAAAATCGGAACCATTTTTTTCATTCGGAACCATTTTCAAAAAATCGGAACCATTTTTTCGGTTCAGAACCATTTTCAACATTTTTTCGGTTCGGAACCATTTTAAAAAAGGATCCATTTTTAAAAATCGGAACCATTTTTTCGGTTCAGGACCATTTTCAAAAAGGAACCAATTTTCAAAATCGAAACCATTTTTTTCATTCGGAACCATTTTCAAAAAGGAACAATTTTTTATAATATATTAATCATTCTATTTATCTAATATATTCAGACACGTCATTATCCAGCAATTCAAATACTCCATTATATTATCAATCAATAATACGTGTCATTCTTCAATAGTCCAAATACACCATTACATTCAAAAGTCCAAATGATTCCGCCATGGCGATGTCGCCGTCGCCGCAGCCGCGTGTTGATGGCGTCGCTGCAGAGCCTTGTGTCAATGCCGGCGTCGCTGCTGCTGCCCCGTGTCGATGTCACCACGGCAGCCCGTGTAGTTGCCGCAGCCCTGATGTCGCCGTCGTCGCCACAGCCCCGTGTCGACGTCCTCGGTAGGCCAACATGATCTGACAACAGTAGCAACACACTTGAGTTTGCAATAAAACTTGAGCATGTTCACAAGGAAATAATCTAGATTAAACTTGAGCAAGGATTTTAGAACACCACATGTACAAACAAAGGTGCTTATGCGACCTTATAAGCAGATGATCATCAACAACTTGAGAACAACAAACAAGAAATCATGTTTAATATGTAAACAAGCCACTAGAATTCACTGGATAATTAATAACATGCATACTAGATTGAGAGCATCAGCAAACAACAAAGTACATTCACTGGTTCTTTAATTAGCACACTGAATCATATCTATGATCATATCTATATGATATAGTGCAAGTGCCAGTTAAACTAAGTGGTGTGCAGACCTGAGGAGTGTTCCCAACATCAATCCTCTGGTCACGATGGTGCATAAGAAAGTAAAGAAGTAGCAGTTACTAGTTCAGATATATGACAGATGCAAAAAAAAAGCTAGCAAATGCAATCAGCAGCTCATTGCAATTGCATCATCGTGAGAAGCTCGATTAGACCTATAGGGGTTACAACAAAAGCAGTCCTAGCTACTCACTTAACGTTTCCTAAACATTTAGGTACGTGTTAGTGCATCTACATCTAGATAATTTAATCAGATAGGGAGTGAAACCGGATTCACAATGGATAAATACACAAGGCACTGCACATACCTACACTAGACATTGCACAGAAAATAATATCAAAGCTGGAATCATATAGACATGCGTGTGATATTCCACAAGACTAGTCTCAGCAATAGCAGGGTGAATTCATACACCATCTTTATTAACACTTCCCTATCTATCTGAATCAAATAAACTTGCAACAGCTAGAAACAAATATAAAGCATCAAAAGGAAAGACATAATCATGAAGAGTTGCACTGGTTAGCTAGCTAGCTTCGGTTGCATTTTCCAAGTATTGTCTCAAGCCATAATAAAATCAACCACTAGCTAACTTCAGGCTTCAGATGTACACTGAGCAGGGATTCATGTTTCTCTTTGTTTTTAGCTAGCTGAAAAATCTAGGACATGAGCAGGTAGTACAGACCAATATCCAACTAGACTATCTCACCTGCAAGGATCGAAGTTGAGGACGGCCGGTGGCAGATCAGGGTCGTGGTCGGGGAAGACAACCTGCAGCAGCGGCAACACGCACGGCGCAGGGGAGGCGATGGCGATCTGAATCGAGAGCAGCAGGTCGCAGATCGGGGACGGGGCTCGATCTGGGAAGAGGGCTACTCACAGGAGGTTGACGAATTGTGGGATGGGGAAGAAGGAATCGTCGGGAATCAGAATCGCGAACCTTCTGGGCGGCGGTGAGGGTGTCGGAGAGCTGCGCTAGTCCTCCAGCTCGTCGGCGGGCATACATCCATCCCCTTTCCCGCCCTTCTTGAGTAGGCGCTTCCAGGGCCTGGCGTCGCCGTGGACGGGGGTCGGGGAGCGGTCGCTGTTCCAGCCGGCGCCAGCGCCTTCGTCGGCGATGTAGTCCTCGAGTCATGAGAGGTGAGGAGGAGGAGACGACCGCGGCGGCGAAGGGCGGCGCCATGGGAAGGTCGGGGAGGAAAAGGACGCTTCGTCGGGAATAAAGTAGGCCGGCCCAGAAACGCGTCGCGGACGAAGTCGTTCAAGCGCCCCTAACGGCAGCTCGGGGAGCCGGCAGCTCTTCAGGCGAAGCGAAGCAAGGTAAGAAGCGTGAGCCGACGAAGCGAAGCAAAGAAGAAGCGAAGCAGAAAGAAGAAGCAGAGGGAAAAAAGGCCGGCCCAAAAAACGCTTCGCGAAGGAGCTCTTCAGGCGGCGCTACCGTTTAGCGCCGCTAACGGGCGGCATTTAGGAATTGCGGTCGATGCATAGGGGATCCCGACGCATCCCCCTGCTTCTTCTTCTCCCTTCCCCCACTCCTCGCCTCCCCCAAACCTAGCCGCATCCCTCCTCTCCCTTGTCCGTCGGCAATCAGGGCCGCCGGCGGTCGGTGGCGGCCAGTGATGCAGCTTGCCTCCTACTACGAGATCCCCTAACTCCGGGAAACGCTCATGCAGGCAAGATGGATCTGGACTACTGCATGATGTGGAGGTTTGTCAAGAGCCGCGGCGGCGAGTCGGAGCACAGGAGTGCGGCGGTGCAGCAGCAGGTGCACGAAGACGGTTTGGTTGTTCAAGGTGCAATTTTTCTACCACCCCCTGTCAGATTCCTCTCTCCTCTTTTCTTTGCTTGACCCGTTTTCACAAATATTCTAGGAATTTTGTGCATACTTGACAAGTCTGATGGCGATAGAGGCAGCAGCACAGGCCGTAGTGGAACATACAGTACTGCTTTTATCATGGACAGGCATTCGTCGTGAAGGTGCGCATCAGCAGAAGGACGACCTGAAGGTACTAATTCCTCCCCTTTTGTCAATTAATTTTGTATATCAATACTTCTCAAGGAATGCCTAGTAAAGGCACCCCTGGTACAACTGCTTCTCTTGATTCTATCATTTATAAGACAAAAATGCAAATCAGTGTTCAGGTCATTTTATCTGATTTAAGGGAACCAGACAAGATCTTTTAGAGCAATGTTCATTTTTTTCTATTGTGCAATTTAGTATTAATCGTTTATGTTATCTCAGTATCTCTTTTTGTTTCTCATCTCTTGTGCTAAATCTTCATGCATGTTGCCATATTACTTTTTTCAGAGAATATAACATAACAAACGAGCGAGCTCACAAAGTTCTCAAGGCCGATGTATTTACCACCAAGTGAATTGATGGTATTTTACTGAAGGTATGCTCCATTATTCAAGCAGAAGCTTTTCCTGTTCCTATTTTAAATTCGATTCTGGATATAGTTTCAGAGTACTCTAGTACAGACTATTATATGTATTTAGTTTAACCCTTCCATGCTAGTACTGACCTATTTTGCTTAGCTGCTGCCCGCTGGGTAGTTTTGGTGGGTGCCACATACAAAATCTGCCATTTAACACTATGACTTATCAATGTTAGTACTGAAAGTATTTGGATCTTTTGCTTTACAGATTCGTTTAATCAGATCCAGTCATGGTTCTCATGAGCTATTTCAAGTGCAGGTGATAGCAAAAATGTCTTACATGCTGAGTCAACTTTGCTATCTTTTTCAACTTTGATACTGAAAACATTTTTTCGTATTTGCAGGTCTCATACATCAGCAAGACTTGCTATTTTCGGACAGTAGCTTTGAACATGTCAGAAAAATATCAGAATAGATTTAGAGATAGGACCCCCTACAGTGTATGTTTTAATGTAAGATTCCATTTTCTAAAATGGTTCCAATTCGAAAAATGATTCCATTTTGGAAAATGTTCCAAATTAAAAAATGGTTCCATTTTCTAAAATGGTTCCAAAATAAAAAATGGTTCCATTTTGAAAATGGTTCCAAATCAAAAAATGGTTCCATTTTGAAATGGTTCCAAATTAAAAAATGGTTCCATTTTCTAAAATGGTTCCAAAATTAAAAATGGTTCGACTTTTGAAAATGATTCCATTTTTTAGAAATGGTTCCTAATTTTAAAATTGTTCCATTTTTAAAATGGTTCCAACTTCATAATTGATCCATTTAAAAATTGTTCCATTTTGAAAATGGTTCCAAATTTAAAAATGTTTCAAAATTAAAAATGGTTCCAAAAATAATAATGGTTCCATTTTTTTAAATGGTTCTGAAATTAAAAATGGTTCCATTTTGAAAATCGTTACGAAATTAAAAATGGTTCCGAAATTAAAATTGGTCCCATTTTCAAAATCGTTTCGAAATTAAAAATGGTTCCGAAATTAATAATGGTTTCATTTTCAAAATGGTTCCGAAATTAAAAATCGCTCCATTTTGAAAATCGTTCGAAAATTAAAAATGGTTCTGAAATTAAAATTGGTCCCATTTTAAAAAATGGTTCTGAAATTAAAAATGGTTTCATTTTGAGAACGGTTCCAAAATTAAAAATTTATTCTAATTTCAAAATGGTTCAAAATGGTTCCATTTTCAGAAAATGGTTCCATTTTTGAAAATTGTTCTGAAATTAAAAATGGTTCCATTTTGAAAATGGTTCCAAATAAAAACGGTTCCATTTTGAAAATGGTTCCATTTTAAAAATTGTTCCGAAATTAAAAATGGTTAAAAAAAAAATGGTTCCATTTTGAAAATGGTTCCAAAATAAAAATGGTTCCATTTTGAAAATGGTTCCGAAATAAAAAATGGTTCCAAAATTTTGAAAATGGTTCCAAATTTAAAAATGGTTCCATTTTGAAAATGGTTCCAAAATAGAAATGGTTTCATTTTGAAAATTGTTCCGAAATTAAAAACGGTTCCATTTTGAAAATGGTTCCAAAATAAAATTGGTTCCATTTTGAAAATTGTTTCGAAATTAAAAATTGCTCCGAAATTTTGAAAATGGTTCGAATTTTTGAAATTTTTTCCGAAATAAAAAATGGTTCCATTTTTGAAAATGGTTCCAAAATAAAAATGGTTCCATTTTGAAAATGGTTCCAAAATAAAAATGGTTCCAAAATAAAAACGGTTCCATTTTTGAAAATGGTTCGAAAATAAAAATGGTTCCATTTTGAAAATGGTTCCGAAATTAAAAATTGTTCCGAAATTTTGAAAATGGTTCCAATTTTTTAAATGGTTCCAAAATTGTTCCATTTTGAAACCAAATATTTTTTTTTGAAAACGGTTCCATTTTGAAAATGGTTACAAAATAAAATTGGTTCCATTTTGAAAATTGTTTCGAAATTAAAAATTGCTCCGAAATTTTGAAAATGGTCCCAATTTTTGAAATGGTTTCGAAATTAAAAATGGTTCTATTTTGAAAATGGTTCCAAAATAAAAACGGTTCCATTTTGAAAATGGTTCCATTTTGAAAATTGTTTCGAAATTAAAAATTGCTCCAAAATTTTGAAAATGGTTCCAATTTTTGAAAATGGTTTCGAAATTAAAAATGGTTCCATTTTTTAAAATGGTTTCAAAATAAAAAATGGTTCCATTTTGAAAATGGTTCCAAAATAAAAATGGTTCCATTTTGAAAATGGTTCCGAAATTAAAAATTGTTCCGAAATTTTGAAAATGGTTCCAATTTTTTTAAATGGTTCCAAAATTGTTCCATTTTGAAACCAAATAATTTTTTTTGAAAATGGTTCCAAAATAAAATTGGTTCCGTTTTGAAAATTGTTTCGAAATTAAAAATTGCTCCGAAATTTTGAAAATGGTCCCAATTTTTGAAATGGTTCCGAAATTAAAATGGTTCTAAAATAAAAATGGTTTCATTTTGAAAATGGTTCCGAAATTAAATATGGTTCCATTTTGAAAATGATTCCGAAATAAAAATATATATGCATTTCTAAAACTTCTTTTCATCTCCCAAATTTGGTGAAATCACACAGTATGTTAACGTGCTCAATTCATAAGTTACTTTTTTGAGATAGAAGCAGCAGTAGAGCACGACACAACGGAACCATTTTCAAAAATCGGAACATTTTTCGGTTCGGAACCATTTTAAAAAAGAAACCATTTTCGAAAAATCAGAACCATTTTTTAAAAATAATTATTTTCCAAAATATGAACCATTTTCAAAATAAGCGAAAATTAAAACATAAAATGGAAAAAGGAAAATAACAAAAAAATAAAAATGAAAAAGAAAACATAAAAATGTAACGGAAAAAGAAACAAAAAAAGAAAAAGAAAACAGAAAATAAAAAGGAAACAGAAAAAGGAAACAGAAAATGGTACTCCCTCCGATCCATATTAGTGGGCATAGTTTTGTCTAAATTCATATGTATCTAGTTAAGTATTTAGACTAGATACATGTGTATCTAGACAAAGTTGTGCCCACTAATATGGATCGGAGGGAGTACCGTTTTTGATTATTTCAGAATTGTTGAGCATGGCAAGCAACAGAAAATAATTCAGTCCAACCATTTCGCCCAGCGGAAACAGTTCGAGATTTAAAAGAAGCGGCACAGGGAGCCGAACGCACGCAGGGGAGATTTGAAAGAAACAGGAAACAGGAATCAGTACGTCCAGCGGAAGCAAACGCGCGACATGGGCCGAGCCCATGAACTACTTCCGCAGGCGGGGGGGTACGCGGACGGACTTAAGGCACGCGTAACGCGCGTTATAGGCCTTCCTCTCCGACCACCCTCCTCGCCGGCCGCCACTCACCGTCTCCGCGGTCATATTCACCGCCCCGCCGCCGCACTAACACCACCAACTACCTCCCCGACCGATACATGCTCAACAGATGCCACATCCTCCGTCCTCTTCCCTTCCTCCGCCGCCACACCCACTCCTCCTCTCTGCCCCACTCCTCCGGCGACCTCGGCGCCGCGACCGACCCCACTCTTCTGGGCCGTCTCACCCGTCTCCTCCTCCTCCACCGCTTCCCTGCCGCCGCCCGCCTCCTCTCCACCTCCCCGCTCACGCACGCCCTCCTCCACGCGGCGCTCCGGCGCGTCCGCCTCGACCCCGACGCCGCCCTCCACCTCTTCCGCCTGGCTCCATACCGCCCCTCCCCGCTCGCCCACGCCCAGCTCCTCCACATCCTCGCGCACGCCCGCCGCTTCCCCGCCGCCCGTGCCCTTCTCGCTGCCCACCGCTCCACGGAGCCTCTCTTCCCGCACCTCGCCGAGGTCTACCGCGATTTCTCCTTCTCCGCCGCCTCCTTCGACCTCCTCCTCCGCGCCCACACGGACGCGGGCCAGCTTACGGACGCCCTCCACGTGTTCGACGAAATGGGGAAGCTCGGCTGCCGCCGCACCCTGCGCTCCTGCAACCGCCTGCTTAACCAGCTAGTGCAGGCTGGGGATGTGGGCGCCGCGGTCTCCGTGTTCGAGCAGATTCGGTGTGCCGGGACACTGCCAGACGAGTTCACCGTGGCCATCATGGCAAAGGCGTACTGCAGGGATGGGAGGGTGGAACAGGCAGCGGACTTCGTCAAGGAAATGGAGGGGTTAGGTGTGGAGGTGAACCTGGTGGCCTATCACGCTCTCATGGATGGGTATTGCGGAGTAGGGCAGACTGAGGTTGCAGGAAGGTTGTTGCTATCGCTCAAGGGTAAGGGCTTGTCACCGAATGTGGTGACATATACCTTGCTTGTAAAGGGTTACTGTAAGGAGGGGATGATGGAAGAGGCTGAGAGGGTGGTAAGGGAGATTAAAGAAAATGTGATGATTGTGATTGATGAGGTTGCCTATGGTGCGTTGATCAATGGCTATTGCCAAAGGGGGGAAATGGAGAATGCCAATAGGATAAGAGCTGAGATGATTGATGCCCAACTCCAGGTCAATTTGTTTGTGTATAACGCAATGATCAATGGATATTGCAAGCTGGGGAAAATGGTGGAAGTAGAGAAACTCTTACAGGAAATGGAGGAGAGAGAGGTGAGTCTGGATAAATATAGTTACAATACTCTGGTTGATGGGTATTGCAGAAAAGGTTCCATGAGCAAGGCATTTGAAACCTGTGACATGATGGTAAAGAGTGGGTTCACAGGGACAACACTGACATATAACACACTTCTGAATGGTTTTTGTTCCCGTGGCGCTGTAAATGATGCACTTAAATTGTGGTCCTTGATGTTGAAGAGGGGAGTAAAGCCTAATGAAATTAGCTGTAGCACACTGTTGGATGGCTTCTTCAAAGCAGGTAAAACTAACCAGGCCTTAAACCTCTGGAAGGAAACCTTAGCAAGGGGTTTGGGCAGAAACGTGATTACCATTAACACGGTTATCAATGGGCTATGTAAGATTGGGAGGTTGGCTGAAGCAGAAGAGTTATTTGGTAGGATGAAGGAATGGAGATGTACTGCTGACAGCTTAACTTACAGAACATTAATTGATGGTTATTGTAAAGCAGGTGACCTGGGTAGAGCTACTCAAATTAGGATTGACATGGAACATCAAGGCTTTGCTCCTTCAGTTGAAATGTTCAATTCTTTCATAACAGGACTCTTTGTAGCTAAGCAAAGTGACAAGGTGGATGCTATCCTTGTTGAAATGGGGGAAAAGGGGCTTTCTCCTAATACAGTCACTTATGGAGCTCTGATAGCTGGATGGTGTAAAGAGGGCAATCTGCAAGATGCCTGCAATTTGTATTTTGAAATGGTTGAGAAAGGTCTGACTCCAAATCTGTTCATTTGCAGTGCGTTAGTGAGATCTTTCTATAGAGAGGGAAAGGTTGATGAGGCAAATTTGGTGTTGCAAAAACTTGTCGATACTGACATGATCCCGAACAGCAGTGCAAACACACTTGATATCGGCAAAGTAGAACATGTCATTGAATCTGTTGCTGGTGGAAATCATCAATCTGCAAAAATCATGTGGAACATTGTTATTTTTGGGCTATGCAAATTGGGTAGGGTTGCAGATGCTAGAAAGTTGTTTGAGGATCTAAAAGTAAAGGGATTCGTTCCTGATAGCTACACTTATTCTAGCCTCATACACGACTGTTCTGATTCAGGTTTTGTTGATATAGCTTTTGATCTGAGGGATGCGATGTTAGGCGTTGGCCTTACTCCAAATATCGTAACCTACAATTCTCTCATCTATGGCCTCTGCAAATCTGGTAATGTTTCAAGGGCAGTTAGTCTTTTCAGTAAGTTGCATTCAAAGGGTATATCCTCTAATGCAATTACCTATAATACCCTAATTGATGGACATTGCAAGGGTGGTAATACAACTGAAGCCTTCAAGTTAAAACAAAAGATGATAGAGGAAGGTATTCAGCCTACTGTATTCACCTATTCTATACTGATCCATGGTCTCTGTACTTAAGGGTATATGGAAGAAGCAATCAAGCTCCTGGATCAAATGATTGAGAATAATGTAGATCCAAATTATATTACATATTGGACACTGATTCAAGGTTACGTTCGATCTGGTAATATGGAACAGATTTCCAAGCTTTACAATGAGATGCAAATTCGCGGACTTCTGCCTGCCAATTGGGCTGGACATGTAAAACAAGCAGATCCTGTTGTAAACAGCGAGAATGTAGATATATCTCGTGTAAAGATGTACAGACAGTGCTAACATATTGTTTGGTATATACTTTCTTTACTTGGAAGATGCTGGCCAGGTATGGGTTGCATGAGAAAGCAAACCCACAAGGTTCCGCCCCTAATTTGGTATAATTGGTAAGTTACTGTTACCTTGTGTTCTTGTATAGGACCATTACTTCTATAAATTTAGCCTCATCTGTTTGTTTATTGCTTATCTCTATTTCTCGTATTAGTTTACTTAGCCCCCGCTTGGATGGGCGTTTTTTAGCCCAAAACCGTGTAAGTTACGGTCCCAGTTAACTTTCCAGCTTCGCCAGGAAATGCGATTGGTTCGTCGTTTTAGTCTGGCCCCAAATAGATTGTTTTGCAATTTCCTCCCAGAAAATTATGTGAGGCCCGCATTTCTATTCCTCAGCGGTATCTTGGCCGCTACCAATGATACTAACACAACCACGACCATGCTGCTCCTCCGCTGAATGCTCACTCGCCAGTCCGGGGCGCCAACACCGAGCCAATGGTGCGGCTCCGCCTCCTAGGTCTGCGCGCGTTCTCCCGGCGATTTTGGAGGCGCTGCCCGGCGTGCTAATCAATCCAAATAGCAAATTACAATGGAAAACAGCTACAAGGGTAATCATTATACAGGGTGATTAACTTTCGTGATATAATCCGGCTGGGAATTTTTTCCAAGTTTCCAAACGGGGCCTTAGTGTTAAAGTTCTTGTTTCACAAACTAGCCTTTTATACCATTAGAAGCTTCAGAGTTCTAGGTGAATCTACTGAATGTACATCTTCTGTTTTCTCCACGGCACTTTATGCCTTTTGTCTTACATCGCTTCAGAGTTCTAGGAATGGAGGGAGTACTCATGCAATCGATGTTCATCTTTGCATTTATGTTATCAGGCCACCGGCTCAAGAAGTTTTAAAGGTGGTGGACAAACATGCAAACTTCTCCAGTCAAGAGGACGAAGGTGACACTTTTTTCTACCATCATTCAAAGTCTTCAAAGTGGTACTCCTGGTTGATTGAATTAGTCCATAATCTATAATTTCAGGTCAATTTGGAACTTACGTAAATTAATCTTGTATTCCTTAGGACTTGGTCCCAGGAAAAAAAAGGGTGAAATTGTTATGAAGTACATGCCTCAAATCTTACCTTACCAAAATGAAAGGTCTTGTTGCAAATTTCAGTTCGTTTTCAATTCTTATGTGATAAACTCTACCTTTGCATGCAAATATACACCAGGGTGTGTTTTTGCAGTCATGATGAGAAAAATTGGGATCTTGCGCAACTTACCTACGTGATGAAATTGCATTTGCATGGCCGTGAAAAGATCACAAGTCAATGTAACACATAAGACAATGCAAATACAACTAGCAAGATTTGGGGGATACAAAAGGTAATTTATCTTTTTAAAACTTTTCTTTTTGTTCTTAATTTTAAGTTCAAATTAATTAACTGCCGTTTATGACACATTCTTCACATTACGATGTGATGCAGTGTCTGGTGTGAAGAGCTCTTGGGGAGACAGGGAGTGTGGACCAGAGTATGTTTTGTGACAGGAGACTAGTCAAAAGAGCAGGAAGGATATCAATCAGATATATTGATAACCTAATCCAGCGACATAAGTCTGGCAAACAGTGGCTTGGACGTTGCACGGTGAGTCTCCATCTCCTTCACCGTTCTTGTTGCTACACTCCTCAAAGTCTGGTTGTTTCGTTGGTTAAGTTTCAGCTCAACAAAAATTTCATGTAGCCTTTTCTGGAATCTATTAGACATAACTCTTAATGTTCCTCTTATTGTATTCTATGATTTATTTTGCAAAATGACCTGATTTATATTGTTCCACTGAGTGGGTGCGGCGACATTGTTGATACACACACTGGTGCATTTACCTTCTACATAAGAGTTTCAACAAGGAGAAAGAAAGACCTACATGAAAATTGTAGTTGTGATCACTGATCAGCGTTCTAC
Organism: Poa pratensis; assembly: GCA_947311845.1. Lineage (NCBI taxonomy): Eukaryota > Viridiplantae > Streptophyta > Magnoliopsida > Poales > Poaceae > Poa > Poa pratensis. Next base: position 31,213,385 of record CAMZMU010000036.1, on the reverse strand, counting down.
AATTATATATCATCTAATAAACTTCATGACCCTGTTCAGTAATATTGCCCCATACTTGTTTCTGACAGTGAGTGATCTACTAAATTCTACAAATTATTGACAATTATGCCGGTACTGAAAATTGTTTTAAATCATAATACATTTTGGCGACGCTTGTACTCCCTCCGTTCACAAAAGGATGTCTCAATCTTTTCTATATTTGTATGTATCTACACATACATACAAATATAGAAAAGATTGAGACATCCTTTTGTGAACGGAGGGAGTATGTTCCAAGATATTCTGAGTCATACTGCAGCAGTTGATCTCATACCTTGTTTATCTCCAATCTCTAGTGGTCATACCACATATTCGTTATGCTGGTGATCAGGTGATCTCCAGAACATACTAGGTAGTGTTAAGTTGGTGTTTTCCATCCTGTGGATTAATCTGGATGGTGGCACATAATATGTGGTGATCTCATAGGATTTATCTGATTTTAGGGTTGGTTAGATGGAGAGTATAAACAATTTCATCTTGTGTTTCTTTCTAAAAGAAAAAAAGCGAGCTAATCTGTAGCAGTATGTCTTTGTAACAAATATCTATCAAAATTGTGTTTGATACTCTTTCCTACTATGTATGAAGGAATCACAACATAACACAGAGTCTTTAGTCCCAGTGATCACATTGGTCATGCATTCGTACTTCCTGGTCATGGGCAGTGCACGTCCCTAGTCGTTGCGATAACAGCGCCTAGAACATGTTGCAGCTGTATTCTGCTCTTGGTTCTGCCAGTCTTTTGTCTTGCTGATGCTTGGTGCCCTTCTCCAGCAGATGCATATCTTTGCCAAGACTCTGACCACAAGGGTCAAGGATCACCACTCTCGAGTTTGAAGAGCAAGATACCATGTACAGTGAGTGTGCAGGCGAAGATTCTCGAGGAGCTGGGCATCTTTTGCCTGCAAGCGGCTCTAGGATGAACTCATCTTGGCCGACTTGACATCCAAAATGAGTCGATGAACATACAGGGCGCAGCGGCGTATTTCTATGTCAGAACACTGGCTGGGAATAATGTCGTCAGTCTTAAGTCTCTGGGCTCAGATATTACCATTGATAATGTCAAGAAGAGGATTCACGATGAGACGAGCATTCCAAACCACTTCTTAGGGAAACTGCTGGAGAAGGACGGCAGCCATGCCCATTTGCAGCATGTTAACGCCTAGGTAAAAACATTAAAGTTTTCTGGCATAGCCATCCAACTACATCCATTTTCCAATTCTATTACTAGTGCTCAAGTGATTTTCACTTTTCTCTGAACGTAGGTTAGCTGGAGTAGTTAATCCGCTTCGGTTAGTATGCATGAGAATCATGCGTATGCGACTGTGGACTCCTTAGTTCCACTATTTCGGATTTGGGTTGCATACAGGCTTATGATTATTGGCTCGGGATAGAGGTGTTAGAGATTAAAAACAAATGTTTGTTGAGTAAATGGCTGTTCAAATTATTAAATGAAGAAGGTGTGTGGCAAGAACTTCTGAGTAATAAGTACTTAGGTGACAAGACGTTGTCTCAAGTTCAGGCTAAACCAAATGATTCGCCTTTCTGGAAGGGGTTAATGGGAGTTAAAGAGGACTTCTTTAGGTTCGGCTATTTAATCTTGGGAACGGGCAACAAATCAGATTTTGGGACGACGTATGGTTAGGAAATAGAACATTAGCGAATGTTTATCCTACACTGTATGCGGTTGCAACTAATAAAAATATTACGGTGGCCAATGTGTTTGAAAGCACACCTATTAATATGCATTTCAGGAGGAATTTAGTAGGGGCTACGAGGGAATTATGGTTTCAGCTTGTTGAGAAACTAATGCGTGTTCACTTAACGTCTGAAGCTGATACTTTCCGTTGGAAACTTACACCATCGGGTGTCTTTTCGGTTAAGTCATACTATCTCCAACTGATGAGCGGCAACACTAGGTATTTGCGTAAGTACCTATGGAAGCTGAAGGTTCCTTTAAAAATTAGGATCTTCCTTTGGTTTATGCATAGAAAAGAACTTTTGACGAAGGATAATTTGGCAAAGAGACGGTGGACCGGGTGTAGAAAATGCGTTTTCTGTGATGCGGATGAGTCTGTAGAGCACCTGTTTATATCTTGCTCTTTTGCACGAGACATATGGAGATTGGTGCATTTTACTTTCAACATTTCTCCTCCGACTAGTATTGCGAACTTGTTTGGATCTTGGTTAAATGGGATAGACTATAAAACAAAAGCGCGGATTAGAATTGGCGTCGCCGCGGTTTTATGGGCTATCTGGAATTGTCGAAATGACATTATTTTTAACAATGCACAATCCTCCCACTATTTGCAGGTTATAAACAAGGCGACCTACTGGATCCATTTGTGGTCCTATCTTCTTCCTGCGGATCAGCGTGGTCTCATGGATACAGGATGTACTCGAATGATGATGGTCGTACGGGCTATCTTCTGCCGGGGTGGGTGGCTACTTCATAAAAGGCTAGATGGATAGAGCGCTATTTTTCTGGCTGATTTTTGTATTCAATCTCAGTGATCCTTGAATTGTAAACCCTTAAACTTTGATACTATGCAATAAAATTGCGGCGGCTGTGTGCATCATTTTGATGCAGAGGCCGGGGATCCGCACCCCCTTTTCTAAAAAAAATATAGGCGAGGACCTGATAACATAGTTTCTTCATTTTTCCAGTTGTAGACTATCTCCAGTCCTCTGATTACCTGTTGATGATCGGGGCATCTCAACCATTAATTCTTGAACGCGCGCTACAACCTGTTACAAACCTACGATGAATGGCAACTTCTGTATTAAGCTCTTCGTGCTGCAGGATTCTGAAAATTGTGAACGTCTGTGCAAAAACAAAGGATTAGAAAACACCGAAATTCTAAACCTGCGTGTTTAATTCGTTGAACTTTGAAAAACACAATAAATCAAATATAAAAAATGTTAAACCACATCATAAAGTAAATGAAGTTGTTGTTATGCCAAAAGAGAAACAGGCAAGGATTTTAGAACCTACTCTCTCCGTTTTTTAATATAAGATGTTTTATCATTTGTCCACATTCACATATATCTAGATATGTAGACATATTTAGTGTGTATGTGCACTCATATTAGTATGCATGTAGACAACATGTTGGATAGCTAAAACTTCTTATATTTATGCACGGAGGGAGTAGGACATAAATTTGTTCTCTCGAACTTGGCAAAAAAATTGTCTGTAGAAACTCGCTTTATGCGGACTTTGATATAAGAAAATATAATCATTTGTAGCCCGTGCGGAAGAAATAGGGTTCAGATGCTATAATATAATAAAATATATACAATTTGTTGTTCAAAATGGGCAGGACTATACAGAAACCTACCTTAAGAGTTTTCCTTTAAGCTAACTGGAAACTATTCCTAGTTTTAAGAACCAAACCCGACCCATACCCAGCAGTAGCACCTACCCGAAAAAACCCCACCTACCCCAGTCGCCTCGACCCACCATCTCTTGCACGAACATTTCCCCGATCCAAACCACCACCACCGGCCGCCCCTTCTACTCTCCCACCCCACCGGCGGCGCACCTCCCTCCTCCGACCGGCGGCGCCCCTCCCTCCCCCCACCGGCGACGCCCTTCCCTCCCTCCCAAACCACCACCATCGCGGCGCGCCTCCCTCTCCCCACCGGCGGCCGTGCCGCCCTTTCCCCTCCCTCACCGGCGGCCACGCCGGCCTCTCTCCTCCCACCGGCGACCGCGTCGGCCTCCGACTTCCACCCGCGAGTGCCGCCCCGGCCTCCTTGCTCGCCCTACCGAGAACCGCCGCTGGGCGCCTTGCTCTAGCGCGTCGCCCCTGCTCCTTCGTGGCGCCTGGGCCTCGCCTCCACCGCCGGTGAACCGCCTCCCCGGGAGCCCCCTCGGCCGCTGGACTCCTCCCAGCAACATCCACGGCGGTCTACGTCGTGCCCTGCTCCCATCGAGTACCTGCTCGCCGGCGCCCTCCACTGCGGGCCCGCCGCCGGTGACCCCCAAACCTGCGCCACCCCTCGTTCCTTCTCCCAGGCGCGACCTCGCCCCTGTGCTGCTAGCTGGTCCGGCCCGGCCCCGCTCTACCCCAAGCGATGGCCAGGAGCTCTACGCCCACGGGATTCCACAAGGCAAAGCCGGAGAAGTCCACGGTGTCGGGAGACCCTTGCTCGAGCACTCATGCTGCCGTTCAGTTAACGCAGTTTAGTTCAGTTCGAAGTGTTGTTTAATTGTCCAGCTGTTGAAATTCACGGTTCTGATAACTTGTCGATGCAGTTCTCCACTGTTTAATATTTTTAAAAGGATTTGCTACTCATGTTTTTCGGCAAAGTTTAGTTAAAAAGTTCACTTGGTTCAGAAAAAAAGTTCACGTGCAGTTCAGAAAAAAAAATCTCACTTCGCTCAGAAAAAAAGTTCACTTTGTTTAAAAAAAAAGTTCACTTTGCTCAGAAAATAGTTCACGTGCAGTTCAGAAAAAAAGTTCACGTCGCTCAGAAAAAAGTTCATGCGCAGTTCAAAAAATGTTCTCCTCGTTCAGAAAAAAAAAATTCATTTAGAAAAAAAGTTCATTCCGATAAAAAAAAAGGTTCATGTCCAGTTCAAAAAAAAACTTCAGAAAAATAGTTCACTTCATTCATAAAAAAAGTTCAAGTGCAGTTCAGAAAAAAGTTCACTTCCTTCAGAAAAAAAGTTCACTTTATCCAGAAAAAAGGTTCACCTCGTTCAGAAAAATGTTCAGAAAAAAAGTTCACTTCGTCCAGAAAAAATGTTCAGTCCAATTTTCGTCCAATTTTCGTCTGAAGGTTCACATGTCATGCGCGAGAAAGTTCACTTAGCATTGCCGAGACAGTTCAGATAGTTTCCCTGTAAGGGAAAACAGTTTCATTTTAGTGTAATTCTATAATTTGTATACGGTGTCAAACATGGTAATTTGGTTTTCAAGGCGTCCCCCTAGGCGTGACCCCCCCCCCCCCTAGAAAAATGACCGCCTTAGGCGCCTAAAGCATCGCCAAGGCACCCCTCCTTCGCCTTAGGACGCCTTAACGCCTTAGAAACCATGATTTTACCCAATACCTTGATGCATAATAATTATATAAATTTCAAAATTTGGAATGTCAATGTAAGTCTAAAAATAAGAACCGAGTCATGTATAACCACGTCCAAAAAAAGAACATGGAACTGCAGTTGTGCTGACTGGGTATGAAAAAATATTTCACAGTATACAAGCCCAATCGTTGTCCTCAAACATGCGTTATTAGGTGCTCTGCAGCATTGAGAAATTATGCACTGCAGTGCAAAGCTCTTTCATAATAAGAACAAATCATATATCATGGTGATATGATTGACAGTGTCTTCGACAGGGGCAAGAAAGTGTGTTGCGGAAGTCCTTACCTCGGTGATATTTGCTAGTCTAGAGAACTCTTTCTTTGTTCACAAAAAAAGAGAACTCTTTCTTTGATTACAACACTTTATCTATGATCCACATCCAGAACACACTTACCATAATTACAGTAATTTATCGATACACGTAGCAGGAGGGCTACAACGCATAGGAAAACAATGGTGGCATCCATGACTGCGTCTAAGCTCATCAACCATGCCATCATCTTTGTGAGGGTCTCGCGCCCGTTCATCTGCCCAACATGAGATTTTGAGTCAGTAACCATCCAAAGAATTTTCAAATAAAGTTAAACCAGTGCAATTTTTATCTTTCACAATCGGATGTATTATACGTATATTCTCATTGCCCTGCATTCTGCTTTGTATTTTTCCAAGTGTCATATTATGATTGGCCCATATATGTCTAGGTTCATAAACACTAGATATCACATCTCACCTCTAGTACTACATAACGGGCATGCAACATTGCTTCCTCACTATGCATAAATTGCAAAAAAAAAAAGACCAACAAACTAGCAAAAATAAAAAGGTATACGACTGAATGAGAATAGGTTCAGCAATTTCCTTGATTGTCAGAAATTTTGAGCCTACCTATGAAGATTACAACTGTTCTTTTTTCCTGGAAGACATGGCATTTTATCGTTACGACGGCTACTTGTCCTGTTTACATGCACTTCTACTTCGTAACCCAAGTAAAAACAAAATCAAGCGGGTCTTAGCTGAGTATGGCATTGTATGGACAAATCAATATCATTTTGTAATTTATATGGAATTTCTACAGCGTATGACCAGGAGATGAATGATATATCAGGGAAAAAATCAAACCTCTAAAAGATAATTCAGTTTCAAAGGGAAGTTCTGCTCAGCATGCTGGATACAGTAACGCAACATATCCAACACAGCCATATCGGTTTCATAGTCATCAGATCCTGTGTAGAATATAAATAAGGTGTAAAACGTTGTTACGTGTGCGTAGTAAGAACACGATGAAAGCAATGATGCAATACCTGGTATATCAAAAATTTGTTGTAGTGGAATGCCAAGTGTCTCTGCTAACTCATTCTTAACATAGGAACGCTGTTGAAACGATAGTTTATCTCCATGAGTGACTACCACAGCAGGCTTGTCATCTGCAGTCACATTTGTTATAACCATCTGATGCTGACAGTACCAAGTACAATTGTTTCATACTGATTAATCAACGAAACACATTGTTCAATAAGCATGTTGAGAATGAAAAGCCAATAATTCTACACAACAAATATATATTGCATAAATTGCACAGCTGTATATAAACCTGCTGAAAAGATAGAAATCAAACTATTTATAGGAATATTAGTAACAAAATGCATATGTATTAACTTGTATATGCGCAAATAAATATATACTCTTACATATTGAGAACATTAAGGAACTAAATAAAACTGTAAGCATTATAGCTACGAGTACCTCCAAAAGACAAGAGTGGATTCATAAATGTTTGGCGAAGCATATGCATGTATCCTTCCTTATCGTTATCGATTGATTCGTGGACAGAAATGCCGTCAATAACAAATATCACAAAGTTGACCTTCCTGGTTTTGCAAGGCAAAAAACTGTATTGCCTCCCCATTGATTTGAGGTTCTTAATCATAACGTAATCATCGGTATCCCTGTTTAAAACAATGCGTGAAAAAAAATAGCTATTGCGATCTTAAGTAGTTAGTTTTGATATGTTCTGTATGTCCTCTGCTTAAGAATAAATAAGATCTATGAAAAGGAAAAGAAAATGGTAAAAAAATATTGAAGCATAAGAATAGATTGAACACCTCTCTATGAATACTTCAATTAATTCGTCAGGATAGTAAATGCAGCAAACACAACAAATAATTCTTCATGTGTTCCCATTAACATAGTAAAACATATTTTCACATCAAATGTACTCCATACGTTAAAAAATAATCAAAGTTCCAGATTTATCCAAAGTCAAACTTCTCTAAGTTTGACCGAATTTTTTGAAAAATGCGTCAATATCTTTAAAATGAAACGCAAAGCCTACATGTCACCTACAAGACCATATCAAATCGTAAATGTCACTCTTACCACATCACCATCTCCCCATGGCTAATTCCCTTCGTCATCCAACGTTGCAGAATTTCGATATCCTTTTCTGGGTTTCTGGATAAGCTCCTTGTATCATAAATACATACCATTTGAATTTCTTGGAATTTGGTACTCCCTAACAAAGCATGTACCAGTTGATTTGGAATTATCTAGCAATGTAAGCATCAACAGGAAAATCAGTTGCAATTTCAAATATTAAAATAGTGTGCACAAATTGACAGGACTTACAGGAAACCTGCGCCCTCTCGGGGGCAAAATGATCACCATCCTTGTCAAAGACCCGTGTAATTCGGTTCACAAGTGTGCTTTTCCCAGCACCTCTAGGCCCCACCAATAACAATGTGGTGGTATCAGGCAACACATAGTCCCCTGCTTTTGTGCCGCCCACTCCTTCAATCCAGTAGCCAGGGTTATACCTGCTAATATTTTGACTTTCAGTAACTCAGTGCAAGAACAAGTTTAGCCCTCTAAGAAGAATTCACAGTTTGACCAATTTACTAAGAGATTTTCAGAGTAGCTTTGCTACGTCAGATACTCGCCCATGTTAGATAATAGATATTATAGAGATTTTCACTGACAAACGTAGCACGATCATCATGTGCAAAGCAACAAAGAACACATGTTCGTTCTAAAATCATAGAACCACGATACTCCTTTCTAGCGTTCCTTCCACATAATCGTGCGTGTGTCGTCAAATTACATGTTCCAGGCTTCCAGCAGTAGCACTCAGTTTTTTTAAAGTAATTTAAAGATTCAGCTGGAATTTCCACGGTCGATTTTCGGAAATTCAAAACAAAATACTGGTCTATTTCAGCACGCAAAGAACAGGAGATAAACAAGGAACGATCGCACGCTACCTCCTGATGAGCTCTTTCGCCTCCCGCAGCGACCGGTCTTGGACCTGGAGTCGGCTGCCGTAGAGAAGGGCGTCCACCTCGGGGTCGTCGCAGACACTGTACTCGTCGGAGTCGCCGTCAGAGGGCGAGAAGACGGGCACATAATCGGCAAACGCTGTAACCACAGAAGCGGTCAATACGCCGACAGGTCAAGAACAGAAGTGATCGTAGTAGCTGGAAATTGGGATCGATCGGTTACTAGCAGAGCAAATTACCTGATGGAAGGAGCTCCGACGAGGACGAAGGGGAGGTGGGGGTGCTGGTGGGGCTGCCGCTGCCGCCACCCATGGATTGATCGCCGGGTTCGCGGATTTGGGGTTTCGGCGGGTTTGGGGGTGGAGAATAATGAGGAGATGGCGGTGGCAGAGTAAAGTGTCACGGCATAACTATTCGTTCCTGATTCCCCAGGAAAATGATTATTTCTATCTAGGTAAACCTATCGCAGTCCGATCGATAGCAAAGCATCGGACCGATGGGACGCCGCACATCCAATTCCATCCTACGACCCACGTATATCAATGCTTTCCATCAAAACAATTCTTGCCCGATAATAACGCACCGCCCCCACCGTGAGCGGTAGCTCATCCTCAAATTGATTCCATTAATCACGGCCGAATTTCTCCTCCAAAATCGAGGCTGCATCTGCTCTCACCACCCGCTGCAACTCCTCTCCCCACCGCGTCTCAACCTCCAATCCCCGCCGATATCTGCACCTCCACCTGATCCGAGCCCTGCGCGGGCACGCATGCCGCTCCGCCGCATAGAGCTGTCGCCAGGACCTCTTTGACCGTCGTCGCCGACGGGATTGGATCGGAGGCTACACTCATCACGAAGCACTGGATCGGAGGCTGCTTCCGTCAACAACTACAGAATCCAAGACTAGGTAATTGCAGTCAGGTAATCACGATCGACTCCAGCACGTGTGTACAGCACTATAGCTAGATATCATGTAACTAGAACATTGTGGAATCAATGCAGGGAATCAACAGGCTCGAGACGGGCCTGTGGAAAATTGTTTCCTGATTTTGTATGATTCGTCACTGATTTTTCTGTGTTGTGTATTATCAATTTTGTTGCTTCTATTTTAAATACATGCTTGCTCATCGGAGTACAGTGCTCACGTAGCATTAATCTTAGATAGCGTATATGAAGTTTCTATGCTTCTGATACGGATGATATTTGTTGAGGTAGGCAGGTAGCACCAATCTCTTTTTACATAGTGCACTTCAAAAAGGGTATATGAAATTTTGTGCTTCTAATACAAATGATTTGTGTTGAGATATCACTAATCTCTTTCTCTGAAATATCCATGCTTCATATGTACATTATGTGTTTTCTTCGGTCTTGATAGTTTGTTGTATATAATGATGCTTCTTTCTTTTAAATTTTAAAAAAATTATTTTCAGTACCATTGTAATTTAAATATTTCCCTCATGCTACAGGTTATGCTTCTCACTTCTAAGCTTCTATTAATGTTGTACTAGTTATGTTGAAGTAGCATACAATTTGTGCTTCAAAAGCACATATGTGTTTCTTCCTGAAAGGTTGCATAAATAGAACCATGCTTCTTCATTTTTGCATCTGTTGTTTAAATTTTTAATAACAAATATTTTATACATTGCCCCATGCTTCCTACATTTCTCATAGATCAATATATAAAGGCTGCCTAGATTTGACCTGGTTCCACAGTGTCCACGTCGCGCACGTTTCTCAGCCGTTCGATCTGCGCCATCCAACAGCCAGGAGACGGCCACGTCCTCTTCCGCGCGAGGTACTGTTCATTGCTACAGTACCCCCGAATTTCTACCAATAGAAAGACGCCACGTATCCCGGTGGACGCCCGGTCGCCCTGGTTACCCCCGCGCACGATTTTTGGCGCTGCTTTTTTGCAGAAAACCGCCCGCCGAGGACCTAAACGTAATTTTCACAAACCACCGGGGCTTCCGTGCAAAACTGACGTCACAAATTCCTCTTCCTCATCCTCTCTCTTCCGCCCGCGGCGCCGCCGCCGCCGCCGACGCAGCGCGCCGTTCCTCTCTTCCTCCTAACCTCCTCCTCCGCTTCGTGAGCGCCGCCGGCTCTCCCTACCCCGGCCGGCTCTCCTCTTCTCCCTCCATCCCCGACGTCGGCAGCCTCGCCTCCCGTGCTCGCGAGTTCGCCCGCTATCCTCCTTCTTCCCCGACCACCCCAGGTCGGCTATCCTCTTCTTCGGTGATGGCCGGCCGCTCCGGCGCCGCCCTGCGCACGAGGGCACGGCCTCCTCCTTCCCCATGGCCTGCGCGCAGCCTCGCCTCCCGTGCTCGCGAGTTCGCCCGCTATCCTCCTTCTTCCCCGACGACCACCCCAGGTCGGCTATCCTCTTCTTCGGTGATGGCCGGCCGCTCCGGCGCCGCGCTGCGCACGAGGGCACGGCCTCCTCCTTCCCCATGGCCTGCGCGCCGAAAGCGCTCACCCGGTAAAGTCCCCTTTCTCTCCCGATTTGTCTCCCGTCCCCTCCCACCTCCCACCTCAACCTGCTCTCCTCCCGCACATTCTCATCCCCTTCCTAGATCCTGCCGTCGGCGCCTCCACCGGCTCTCCTCCTCACCTCCGCCTCGGTTCGTCGTCTCTGCGTGCCTGCCCGGCCGTCCCCGCGAGCCTTCCCCTGACGATGCCCCTCGCTTCCTGTCGATAGTCCTGCAGCTCGGAGCGTCGGAGGGCCCAAGCACCACGCCGGCGATGTCGTTGTGGAGGAGGCCGCGCACAAGGATGGCCTTATGGCTACACCATCAGGTCCGCGCGCAACTTGCCGCCTCTGGTACACTCACACCATGGTGCTTCTTCTTCGTTTGACATGTGGTTGAGCACTCGAGTCTTAGCATGCTGGCGGTCTCCATTTGATTTGGTTTCTGTGTCTGAGGCAGCAGGTCGGAATTCGGTAGAGGCGGATCAGGGCGGCACACATGGACAGCAGACCCAGGACACGGGAAGGATGTGGTGAAGGAGATGGCCGGCGAGGCTGTCAGCCTGTCATGTTTCATTGACCCACTCCATCTTTTCAGCTTTCTCTTCATATTCTCCTGGTATGACTCTGCTGATAGGATTTATTTTTTATCATCGATTGACCATTGAAGTTGTTGATTTGCTCTCCCGTTGAGGATTGAATGTATTTATCTTGCTTTCAGACTGTCAAAGAGGACTGCAGCCTAAGGTAGTGCATCAACTTATTTTTCTTGCTATGCTGGTAATTCAGGTTTGAAAAGTTACAGTGTATGTGCATGAACGGGTCTTATGTGACTTATATTCTTTTTTCCAATATAGTTTTTTTTCCCATCCACAATATTTATCATCTAAAGCATCTTCCGCAGGAGAGCTTGAAATAATTAACTGAAGGCCATGATCTTTTCTGCAAGACACTTTAAAAGGGTTCATTCCTCTGGATATTTATGAATCTATACTATACATGGAGCTAAATGGCAACTTTGGACTCATGACCATCATCTGAAGTTCATGTGCCTTCTCTGAAGATAAACCTGTGCCTTCTCTGAAGATAAACCTGCATGCGATAAACTTTGGTACACAAACAATGATTTTTCCTGGGTTTGAGCTTTAGTACACAGACAATTATTATTTGAAAGATGAACCTGCTCATCACTCTGCTGCTATGTTCTGAAAAATAAGGTATCTATTCGTTCAACCATTTCATTATTTTCAAGTCTGCAGATTCATTTACTTACCCTTTTGGCCTGATTAATTGGTAAGTTTAAATGGGTCTTTTTGAAGTACTAGGAAATATGCCGTGCCTTGCTCTGGGGTAATTGCTACTAACAAATATGTCAGTTCAATGCCATTCATATTTAAATTCAGCTGTGTGTAGTAGCAATGACATATTTAATAAAGGTACCAGTTTAATTAGTTAACCATATATTTCTTCAGAAAGATAAGCGTTGTCACTTGCATGTCCCGTGATTTAGTTCGAAAGGCAGCTTACTGATTAGTATGTTGCTCCAGTGGTCGTTGTTCAGTAGTTTCATTCGAAAACTTTCTCAATATTTTAACTCAATTTTGGTGGTCCTATATTTGTATTAGCTGGAGAAGCCATCTCTTTGCCCTGTACTATGGTCTTCATGTGGGAAGGCTGGTATATACTTTCCTAGGTTTGCAAGAACTATGGTATTAGTATTACAGGAGAAGTGTGCAACAGTTAAACATGTTCTATCATTACTTTTGATTATTTCTATTACATTGCTAGCTTTGTGCCTCATTCTTAATTGTATTCATTGATTCTCAATAGTTACCTCATTTTACAAAAGATATTTTTACAAAAGATATAGCCCAATTCCCGAATTCCAAATAACCGCATTAGAGTTATTCAAATTTCCTACAAAAACTGCCACCTAGGTTGAGCATTAGCTGTTTTCTTTGATTGAAAGCCCTGCTTACCTTATGTATGCTATATTCTATTATCATCGACCTTCGCTTTTCAGTACATTTACTTTGTTTGGTGTTATTTGGACATATAGGCCATCATGGCGTGCCTTAGCTATGGGGTTTCTGGTCAAATGAGATCCTTCTACACCTATTGTAAAATCAGATCAGACGTTTGTGTTTACGACATATGATGCTCTTTCAGATGATGCTCTCTCAGATGATTGATTTCTGACATAGAAGGTTTCTGATCAATCCTATGATGCTCTCTCAGGTGATTGAACCGACATATTTATTCGCTGTTTTTTATATTAAAGGTAAGCTGATTCTACAATATGACTGTACCATGCACATAATGCATTTTTTTCTTCAGAACGTAGCAGCATATGCTTTTATTTTTACGGATTTTCATGCTATAGTGTCTCTTCAAACATTTGCGTATGCTCACTTCAAACATTTGCGTATGCTAAGCAAAGAGTGGGAAGTAACTACACATCAAGATGTGAAATATGCTTATTACATTTTACATAGCTTTGAGCAATTTAAGAAGGTCATGCAGTTCAGTGTAGCTACATTTTACATGACTTCACCTGATACTTTACATGTAGCTCTTCTCATGCTCAGTTCTATCATTGGCCTCAATTATTTGTTCCTTTGAGTGAATATGGAACGATAGCAGAATGGTCTCTACTATATATGCTGGATTAAATTAATACACACAGTCTTATAATGAACTGGAAGTATCTCAAATTGCAGGACTATATTTGAGCAAAACGTTCAGTGACATTCCAAGCTGTAAGCTGCTGCTCTTTACTCTTGATAGTTGAGGTCTTAATATTTTTTTTCTTAACAAGTTGGTATGAGAAATCAAGTATGTGCTGCTCTGGTATTATCTTAGCTCTCTCATCTTTGAATTTCCTAATATATTGTTTTCTGAACTTCCAGTTTTATAAATCCATTAAGCTTCTCACTTTAGTTAAAATTTGGTTGCTCCTCTGTTACATCTTCTGCTCTCTTTGCTAGAACTTTATCATAGAATTTTGATGAGTAACTTTTACTATGTTACATAGACGTTCAAATGAAGTCTGCGGGGTCGAGAAGCTGACACGTTTAAGTGGATTTTGTGCCTTCTGTTTACACTCATGAAAAAATGCACTGATCTTCACCTACTTACACTTATGCTACACACTTGCTAATGTGTAACCAGGGAACAATAAATGGAAAAAGAAAGAACACTTGCTATGGATGGAATGATAGCAGACGATTCTAGAACAGTAGAACAATCATGACTACCCATACATAGGCAAATATTCAATCCCCTCTCTACTCCATGAAGGTTGCTGCTCTTACCGTGTCATTCATTTGGTAAAATTTCATGGTTGGCCCTTTCAGCTTAATTTCTGTCCTGCCAATGCATGCTTTTTCTTGACCAATTTATTCTATGGAGGAATTGCAGCTTCGAGATAATAGTAATTTCTTAAAGGAGTTATGAACAAAAGCATTTTTATAGTTGCCTTTCTTGTGATTTCTTTTCCTGAATTGTATGGTACTTTTGTCACAGATGCAGTTTCTTATCTCATTTATAATGCCTGCCAGCAGTGAACGTGATTTGTAAGTTGAGATTTCCTAATTCAGAGGGCTAGGGTGTGAACTCATTGATAAAATGGAATTTGGTTTCAACTTTTGTTATGACAATTTCCATTACACACTGATATACTGCTGCAGCTGTGAATTCCTCTGCACCGATGGCTGTACCACTAAAGGCACTGCTATGAACGGATGCACTTGGCTGCTGTTTTTTCGGTATACATATTACCGGCCTAGCATGATGTGTTGCCGAGAGAGAACCGTCTTTGTTTGTTCAGTGGAGAAAATCATGGAGACTCGGTGGTGTCGACGACCTGCATGCAGTTAGCCAGGTGATTCTCTATGCTATAGTCTGAAGCAAATATTGTGCTTCTTTTATAGCCAGACTTTTGAGCAGGCAGTATTTTTTTTAGGATACCCACCATTTAGGTTTGTAGTTCACGTCGTCTTCCTCTCTAGGTGCGGCTTTATTCATTTTCGGGTTATATAACTTAACGTTATCCTGAACATATTAACATTTCATATAACTACACGGGCGCGGCGACACAATATATAAAGGCTGGCTAGATTTGACCTGCTTCCACAGTGTCCACGTCGCGCACGTTTCTCAGCCGTTCGATCTGCGCCATCCAACAGCCCGGAGACGGCCACGTCCTCTTCCGCGCGGGGGGTACTGTAGGGGTACTGTTCATTGCTACAGTACCCCCGAATTTCTACCAATAGAAAGACGCCACGTATCCCCGTGGATGCCCGGTCGCCCCGGTTACCCGCGCGCACGATTTTTGGCGCTGCTTTTTTGCAGAAAACCGCCCGCTGAGGACCTAAACGTAATTTTCACAAACCACCGGGGCTTCCGTGCAAAACTGGCGGCACAAATTCCTCATCCTCTCTCTTCCGCACGCGGCGCCGCCGCCGACGCAGCGCGCCGCCGCTACGAGCCTCCCCGCTCCAATAGGCGGCCATGGTGAGGTGCGTCGTCGCCTCCTCCATCTCTTCGCCGAAGGCCGCCTGCCGGGGAGCCGCCCATGCGCCGGATTCGCCGGCGCCGTGCTCCGCATCCGCCGCCGCGGATCCGCTCGCCGCCGGCGGCTCCGGTGGCCAAATGGCCCGATGCGCCGCCCCTTCTGCTCCCCTTCACCTCCTCTAGCAAATCCCCGTGGTCCCAGGTCCGCGCGCGTGCTCGCCGGCGCGAGACGCCTGCGCGAGCGCGAGACGGCAGCGCGGCCGCGTCCGCCGCCGAACGCTGACATCACGTGCTGACGCCAGCGCAGGGCCCGCCTGTCAATATTTTTTTATTTTCGTACAGAATTTCCAAAATTAATAGAAGCCTGACATGTGGGGTCTCGGCTGCCAGTTTTTAAAAATATTTACAGACAATACCGACAAATTGTAAAATCCATATCTTTTAATCCGTAATTCATAAAAATACAAATAATATACCAAAAATTTGCAGAAAATTGAAATCTTTACAACTAACACTTCTCCTTGCATGTTTGCACAACTTTTACAAAAAATAATTACAAGAAATAATATAACTGTCAAATACTAATTACGCATATTATGGAAAAATAATAATATTGCTGAATATTTAGACATATTCTAAATAGCAAATTCTAATTTAGTATACTATGTTCTTACAGTCTTTTCTGAATGTAATACTCGAGTCTTTCCCAAATATATTTACGGTGAACCCGTGACATATTATTTCAATTTAAAAAATAACGAAAGCAACGATTTCTCATAAAGATGCATCGGTATTTCTTCTTCTAACAGCAAATTAATCCAATAATAAATTACCTAACACATTTTCATGCATGTTTAAACAACTTTACAAAGTTTTAATTACAATGTATAATCTAATTTTTCCATATCAATTATGGAGCTTATGTGAAAACGTCACAAATTGCTGAATATTCGAAGATATTCAAAACAACAAACTCTAACTCAGCTTATGTGAAAACGTCACTTTTAATTACAAGAATTGATATAACTTTCTATATTAATTTCAACGGTTCTGCAAAAACGTTTCAAATTGTTGAATATTCGCATACACTTAAAACAGCAAATTCTAATTTAGTATAAATATATTCTTCCAGTTTTCCCAACTATATATTTCACGTCGAAACTGTAAACTATTGTTTCGATTTGAAACTTAATCAAAACAACAATTTCTCACAAAGACACGGCGGTATTCCCACTCTGAACGTTTTCAACAATCCGAACAATTCTAAACCGTATTTTTTGTGAATTCCAATAATTTTCAAACCGAATCGACTTTTTAACATGTATATTATCAAATTTGAATTATACCACAAATCCACAACATATAAGTTCGCATGTTTTTAAAATTTGAATGCCTTCAAACCCAATCCATTTTAGAAATGTGAAAATAATTTGAATCCAAGTAACTCTCCAACTTGACCAATTTTAAAAGTCTAGACAATCTTTAGACGTAGACTTTCTTTTAATTTCATTAAAATCCAAACATTGAAAAAATGTAAGCGCACAACTTTCAAAATTTGAATTTCCCCACACACGCGCGGCATTTGCAATAATTTTGAACCTATTGTTTTTCAATATGTGCACTACCAAATGTAAATTATACCACCCATCCGCGCCATACAAATTTGTATATTTTTAAATTTTAAATGTCTCCTAAACCTATCCATTTTGGAGACGTGAAAACAGTTCGAATCCAAATAATTTTCCAATTCGACCAATTTCAAACCAACTATACAAGCTTTTAGACATAAACTTTCTTCCACCTTCATTAATTTCTAAATATTAAAAAAGAATGCCCGAATTTTGCCCACACGCGCGCGGCGTCGCCGCGCTAAGATGCCTAGTATACGTTTATAATGATTCAAGCCAACACATTCCAGGTTACCTTTTCTCCCAATGGTCAGCAACAACGACGCTGAGGATGGGCACATCGAGGTCGAGATTATGTTGGTCGGCATCTCCTCTTTGAAGCACCACCATGGGAACAAGTGACTAAATCTGTTAGAAGCAAACCAGTGTGTTGCTCCTAGTACCTCGGTGCCCTTCACTTGTGTGTGTAGGCACTCCAGGAGGTAGTGAGGGTTCCCAGCGATGGATTCAGCTCGCTGTTGCATGTCATCGGCGAGCCTCTGATGTTCCATGTATATAGAAGCAATTTCTGATATTACTGGAAGCAAAACCGATTTTATTTGGAAGCAAAATATATCTTCCGTAGGAAGCAATGATGATCAAAACAAATATGTATTTCGTTCGTTTCACGCAAAGACTATTTTCGTCTGGAAGCAAGTTATATTGATCTTATGGAAACAATGTTGATAGAAAATGCTTATTGCATTGGAAAATTGGAAGCAAAGTCTATTTTTTTGTGTTCGTGCTTCAACCATCATACAACCGCGCTTCACATTGTCTTAACCAAATAAACGCTTCAAAGTTACATGTGACATGCTTCAAACTTAAATATAATATTCCAAATGCATACGAAGCAAACTCTATTGGTGTCGGAAACAAAATGTCTTGGCCAAGGAAGCACAATGCTTCAAAGTTGTATGTGACATGCTTCATATGTTCCTGTCACCTCGACGTGCTTTTGTTCCTTGGGCTGATGCAAATATATAAATATCCTATGACAAATTTTTGTCTTATTTGAAGCACCTTCGAAACGCATGGGAAGCAAACTCTATTGGTGTCGGAAACGTACAAATTGTCTTGGCCAAGGAAGCAATGCATTCGTGAAATTCAATGAAGTAATTAGTATCCTCAAAATGCATAAATACTTAAATAGTTTTCTAAATGTCAGAATAAATTAGGAGTAATTAATAGTAATGAATTACATTTATTTATAGTATGTGATTAGACCAGACGTGATTACTGGGGTAGTTTTAGACTAGTCACAATAGGGAGTAACTTAGACTAGTAACATGCATCTCTAAGTTACTACCTCCATAATGGGGAGTAACATGTGTGTAGTGTCATATTTAATAGGTTGTACACTCATCTTGCCTTGAAATGTGTGATGTTATGGTAACATAGCTAGTTACCACCACCATCTCTCTCCTCATTAATTACCCGCCACATCAGATTTTTTGCCTATGTGGCACTGATGTTACTCCACATTGTGACTAGTCTTAGGAAACACATTGTGCAAACTGGCAACCAGTGGGCTAAAATCACACGGTTGAGAGAAGAAGCATCGTATGGTGGTGGACTGATCCGATGGGAAGCTAGGAATCCGATTCCTAGTGCTTGCCAGGATTTTAATACTACTCAGGGCACACGTAGTTTAAGAAAACATTGTCACCATCAATATGCATTGATAAAAAATGTTATATACAAACCAAAGAGAGGGCTAACCCCCCACCATGCAACTCAATCCAATCAAGTTAGATGTCAAGGGGCGCAAATAGTGTAGGCCCATCGCATCGGCGTTTGCCCTTAAACATGTCTCGACTCTAATCATGTCGAGCAAAGCGACCACCAAAGGTGCATGCTATGCAAGATGACTATGTTGCGATGCTTCCAAATCCACTGGGTCGTGACCATGATCATTGATGAAACGCCCTTACGTGCCAACCATGCGTGAGGGAGGGAGGGAGTGGAGTACAAGGTCATCGTCCACTGATAAAAGAAAATCAAGAGAAAGCTCAAAACCTTCATCATAAAGAGAAGAAATTTAGTAACATGAAGATTTCTATAACCATACTTTCCTCTCTCAAAATAATTTTCAGTGGCATCATGAATAAACTCAACAATATAGCTATCACATAAAGCATTTTTATCATGATCCACATGCATATAAGTATCATTACTCTCCACATAAGCATAATCAATTTTATTAGTAATAGTGAGAGTAAAACTATCACAACCATCATTGTATTCATCATAAATTGCAGGCATAGTATAATCATAATAAACTTTATCCTCCATAGTAGGTGGCACCAAAATACCACTATCATTATAATCATCATAAATTGGAGGTAAAGTATCATCAAAGAAAAATTTCTCCTTAAAACTTGGGGGACTAAAAATATCATATTCATCAAAACCAGCTTCCCCAAGCTTAGAGCTTTGCATAGCATTAGCAATAATGGTGTTCAAAGCATTTATAGTAATAACATTGCTACCATCATGCAAATAATTTTCCATAGGTTTTTTAATTTTCGCCTCAAAAGCATCATGTCCTAATTCAATATAAAGTTCATAAAGATCTCTAATTTTTTTGTTGTTTTCCATTAAGCCTAACTAGTGAAAATAAAAACAAGAAACAAAAAGATATAATTGCAGAATCTAAAGGAAATAACTTCGAGCACTCACACACTAGCAACAATACTAGAAAATAGCTTTGTAGCCAGAGGATGTGAATACCTTTTACCTTACCTCCCGGCAACGGCGCCAGAAAATAGCTTGATGTCTACGTGTGCTTCTATTCTTGTAGACAGTGTTGGGCCTCCAAGAGCAGAGGTTTGTAGAACAGCAGCAAGTTTCCCTTAAGTGAATCACCCAAGGTTTATCGAACTCAGGGAGGTAGAGGTCAAAGATATTCATCTCAAGCAACCCTGCAATTAAGATACAAGAAGTCTCTTGTGTCCCCAACACACCCAATACACTTGTCAGATGTATAGGTGCACTAGTTCGGCGAAGAGATAGTGAAATACAAGTGATATGGATGATTGCAAGTAGTAATTGCAATCTGAAATAAAGATGGCAGCAAGCAAACATGTAGCAGAACTTGTTGTAAACGGTGTTTCAATGCTTAGAAACAAGGCCTAGGGATCATACTTTCACTAGTGGACACTCTCAACAATGATCTCATAACTGAATAAATAAAAGCTACTCTTAAACACTCTCTTGTTGGATAACAAACACCATTCATTGTGTAGGGCTACAAAAGCACACCTCAAGCCGGAGTAAACAAGCGCCACAACGTCATAAAGGAGTCACACACGGTGCACACACTGTCACCTTTACACCGTGGAGAGTACCGGAGTTCATATTAAAGTAACCTATAGAGTGCATAATAGATAAAGAGTAACATCTACTTATTCAACTAGATTACAAAGCTCATGATGACATAAAGATCACACCATGGGAGAGAGATGAACCACATAGCTACCGGTAGAGCCCTCAGCCTCGGGGAAGACTACTCACACATGGTCATGGTGAGCACACTTGATGGAGAGGTTGATGAAGAGGTGCAGCCCGGAGAGGAGACGGAAGCCCGCAGCAGCCACGGCGCGGCGGCGGCGGCCCGTGGAGGCGGCGGCTGCCCTTGGTGATGGAGATGGAGTTGAGGAGGTTCTCCTCCCCAAGATGGCTGCTGGGGAGGAGGAAAATTCGTGGTATGGGGCTCTCCCCACGACCTAGGGTTTCCTCCCTTATATAGACTCTCGGATTTCCGTCATCCCATCTAGGGCTGCAGTAAATCGGGAATATCTCGGCCGTCCGGACTCGGAATTGGGTGAATTTTAACTCTAGATCGATTCTCGCGAAATTTCCTGCAACTTCCTTTTCGGGGAGACTTCCGTTTGACGCCGTCTTGGGCCCGTAACGTGACCATCTTTGAAAAACGTTTCCAGACAGATTTCTGGAAAGTCCCAATTCGACTCCAATATGGTTTCCTTTTGTATTTTTGATAATTTCTACACAACAAATAGGAAAACAAGAAGATTTTGCACTTTGGCAACTATTAGTAGGTTAATCCAATAAATGTCATAATATGATATAAAGTGTATATAAAACATGTAGCAATTGATATAATATAAGCATGAAACATCAGAAATTATAGATACGTTGGAGACGTATCAAGCATCCCCAAGCTTAGTTCTACTCGTCCTCGAGTAGGTAAACGATAAAAACAAAATAATTTCTGAGGTGACATGCTACCAACATAATCTTGATCCAATAATAATGTAAGGCATGTGATCTGAGATCAAATCATTCAAAGCAAATGTCTATAGTTGATATAAGAGATAATAAAGCAAGTTAGTCAAACAAGCTAAAAGTTTTCATGAACGATTGCTTTAAAGACATGAAACCGTACAAGGTTCATTAAAGATGGTTTAAGTATCCAGCGTAGAAGTTCTATCCTTCAATCCAAGCATCAAGCAAATTTTCATAACATAGAAGGATTCAGCCAAGTAAACATAAACATGAACGTCATGAATCAACTGTTTCGAAGTCTACTCAACCGGTGAGCGCAAGCATTTGGTATTGGCACCAGGATGTTATGGCAAAGAGAACATTAATGGGGGTTTGGAAGGCCAATGGAAGAAAGTCTCACAAAGCTATAAGTGATCATTAGACAAGAGGAAGTCTTATAATCGAAGCTATGTAAGGAGTAGTGATTGCCATGCAACGGATGCACATAGAGCTATATGTGTATGAAAGCTCTCCAATGGAACTAGTGGGGGTGCATCCAACTTGGTTGCTCATGAAGACCTAGAGCACTTTTGAGGAAGCTCATCATTGGAATATACAACCCAAGTTCTATAGTGTAAATTCCCCACATAGTTATACTAGTAGAACATGAAAACTCTCTCACATGGAGTATAGGTGCTAAACATGAGCACAAATGATGACTATGAATAATGCAGGTGCTAAACATGAGCACAAGTTGATAAAGGATAGTAATGTTGCCCCCTTTTTCTTTATTCTTTTTTTTCTTTTTTCTTTTTTCTATTTTTTTTCTTTTTCTGTTTCACTTTTCGATGGCCTCCATGGCTCTTTTCTAGCAGGGGCAACACTCTAATATGATTACAAACTTTTTGGTACAAATAACTCATAATGAACAAAACATGATGTATAAAACTGTATGCCTCTGCCAGTGTAGCAGGATGTGCAATGATCTAGCGTAACATGGGTAAACCACACATCAGCTGTATAGAATCATGCAAAGCAATATATAAGTGAAATGACAACAAGTCATGTAATGTAAGATGGATGTTGCATGGCAATATATCTCGGAACAGCTATGGAAATGCTGTGGTAGGTAGGTATGGTGGCTGTTTTGAGGAAGATGTATGGGCTTATGTGTAGGAGAACAAGAGGAAGTTCTCCCACGGGGTTGGATGTACTGGCGAAGTATGCACAACTCTCAATGTGAGCAGAAGGCAATGCACAGCACCGAAGAGGCTAGCAAATATGGATGGTGGAAGTGCCAAAAACCGTAGCTTAACATTAGTCAAAAAGAACTCACAAGTTTATTGCAAACAACTAGCAGGTTCAACATTAAGAGCATGATTAAAATTCACTCCAAGAAGGGCCGTTCACGGCGGTACAAGTACCCCGTTAGATCCCTCGACCTTCAGCACAACTTAGTTATTACAATGAACTTTCAGACATGGAAAGCTATCAAGTCCAACTACACCTTCAACAATTTTAGAGTTTGTAGTACGGTACAAGCTTAAAGACAACAATCCACTAATGATTTTAACTTAATTAACCAGCAAGCTTTACCATCTAAATATCTCAAAACATTTGCAAAGAATCAAGTTATCAAAGTTTCAATGATCTACAAGATTATGCAAGTTTTCATACCACTACCACATGCAGCATTTTCTTTCTTCCAAGCAAACACCAAAAACTTACTTAAACATAAACTCTCCAAATGATAATATAATGCAGCAAGAGAGTATTTATAAACACGTGCTAACAGCTCAAGAGATGCATGAAAAACAGGAGCTAAAAGCACTGCAGTAGCTAGTTAAGAATACTCAACAAATATAAGTGAAGAACATGAGTATTCACATGAAAAAGCGGAGCGTGTCTCTCTCCCACACAAGGATTGCTAGGATCCGAATTTATTCAAACAAAACAAAAATAAAAGCACACAGACGCTCCAAGTAAAGCGCATAAGATGTGAAAGAATTAAAATATAGTTTCACTAGAGATGACCTGATAAGTTGTTGATGAAGAAGGGGATGCCTTGGGCATCCCCAAGCTTAGACGCTTGAGTCTCTTGAATATGGTTGGGATGAACCACGGGGGCATCCCCAAGCTTAGCTTTTCACTCTTCTTGATCACATAATATCACCCTTCTCGCTTGATCCTTGAAAACTTCCTTCACACCAAACTCAAGACAGTTCTCATTAGAGGGTTAGTGCATAATCAAAAATTCTCATATTCTGTAATGATACAATCATCCCAAAGCTTCTGGACATTAGCTACAGCCACCAATGCTTTGTGGAGCAAAGAAATCCACACAAACACAGTAAAAGAGCGAATGCAAAACAAAAGGCAGAATCTGTCAAAAACAGAACAGTCTGGAAGACGAATTTTTTCGAGGCACTTAAGTTGCTCAGATGGATCTGGCCCAAAATAATGAAAGTTGCGTACATATCTCAGGAAGATGCGTGATTTTTTCAGAATTTTTTGAATTTTCTACAGGGAGAAAGCTCAAATCGTGACAGCTAAAAATCTGTACTGCGCAGAAATCCAAATCTTGCATCAACTTTCAATATAGAACTTTACTTGGCACAACAATGCGATAAAATAAAGATACAAAGGAGTTGCTACAGAAGTAACAACACCTTGACTCAAAGAAAAAAAAATAACAGAAAATAAAAACAATGGGTTGTCTCCCATAAGCGCTTTTCTTTAAAGCCTTTTAGCTAGGCATAGTGATTTTTATGATGCCACATAAAGATGAGAGTTGAAACATAAAAGAGAGCATCAAGAAGCATATATAAAACATGTTTAAATCTAACACTCTTTCTATGCATAGGAGTCTTGTAAGAAAACAAGTCAATGAAGAACAAAGTGACTAGCATAGAAATGCAAAACAAGTGTAACTTCAAAAATTTCAACATAAAGAGAGAAGACTTAATATTATTGTGATATATGAAATCGTGTCTCCCTCTCTCATAAGGACCAGTAGGTCTTAAAGTACCCAGCAAATAAAAGCAAATCAAGAGAAAGCTCAAAACTTCATCATAAAGAGAAGAAATTTAGTAACATGAAGATTTCTATAACCATACTTTCCTCTCTCAAAATAATTTTCAGTGGCATCATGAATAAACTCAACAATATAGCTATCACATAAAGCATTCTTATCATGATCCACATGCATAAAGTATCATTACTCTCCACATAAGCATAATCAATTTTATTAGTAATAGTGAGAGTAAAACTATCACAACCATCATTGTATCATCATAAATTGCAGGCATAGTATAATCATAATAAACTTTATCCTCCATAGTAGGTGGCACCAAAATACCACTATCATTATAATCATCATAAATTGGAGGTAAAGTATCATCAAAGAAAATTTTCTCCTCAAAACTTGGGGGACTAAAAATATCATATTCATCAAAACCAGCTTCCCCAAGCTTAGAGCTTTGCATAGCATTAGCAATAATGGTGTTCAAAGCATTTATAGTAATAACATTGCTACCATCATGCAAATAATTTTCCATAGGTTTTTTAATTTTCTCTTCAAAAGCATCATGTCCTAATTCAATATAAAGTTCATAAAGATCTCTAATTTTTTTGTTGTTTTCCATTAAGCCTAACTAGTGAAAATAAAAACAAGAAACAAAAAGATATAATTGCAGAATCTAAAGGAAATAACTTCGAGCACTCACACACTAGCAACAATACTAGAAAATAGCTTTGTAGCCAGAGGATGTGAATACCTTTTACCTTACCTCCCCGGCAACGGCGCCAGAAAATAGCTTGATGTCTACGTGTGCTTCTATTCTTGTAGACAGTGTTGGGCCTCCAAGAGCAGAGGTTTGTAGAACAGCAGCAAGTTTCCCTTAAGTGAATCACCCAAGGTTTATCGAACTCAGGGAGGTAGAGGTCAAAGATATTCCTCTCAAGCAACCCTGCAATTAAGATACAAGAAGTCTCTTGTGTCCCCAACACACCCAATACACTTGTCAGATGTATAGGTGCACTAGTTCGGCGAAGAGATAGTGAAATACAAGTGATATGGATGATTATAAGTAGTAACTGCAATCTGAAATAAAGATGGCAGCAAGCAAACATGTAGCAGAACTTGTTGTAAACGGTGTTTCAATGCTTAGAAACAAGGCCTAGGGATCATACTTTCACTAGTGGACACTCTCAACAATGATCTCATAACTGAATAAGTAAAAGCTACTCTTAAACACTCTCTTGTTGGATAACAAACACCATTCATTGTGTAGGGCTACAAAAGCACACCTCAAGCCGGAGTAAACAAGCGCCACAACGTCATAAAGGAATCACACACGGTGCACACACTGTCACCTTTACACCGTGGAGAGTACCGGAGTTCATATTAAAGTAACCTATAGAGTGCATAATAGATAAAGAGTAACATCTACTTATTCAACTAGATTACAAAGCTCATGATGACATAAAGATCACGCCATGGGAGAGAGATGAACCACATAGCTACCGGTAAAGCCCTCAGCCTCGGGGGAGACTACTCACACATGGTCATGGTGAGCACACTTGATGGAGAGGTTGATGAAGAGGTGCAGCCCGGAGAGGAGACGGAAGCCCGCAGCAGCCACGGCGCGGCGGCGGCGGCCCGTGGAGGCGGCGGCTGCCCTTGGTGATGGAGATGGAGTTGAGGAGGTTCTCCTCCCCAAGATGGCTGCTGGGGAGGAGGAAAATTCGTGGTATGGGGCTCTCCCCACGACCTAGGGTTTCCTCCCTTATATAGACTCTCGGATTTCCGTCATCCCATCTAGGGCTGCAGTAAATCGGGAATATCTCGGCCGTCCGGACTCGGAATTGGGTGAATTTTAACTCTAGATCGATTCTCGCGAAATTTCCTGCAACTTCCTTTTCGGGGAGACTTCCGTTTGACGCCGTCTTGGGCCCGTAACGTGACCATCTTTGAAAAACGTTTCCAGACAGATTTCTGGAAAGTCCCAATTCGACTCCAATATGGTTTCCTTTTGTATTTTTGATAATTTCTACACAACAAATAGGAAAACAAGAAGATTTTGCACTTTGGCAACTATTAGTAGGTTAATCCAATAAATGTCGTAATATGATATAAAGTGTATATAAAACATGTAGCAATTGATATAATATAAGCATGAAACATCAGAAATTATAGATACGTTGGAGACGTATCACCCACGCCAATAAGTGGTGTACTTTCTGACCAGATCAAGATTGACATCTCCTACCATGTGATCCTCCTACTCGTTACACAACGGGCGTCGCAAAGGGTGTTAGAACTTAGAACACATGTCTTGCCAGACTCTCACTCGTCTGATACTTTACATGCAAACAAAATGAAGAACTTCACATGTGCGGTGCCTAGGAGCACTGGTTGAGCCTCGAAGATCTTCACACAATTGGTTCCTAAAGGAGGGTATCATAGCAAGATCTTGAGCAGGTACTAAGACGTGTTGAATCCATGGGATCATCTAGGTCTAGATCAAATCGGAAGAACAGAGGGAGGAGAGATAATGGAGGTACCTTCTCCTCTTACAGCACGAACCCGGAGTGCCGGCCATGGTGGAGATGGCCGGCGATGGCAGTGAGTGGCGGCGGTGGTGGAGCTTCCCGTTGCTACTGCCGCAACCCTAGATCGGTAGGGGGTCTTGGTGGGGTGCCTGGCGCACCAGTCAACCTCGTACTGAGTGCCGCCGACCCCCACCTCTTTATATAGGCAGCGCAACAGGGGCCCACCAACCAGGGTTTGGTTGGGCGCCCCCGATCAGGGCGCGATCATGGGGTCACGGTGAGTCGTTGGACTCACGCGTGTGGAGATCAACCTAACATTCTCCCCCTTGATCTCAACTTTTCACTTTTACTCATTTCATCACAGATCGATACATAGAGCATGTTTCATCGTCTCAGCTCAATTGCCGATAGAATCAGACAGCTACAATATACCTATTTGTTTTGAAACAAATTCTTTGATCTTTTTGGGCCTCTTTATTGTCCGGAAATAATATAGACTATACCATAAACCCATGTCGACTATGTGTTCTCCAAAACACACTGGGCGGTAAGCCTTTAATTAGCAGATCTGCAAACACTTGTGTGTTTCTTTTATCTATTCCTCTTATGCTCCAAGCATTTCAACATAATTCCGGACTTTCTCCTTTACAACGTATAACTCTGTGTCAATGTGTTTGGCACCACACTTGACTCGTTGTCTTAGGAGTGAATTACTTAATGGTTATTGCTGTTGTCAACCATTATCAATTCCGGGTACAGGTTTCTTAACCATTTTGCCTATCCCTCAGCCTCATATGATGCTACAACATATCTTTACATCACATTGATGTCAAAACTTTAATTCTTTGGAGATTTTCCACACAAAAACTCCAAATGTGAAAATTTAGCGACAATTGTGGATTTCGCTATACATTTCACAAATTCTTTCAGAGTACTCACAACCTTTTGAGAGCACTCTTATAGATCTATCTTTGTACTCACAACCTTTTGAGAGCACTTGTTTCTTTTAGCATGAGGCCAATATCTTTGATTCCATTCCAGTGATCTATATCTGGATTGGACATTGCCAAAACAACCCGGATACATGAATTGTCAGGGTAATATTGAGCAACCAACAGCGGAAGCACATGGT
Organism: Poa pratensis; assembly: GCA_947311845.1. Lineage (NCBI taxonomy): Eukaryota > Viridiplantae > Streptophyta > Magnoliopsida > Poales > Poaceae > Poa > Poa pratensis. The sequence continues at coordinate 31,185,427 of CAMZMU010000036.1, read as the reverse complement.
ACCATATCCATTTGATCCGTTCTATGTTATCTCTTGGAACACTAAAGTTCCCAATTCCATTACCCTTGTCAATAAGAACAGGCGTAGGTTTTCTCGACATGCATGCTATAGAGACTTCTTCTCAGCATGTCCATGTGATATTTCTAATACCCCTTTTCTTCTTTTCTCAGTAAATCTCGATACTTATAACGAGAGACACTCTACCGAGAATACTCTTTTGAGGACAAGAACTTCTTTTCTCTGCCGGTAGTAGATTGACATCACCACTAGCAAGTAGGATATCATCCACATACACAGGATTAGGGAATGAATTTCCCATTCTATAAATTTGTAGAAAAGCGATTGTCCTCTCATTCTCTTTAACCCAAAATAACTTCTGATTCTAGAGACTTGCTCTAGTCCGTAAGATCCCTTGTGTTCTTTACTTTCATCTGATGTAACTCAGATCATTATGTGCCATTATCACTCATTATAATCTGTTTATTCTCTTAGCGCAAATCTTTCGATTTAAAATCGTTTTTACATATTTCCTTTGGAGTCACATTGGCGTTGTAGACCCTTTATAGCCTACTGTTTTGGCTCCATTGGAAATTACTTATGAGTCCCAAACATCGTCGGGATTCACATAGTCTCTAATCATTAAGACAAGTAGACACTTGTCAAAATCGATTGAGCGCTGCTTATAATCTCTGTAAATGAGGTGGGATCAACCTTCATTTAAATTTCTCTGATATAGACTTTATAGTCATCTGTTTTTCTCATATGGGGATGTTGTTGTTCTGTCATTGCCTAGAGGCAATTAATTCTGTAGTCTTCTATTGCTATAGCTCTTACAAGGACCTAAATCACAAGATCCATGTTTGCTTGTTCATCTCTATTATAAAGCAACAAGCTCCCCCAGATAAAATCTATTCGAGCCTTAGGTATGTTCATACCATGCTCCCCCAGATTACTCCATTTTCTCCAAAATGGTGTATCCTTAATCCTTTTTATTTGGGTTTATTCTGTTAACCTGTAATCTGTCTTCTTTATGGCACTTTGAGTACCGTCCTTAGTCTCCTTTCGGAGCTGTAAAATATCCAAGATACATCTATTCTTTACTTTAGGGGTATCATTATTATGACCGTCGTACCCCAGACGATCACAATTCATCATAGATCACTTAGATGCATATATGCATCACATTATCTGAAGTATAGGGGAGTTTATTCTGTAACATTCTCTATCTCCCCCTCGAAATGTGGCAAGAACCTTTTTGCCACAATTTCGAAACTTTGATTATCTGCTTTATTCAATATGAAGTTATCTTTTAACGTATGGGAGTACTTTTTCCTCATTCCTTTTCAAAACTCACAAGAGTTCTTTCTCAATGGTACTGCAAGTCACACTTGCATAACATTCTTATCTTTAGGTTCATTTGTAACTTTATTCTCTTTTGACTCATTAAGTGCTTTATAACTATGATACACAAGGTGTGCGGTCGATATAAAAACACATGAGTCATCACATCTTTCTTCTGTCATACAGAATAAGTCCTTTGTCAAAAATTTCTCCCGCCATGCGGGTATTTTCCCAGACTTTTCCCACCACGTGGGTATTATTATCATCTTTTTCCCGTCATGCGGGTAATTAAGAGACACAGATGCCACAATTGGCTCTTTAGACTGCATATTCAATCATCAAATTCAGAAATAAATCTGAATACTCTTTTATACACATGCTTAATCCAACGTTAGTCAAATTAAGCATTCATGTTGCTCGTTTAAAAAATTTCTTCACATAGAGTACATGAAAGAAATTCGTTAAACAAAACTCTGAATGATTTATTTGTTTTCTGCATGGAGAGTACATGAAAGACATTTGTCAAACAAGACTCTCGATGATCTATTTGTATTCTTGGATTAACATCCAAGAATTCTTTTTCTTTTGCAGTCATTCTTTAGAGAGAATATACTCTCTCACTTTATGACCTTTCTTGGTCATCTTTCGGGTCACAAGTACCCATTCTTTTCTTTCATGAATGAAAACATGAGAATCTTTGTCTGAGAAAATATTCAATAATAATAAACAATAATGAGCATAAAAATAACCCTACGTTGGTCTGGTTAAAGATATGCACATTAAATCTTTAAAACTTTTTTCTATATTCTAAATCACCGTTGGGCAGAATTAGAATGAAACATCATCTTTCTACACTAATTCTACATCACCGTTGGGCAGAAATAGAATCAATGCATAAAACTCATAAACAATATGATGATAATATTTCTATTGCAATAAAGAACTCTGTTTGGAAAATAACATTATCATCAACTCTATTTCAGCGGAAACATGAAATATACATATTTCTATAGTTCAAGAGCATTTCTTGATCTTTTATCTTTTCTCTGAAAATTGATCACTTTCATGCAAAATTATCAGAGATCTAGCCCTTTGACTATAGAACTCATATAATTATAGTACTGCTATCATCAACGTTGGTCAGAAAATAACAATACCATAATTAATCTGTTAAACAAGTATTTCTCTTTTTCCTCCTCTCTAATTAAATTTTCCCGTTGGTTCCAATTTAATTAGAGGAGAGTCCTTTACTTTACAGCAGAAACTGTAAAATATTATCTGTATTTCACAAACATTGCACTGTTCAACGATTAACAAATCATGATTATGTTATTAACAACGTTGGTCGTAAAATAACAGGATCATAATTGTTTCAATAATTTCTGTAACATTTTCTTTAAAAATTAATTCTCACTTTAATTCTATTTTATCCTTCACTTTTCTTTATTTGCAGCGGAAAACATGAAATAAAAACTCCATGAACTTTGTACTTTTCAGAAGCATTACTTTTACTTTTCTGTTTTCTAAACCAACCGTTTGTGCAATTAAAACTATATCACCGTTGGGCAATAAAAGAATTAAATGCACCTTTTAACACATAATAAACAAATCATGATCATGCTATTAACAACGTTGGTCATTTAATAACAGAATCATAATCATCTTTAATATCACTTCAATCATGCTTTTAATTCTCACTTTATTGCTTTTATGCAATTACTTTTAACTATTTGCAGCGGAAAAATATGAATAAAATTCATAAACTTTATACTTTTCAGAAACATTTCTGTATACTTTTTATATTTCCTAAACAAATTTTCGTTGGAATAATTTGAATAGGAAAAACTATGCAAAATTCAGCACAAAATTGGACAAAAAATTGCCAAAACCGTGCTAAAAAAAGGAAAAAACTGTACACTGTGCAGCCCGCGGCTATCTGTCGCGCGGTGCGTCGCAGAACATCGGCCCACGACCCGTGAACGGCAGCGCTATCTGCCGCCCGTGCGAGGCGCAAAAACGGCCCACGGCCGCAGCTTTCTTTCATTTCGGCCCATCGGCCCAGCTGGGAGCTAGGGTTTCGGATCCGGTGGATCCTGGCCGTCCGCGCGATCGGACGGTCGTCCGTGATTGTCGCTGGAACAAAACCAACGGGTCGTCCCCGACCGAACCCTAGCACCCTTGTTTCTGTTTCTTTCTCTTGCTTTCTTCCCTTTCCTGTGCTCCCACGGCGGCGGCTCCGCGATTCCGGCCGCCGGCCACCGCGACCACGCCGGAGACGGCGCCGTCAGCCACCGCTCCGTGTGAGCAGCTCTCTCCCTCTCCCCTCTCGCTCCCGTCGCCGCCCGGCCCGCCGGAGGTGATGCCGGAGACCACCGCGCCGCGCGGCCCCCTTCCCCTCCTTTTCTTTCTTCCTCTTCCACCAAGAGCATGCGCGAGAGAGTGAGGGACACGGGGTGACCCGACCCCCTTGCTGCAGCTCGTCGTCAGCCCGTGGACAGAGAGGATCCGGCGCGACGGCGGCGGGTGGCACGCCCTTTGCCCCCGAAGGAGTCATCCCTTTCGGCAGTTGCGGAGGCGCGGTGCCCCCTCCCTTGCCCGAGTTCTTCCTCCGGCGCCTCGGCTTGCCGATACGCGTCGGATGGAGAGGAACGGCGCGGCCGTATGGCGGCGCGATTTGTTTTGCCTTTGCCTTTTCTTTTGAGATTCACCGACGGGGCAGTGAGCCCGAGGCCATTCCCCCGGTGAGAAATTCTTTTCTGTTACTTTCGATCTAGAAAAAAATTGATCCCTGTTTGATTTCCTTTTCTGTCTACTTTTTCTTCGATCTGGCATTTAGGGTTTCGGGGAGGGGATCCTTTTTCTTTTGCTTTTCTTTTCTGTTTCTTTGCTACCGAAGAATCTAGAACCCTAGATGGCTCTGATACCAATGTTGAATCCATGGGATCATCTAGGTCTAGATCAAATCGGAAGAACAGAGGGAGGAGAGATAATGGAGGTACCTTCTCCTCTTACAGCACGAACCCGGAATGCCGGCCATGGTGGAGATGGCCGGCGATGGCAGTGAGTGGCGGCGGTGGTGGAGCTTCCCGTTGCTACTGCCGCAACCCTAGATCGGTAGGGGGTCTTGGTGGGGTGCCTGGCGCACCAGTCAACCTCGTACTGAGTGCCGCCGACCCTCACCTCTTTATATAGGCAGCGCAACAGGGGCCCACCAACCAGGGTTTGGTTGGGCGCCCCGATCAGGGCGCGATCATGGGGTCACGGTGAGTCGTTGGACTCACGCGTGTGGAGATCAACCTAACAAGACGTCGATCATCTAGCGCCATCTCAATGCATATGGATCCACCCTGAGTTGCATATCTCAGATTTGGATCCACCGTCTGCAGCAAAGGAAGTCCTCTTAAAAACGGTTGTCCAAGCACTACCTACCTATACTATGAGTTGTTTTAAACACAAAAAATGCTTTTGTAAATGGTTCATGGAAGTGATGTCAAAATACTAGTGGGCTTGATCTCTAGATAATAGAGGAATGCATTGGCAGTCTTGGGAGAAGATGTCGGTTTCAAAAGATCATGGTGGCCTTGGTTTTCGGGACCTTCAAATGTTCAATGGCGTCATGTTGGCTAAGCTTGGAGGCTCTTGGAGAATTCGGATAGCTTGTGTGCACAAGTGTTAAAAGGTAGATAGACGGCAAATTCCCCTTTGGCGTCCCTCCTATCTGGCGTGCCATTATTATTGGGAGAGATGTTCTCGGGCAAGGACTGATTCATCGTATCGACGACGGTCGCAAGACGAAAATCTGGCATGATCACTCGATTATGGGACAAGCACTATGAGGCATGTTGGTCGACGAAAAGATGCCCAATGTGGCAATGTAATTAGTAGCTGATCTGTTTCATGAAGCTACAGGGAAATGGAAGGAAAATCTGGTTGCGGAGGTGTTCCTAACCCCGGATGTTATCCCGATCCTTGCAATGCCTCGCCGCAAATCGGCTAATGATGACATCGGGCATGGTCGTGGGCAAACCGGCCTGTTCTCAGTGAGGTCAGCATACAGGGAGTTGGTGGAGCGGAAGTTCAGTGTTGAGTTATCTATTGGCAGCTCAGATGACAAAAAAAAACTTGTGTGGGGATCGTTGTGGAAACTGAACGTGCTACCAAAAAAAATTCATATCTTCTGGTGGCGCGTTGTCAGGAATATGTTGTACTTCTATCAGGAGCTAGCACGTAGGCACATGATGGAAGAGGTACCTAGCGAGCGACCTTGGACGCTCTCCTCCCCCGTCTACAGTGAAGAGGAGGCGATTTGTGAATCCCCCGAAGAACTCCACCTCGCCGGCGCGTTTTCGCCGGATCCCTCGGCCTCCGCCGGCCGCTTCGGCGGCCGGAGGCCGGGGGATCCCCGTCTCGTGTCCTGTACATAGCGTAGGAGCTCCTTGGACTCAGGCCGTCGGCGTTCTGGAGGTGGAGGCGCGGCGGTTGTTGTTTGCAGGTGGTGGATCTCCTCTCCGGCGTCGGCGTTCTGCGAGCTCCGACTTCGATCCACCGCCACCTTCGTCCTCGCATCTCCGCGGAGGTGCCGTGGGCGTCTTCCCCATGGTCGGCTCCGAGGGCGGCGGAGCTTCCAGATCGAGATCTTGAAGAAGAAGAGGCGGCGTATCGGATCGTCCGCGGCGGCGCTCGACGGTGTAGGTCCTCCGGGACCGGCGCTCGGCGACTTCCCGCTCGCCTGGGGACTGCCTCCGATCCAAGGCTTCAAGGGAGGCAGCGGCGACGGCGCGCCACCGACGGCAACGGCGGGTCGACGACGTGGTCAACGTGCAGAGGGACGGTGCTGTAATTTTGTGTTTCTCGGGGTTCTTTCTGTAATGTTTCCGATGTAATGCTTCTTCTTTTCCCGCAAAAAAAAAAAAGAGGTACCTAGCGACTTAGCCTCCTTATCTGCCATCTGTTTTAGATCTGACGTACAAGATTCTCTAAAATTTGAATGTCAAAATAAAAGGCGTTCTGATTTTTTTTGAAAAAAGTTCACTAAATCATAAATGTCTCGTTTTGTATCCCGGGAAATTTTGATTTCATTTGGACCAATGGTTTGCAAATACGTGGATTTATAGGTTAAAAGGATAAAGTTAAAGTGTTATCCGTTAATCAAATAGGATGAAACTTTTTCAAAATACACATTTGTTATTTATTGATTTTTTTCCTGATTTTTTATTTTTTTATCCAACATTTGAGACAATCTTATACGTTGTATCTAAAACAGAGGGCGGATATGAAGCCTAAGTTGCTCGGTGACTCAGCATCACGAAGTCACCGAAACTGCCTCCGAGAGGGATCTCAAACCTGGTCACTGAGTAAGACTGCTCAAACGTCAATTCTATGTGGGAGAACGCTCATCAAGCTACCATATCGTGTGTGAGACGAAGGCGTTAGCTAGTCAGCTCCAGGGTTTAAACTTGCTAGCCGATCTTCTAATCGGGACGCACACTGTACTGCTAAAGAAGCTCTAGTTCTAAACTCTGTAACAAATCTACCATATGATGTTATCCTGGCTTTCTAGTTGCGTTAGTGAAATCGGAGATGCTCCAGCTTGTTGACTAAATTCCATGAGGCTTATAAGCTGTCAATGTTCTTTTTTAGTTGGCACGTAATTCCTCAAAAAAAAAGGAAAACAAAGTAGATCGATGAAATTCCAAACCGATAGCGGCCGAAAACGCGTCGACTCCCCTTGGGCCGCTATTCCTGCCCGGCCCAGGATAAAGCCGCCCGAGCCCATGTCCATCTCTTCACGCGCGCTTTGAAATAGCAGGGGCGTCTGTCTCTGCTTCGTCTTCACGCGCGCTCCGCCGCCCCAAATCCAATCGAGCTCCAACCCTAGCTTGCGCGCTCATCTCACGAATCCATGGCCATGGAGTCCCCTCCCCCTCCCAGCAGCCCAAGCCCGGGAGCTCCTTCTACCCACAGAACCACGACCTCGTGACGCAGTACCTGCTTCCGAAGCTCGCCGGACGGCCGCTCCTTGCCGCCACCCAGCATTTCTTCGTCGAGGAGGACGTGTACGCCGACGATCCAGAGACGCTCACCTCGCGCCACCAGCCAGGACCGGCGAGGACCTTCGGCGAGAGCCTGAACTGGTACTTCTTCTGCCCTGAGAAGCCCCAGATCGCCCGTGACGGCCGCAAGCCCCGGATCGTCGGCGGCGGCAAGGGCACATGGAAATCAGAGAGGGGGGAGGTGGTCGTAGACCCGGTGGAGGGCCGCCCCGTCGGCCGCCTGGAGAGGTTCACCTATATTCCCAAGCCCAAGGAGGAAGGCTGGAAGCCGGAGTGGCTCATGGTGGAGTTCAGCCTGGATCAGCAAGTCGTCCGCGGCGGCGAACCAAGAATCGTTCTTTGCAAGATTTACTGCAGCCCTCGGTTCCTCAATTCCGCCTCCAAGGCTTCGTCATCGGCATCTGCGCGCAAGAGCAACGGGTCCGCGCGCAAGAGGAAGGTGGCTGATCTTGATTCCTCTTCGGCATCCCTGTCCGCATCTGCGCGCAAGAACCTGAAGACCACGGGCGATTCTTCTTCAGCCAGACGTCAGCTGGTGTTCCCTTACACTCCCGCACCGAATCCGCTTACCAATGAAGCAGTTCTTGCTGAGAACTCTGATCCCCTGAGGCAGCAGCTTCGAGTACCAAATCTGCTCGCCGTTCTTGGCGGTAACCAGTCCTGCAGCGAGCTCTCTGCCCGACAGCAAATCCGTCCCCTCCCGCGTCAGATTCACCAGTCAAGGAAGCATTTGTCGATGAAAACTCCGATTCCTTGATGTACCTGCTCCGGTGTCCATCCCCTCCCGCTCCAAATTTGACCGCCGCTGAGGAAGAATGGATGGTTCAGTTGGTTAAGTTTCTTACAGACGACACGGCTCCCTCGCTTTGCTCGATGACGGCGCCACCGGTTCCCTTCTACAGCGGAATGGACTTTTGCAATTCGATTGCTGCTCCCTGAACTTTTGCACCGGTTCCTGAAAGTTTAGGAGTTTATTAGATCTTAATCTTTCATTTTGTTGAGCCAATGTGATCGATGTGCTGTAATAGTTAGAAATATTCAGAATTTAGCTCCTGACTATGGGCTTACAGTTTGGTTCTTGCACCTTTTGAGCCAATGTGATCGATGTGCTGTAATAGTTAGAAATATTCAGAATTTAGCTCCTGACTATGGCTTACAATTTGGTTCTTACACCTTTTGTACTGTTCCATCTGATAGTTACAAGTTATTAGTTATAATTATTATGGTCCTTGTTTAATTACTATCTTTGTGCCCTGCATCACACCTATTCGAGTCTCTCTGTCAGTTTGACTATAAGATATGCGTTTCATTTAAAATTCGTAGTGATAGCTGTGTAAACAAAATGAATGGCCAATCTGTATCCTTTCACTGCCAGTTAGACCCAAACTTCACCGTGCACAGGATCATAATTCATTGAACTGCCAATTTCAGGATAATGGTATCTGAATGACAACACTAGACAAGCTCCAAAACTTGCAAGGCATAAGATATAAAATGGCTTGGTTACCTGACAGGAGAATTTCTTTTGGAACAACTTGATCAATTCCATCTGCAAAAAAAAAAAACTGAGTTGCGGTCGCAATTAGCACAGAACATGCACATAATAGTATTTCATAAGAATATAGAAATGATCCTTCTCTAAATGCCAATGTCAGAGTGGAATGTCACAATCCTTACAAAAGATACAGTTGGACCAAGAATCTTAGTACTTCAGCATCACATCATTCACATAATGTACTGCAGTACTTAGTTTGAGCACGAACGTGAACATGGAGTCCAAAAATAATAGAGCTTCACTGGAACTGCTATCATTTTATTAAAAGACGAGAGAACTCGAATTTACAGCCATAGTTTACAAATGAGAAAAAAGACAGAAGATACAAAAAGAAAGAGCAACAGGACTGCAACAAATGGAGACCTAGCACGGGAACTCGACAGAATTCAGTCTGGCGATTTCTCGACCCATCTTTGAACTGATGCCTTCTCTTCTCTTTTTGTTCTGTGAGCCCATAGCTTGTATTTGAAAATTTTGTATAATTTGTCATAACTCAAAACCTCATTCAGCAAATAAGCATCACATGCTTCACAGCAAGAAGATTCGTTTTAAGTCAACTGTACCATCGACAAAAATTGATTTCCCTACAGTTCCAAGCATTACAGGATTCACATCATGAATTGTAGCACTTAGTTCTATCAACAAGGAGTGCCAAAATTGTAGACCCTCACCGAAACTGTGATCATTTCTTGTGAGAACAAGTACTGGAGCAACTGGTCTGTTAATCATTTCAAAGTTGCAATTCACCCATGTATCAACAGACAAGCTTGATGCAAATGATTCGACAATGGCGAGTTCATCCCTACACGCAAGAAGCAAAGAAGATATATGGATTCAATCTTAAATGATATTTGATTAGAGTATACTGTTGAATAATAAGATCTGACATGCTACAAACAAGTATATAATAGATAGACATTTTGGTAATCATCAATCACTGAATAATCTAACAAGGAGCAATCACTTTAACTGACTATTACCTTCCACCTAGATGCTCAATGTAGACAAGGACACTTATCAGTCCCCTGGTTAACAATTATGCTGGCAGCTTGCAAAGCTCAGTTGTCTTAGGTACTGTGACTATAGTTTTATCTCCTCCTGGAAGGTAGCCCAGATTGAATGCTACAAGCCTAAAAATACATGGTCAGGATCATAGTTACTCGAACTGACAATTTCAGGATACTGTTTTATTGAACCATATAACTAAAATACCAATGTAAGTAAAAAAACCTTGATCACCTCACAGGAAAATCTATCAGAACAATCTCCTTCATTCTACTGTGACATATCGGAAACAACTTGACTAGCTCCATCTGCAGAAAAAGTATATAGAGTTCAGTCAGCACATGTCACAAAGTGAGGTTTCATGAGAATGTGGAAGTGAGACTTTTTTCTTCTCCCTCTTCTTCAATATGGCAAGGTCCAGGTAGAATATCACCACGAAAACATAAGACCAAGAATATATGAAAACATATGTGAGTATTTCTACATGATTATGTACACTGCTTCATTTTTTTCTCGCTCATTTCTCGAAGGGGATAGATAAAATAAGCCACATTTGGTAGTCCAGAATCAAACCAGCAATTCCTTTTACATTTTGTGCAGTTGCTTCCAATGCATACCTGTTGGCTATCGACAGAAATTTTCAGAGGAAGTGCTATTTATCGCGGTATCTTGGTGTCCATCCATAGACACGCCCTCGTGCACTTCCATAGGTGATAGGCCACCATCTTAAGCAAAGCGAACCTGTCGTTGTCATTCCCGCGGCGGCATCCACCACCGTATGGCCTTTCCAAACAGTACTTGTTCACACCCTAACCAGAGAAACGTAACACCCAGCAAATAATTGGAAAAATTGGGTTTGTACCTTTAAAAGATGTCATCTTTAGGTTTATACCATCAAAAGATTAATCTCATGGTTTATACCATCGAAAGACTCCAGATCTTTTTGATCCTTACCACTTCTGTTAACTCTCAATTAGTGATTACCAGGGTACCCGTTCACAAAAACATTGGATAGCATCTCCCTCAAGAGATCAAATATAAGCATGCATCATGCATTCAGGAAGATAGACTGAAACTGAAACGTTTCAGCAACACAAGACATGAATCAACAACCCAGCTGACAGTCCTGCCCTTATGGTACATTTTCTTACCATCTACAACTGTATAGTAGGCGTTTACATGAATCTCTAATTGACAGGCAATGTTTGGTTCAATCCTGTACAAGCCATAAACACATGGAACAGAGAACAAACATAAGGACCTCCTCAGTCCTCACCACAATTGCAGGTCCACAGACCACAATTATTCTCTTCAGCCGATGCTCATACAGAAGAAAATGAATTTGGAGAAAGTAATAGAAAATTACCTAGCTTAAATATCAAGAGGATCCATCCCAGCAAGCAGCAAGAACGCGTAGTGGCCGTCGGGAGACCGGGCGTTAGGGACGAGCAAGAGAATGATCACGGAGAGGCTGCGCGAGGAACGAGCACGAGCTTGGCGTAGCTCGTGCCGCAGCCGGACGAAGTGCGACGGCGGCGGCCGCGTCGGCGAGGTCACATGCCGCTAGGGTGTCTATGGGAGCTCGCTTCGCGAGGGATGGAGGCGTGCCACCGAGAATATCCTTCGCCGGGATCGGGGGATGCGGTGGTCGGCTGGTCGCCGCCGGGGAGGGGTGTGCGGTGGTCGGAGCTTCTCTCTCTGTTGGTGTTCAGTTTTTTTTTTTTTTTTGAGAACTGCATCTGGATTAACATTATACGAAAAACATCTGCAGTACACTGGAATTATCCAGACCCCTATTACAGAAACAACCCTGAGTAAACAGGAAAATACACACACAACTCAGAGAGCTTCCGCTGCTCAAACTCCGCCGCCGTCGAGGTCCTCGTCGTCGCACCACCAGAGGAGCACGAGAAGGAGAAGAACGGCCGCTGTTCCACCTGCGCAAGCCTGTTAGGAACAAAGGTCCCGTTAGAATCGCCGCATCTGCCGCTCGCCACACGCAGCGAGGCCTTGGCGTCGATGAAAGCACATCGGCGGGGGGCACCCCCCGACCCGCGCAAGATGTCGAGCCAGCACAGCCATTGGAGGCCGTCACCGGAGCTCGCAGTGAACCAAGCAGAGGGGAATCTGCTTCTGACACCAGATCCCAAAAAATCTCCTCACACCGCCACCACGACGACCAGCTCGGAGACGAGGAAGAGGAACGAGCTTATTCGAAGGAGACTCCGGCCTTGCCACCACCAGCTTTCCGCCGCACCATGCGGCCACCACTGGGAGTATCCTTGCCGTAGACCACCGGACGCAGCTCGGGAGCGTCGGCGGCGAGCTCCACTTCGGCATCCGCCAGACAACTAACGCCACAGAGGCAGACTCCAAACCCTAGACTAGATCTACTATGTACAAAGGTCCGGCACCTCACCAGCACCAACTCCGGCCAGCTACTCCGGCGGAGAGGCCAGATCGGCCCGGCGATTTAGAAGGCGACTCTCAAAGCTACAGTAGGCAGAAGCGGAGGAAGAAAGGAAAAGGAGTGGTTTGGTGTTCAGTTTCAGTCTGCGTTGTGGAGGACAGAAGCTTTGGGTTCAGTTAGATGGGCACAAGGGTTAAAACGGTAATTGTTCAGTTCTTTAATCTGCAAAAAAAAAAAATCTAACGGAAGCAGGCGGAGTGGCAAAAGCCAATAACGTGGCAGCCTTTCTTTCGATGGTAGTATAAACCAACAGATGAATAAAAACCTAATTACTTAAGATGACATCTTTTTAATGGTACATACCCAATTTTCTCTAAAGAATTAGCTTGTAATAAGCATCTCATCTAAATGAATCCATTTTACTTCCAGTTTCAGGAATGTAAGCAGGTACATCATATCACTAACACAACACTGAGAGTCCATACTAGAAGGTGAGTCAGTTTCAAAAACTCATGAAATGGAACTCGTGCGTCTAATTTTGGCAACACGAGGAAAACAGAAGAACTCGTGCGTCCATACTATGGCTTTTTCCCTGCAACGAATCTCGACACTCGATGGTTACAACAGTCACATGTCACGCGTTTAACAGAAGGGGAGGATGCTAACCTGGGGCGATAAGCGGACGCGATAGAGCTGCCGACACAAGACGAGAGGGGGTGATGGGCTGAACCTGGGAGGTCATCGAGGAGGAGCAGAGATAAACGGTGCTAGAGGCTGTTGAAGTCGGTGGGTACAGTTGTAGAGGTGCACTCTAGCGGTTGGGACGGCAGAAGCGCCGATCGTGTTCTAGAGGTGTCCCCATGGACTCCATTTCCACTCAGAAAATGGTATGGGTTCTCCGGATGAAAGACTAAACTCCCATTGCTCGAGCGGACGACGACGTCGTCTTTGTGGCTTCCCCCTTTGGGAGCGTCGTTTTTCGAGAATCAGTTTGCGGAGCTCCTTTTGCGCCAATGTTTGGTGCACGTCGGGACAACGGCCCCGGATGGATTTTCTGCACCGAGACGGCGGCCTCGGGAAGCGATGCGGTGACGACTCTATGAGGTGGTGTTGTGGTTATGGCGTGGGTGACAATCTCGAGCTATGAGTGCATTAGTGTGTCGGCTCGGTCGACGCATCTCTTGTGGGGATTGTCTGGCAGTATATCAAGGCGGCGGCCTTGGACGTGGTGTGGCGGTCGTGGTCTGTGGGTAGTTGTTTCGTGGCAGTATCCCGAATTTCCCTAAATAATTTCGGGAAATCAGATCACCTTCCCGAGAAAGCGATCGGGATTTTTGGGTTCGGGAAATTCGGATTCGGGATCAGGAAATTCGAGTTTCGGGATCGGGAAATATGACCACCCTGATTATCATGTGACAAGGGTATACATCTCGGGTACCCTACCGTAAGGGTACCTGGTGCACGTGACGACTAAGGCCCAATAGCGAAGAGCCTACTCGAAGCCCAAGACAAGAGGCCCAAGAAGATGGAGTACCCTCCAAGATTAGACATAGGCATAGTCGGTTTAGACTTTCCTTACGTGTAAACTAGGTCGGTTACGAACTCCCGAGACCCAGCCTATTTAAAGGCTGGGAGGGGTGCCGATCTAGGGACCAAGCCATACTCGAACCACCAAAGTCTAGCGAGATCGATACCTCGCCGGAGCCCCTGTAATCGCATAATCCACAATCAATACCAGACAAGCAGGAAGTAGGGTCTTTACCTCCACCCGAGGGGCCTGAACCTGGGTAAATCTTTGCCTCTGCTTGTCAGCCGACGAAACTACCAGTACTACCACGTTCTCTCCCCATAATCTCAACCCTAGGTCCTTAACCATGGGATTTGATGAGTGTACCCCTCGTCAATTGGCGCCGTCTGTGGGAAAGAATAGTGCTGGACTCGCGGTTTCTTCGGTTCCATCGGAAAACGGCGACTCGCCGATCGGATCTACAAACGGCAACTCGCCGGCTGCATCAACAAACCAGAACTCGCCGACTCAGGCGGCACACGGCAACTCGCCGACTCACTCGACAAACGGCAACACGCCAGCTTCACCCGCAAAAAGCGCATCGGATCCTCTGATGGATTTCGAGCCACACTCGCCAGAATTCCAGGAGGCCTTCTCCGATCTCGAGTCAGGTTTGGGTTTAACCGTTGGTTCGTTCAATTTTTTCGTCAACAAGCTTGGTGTGCAGGACTTGACGGATCCACGCCAACTCGCGACTTCCGCACCCGAGGCTCCATCGGTTGCGGCTCCTTCGACTGCGGATCCCTCAACTGCGTCCATACCATCGTCGATCCTCCAAGCTTGCTCGTCTGCAACAACCATGTCCACACGAGAGATGCACGAGCTCATTGAAGAACTCCAGGGCGAGGAGGCCGAATCAGCATACCGCACAAACGATCCCGAGCTCGATCTCCCACTCGAGGATAGTTTCGACTGCGGGATCTCCCTCAGCGACTTCGACGAACCGAAACTCATATCGACAACCACGTCGACTCCGAGATCTGCACCAACAACAACAACCTCGACTTCGAGATTCATAACAACTTCGCCGACGCCGAGATGAGCATAGGCGATGAAGGCATCGACAGCGAGATCCGTCCAGACGGACCACTCGATGGGCATATCGACTCCGACATGAGCCTTGATGACGACGTCGAGTCCATGTGGGACTCGAAGACACATACACATACCCTCGGGTGATACCCCAGCAGGTCTACGTTGCCTTCGCCGCAGAATCATCTGATGCTGCGGCCAGTCGCAGGCCTACAGAATTCCCGTGCACAGTTACTATGCCGGACGGAGTCACAAATCTCACAATCACTGCTGAGATGGCAGCAAAAGCAGATAAAGTTATCAAGGAGTGCACAATGATGCCAGCAGACGCAACACAAGAGGAGATGTGACCTTCCAGTACTTCAACTGGCAGGAATCACTTCGACTGAAGCAGATAAGAGCAACACTCGAAGAACGCAAAAAGCAAGCTAGCTTGTCGAGTGCGCGCAGAAGACAGCTCTCCCTGAGCTCCACCGGGCGAGCAGACACAAGACCCAGATCAAGGCTGTCACACCTCTCGCCGACGAGAGGGCGGCACTCACCCGCAACTTAGGCAACTCTTTCATGACATACGACGAGGAGGGAGTGCCAGTACCCAAAACAGCTGCGGGTGCTCTCTTTACCGCTGCAGCATACCTAGAGGCAATCAAGCCTCCAGCTGATGACCCCAATGCAAAACTACATCGCCAACAGATCAAATCACTCGCCTTAGCGCGAAGGCCATACGCCAAATTCCAAAACTCCAGGGGGAGTCGAGACCGTGCCCTAGTTGACACGCGTCGTGAAGAGCATAATCACAGTGGTCGCCGCCACCACTCGAAGGAAAGAAGCGGCTCGCGTAGGCGCAGGTCCAGGAGCAGATCACGCAGATCTTACAGTAGCGACTCATACTCTGATCGAGAGCCTGAGCCACATGGAGCTCTGTGCTTCACTCGACGCGTCCGCGAGACACGGATGCCCAAAGGGTTCAAACTCACATCTGAACAGCCCAAGTACACGGGTCGACAGGAACCTTCGGGTGGCTGGAAGACTACAGGCTGGCTGTCGCGTGCCAGCGAGGCACAAACACCACAGCCATGCAATACATACGACTCATGCTCGAAGGCACAGCCCGCGACTGGCTCAAGGCCTACCTCCATCAACATACGACTCGTGGGATCACTTCCGCACTGACTTCATCAAAAACTTCGAGCCTCTATGTGAGCGCCCAAAAACGTTCGAGGAGCTGCGAGCCTGCGTTCAACGTCAGACGAAACGTTGAGGTCATACATCAGACGATGGACTGAGATACGCAACTCAGTCGGAGTAATTTCAGAAGATATGGCCATGGATGCTTTCATAATGGGACTCGCCAGGCGGGACTTCAAAGAAGCACTTGGTCGCAAAAAGCCAACCTCTGTGGCTAACCTCTTGATGATCGCGACTGAGTGGGCAGACGGAGAAGACATGGCGCGCACCACACGCGGGTCCTCACCCCGTGACAATCATGAAAGCGGCAGTCGAAGCCGCAGAGACTCGTACAGAGACGACCGAAGGCGCAAGCGTTCAAAACGTCACTACGACGACGACAGACCCGAATTCATGGCGGCTGGGTTCTCCACACCCCGCAACGACCAAGACAGAAGCGACCGACGGTCAGAAGATCGACGGGACAGTCGAGATGATCGACGGGACAGTCGAGATGATCGCCGGGACAGTCGAGACCGCGGCCAACGCAGTGATAGCTACAAGAGGAAGACTGGCGCAAGTCACGATCCGGAGCACAATCCGAGCGATCATTCGAAGAAAAGATGGATGCTGATTGCAGATTCCACCTGTACAAGGGGGAAGACGGAAAACTGCGCTCCAATCACTCGATGAGAAACTGCAGGGAGTTCGACCAAATGGCGACTGATTACGTAAATCTCAGAAAGGCAGCAGCCACACCCGTGCCTCAGCCAAACAATGTGCCTGTTCTGATGGCACCACCTCCACCACCACAGCCTGCCGCAGGCGGAAATCTCGCGGGTGCCATACAGCCGTACCTCGGGTGGACGAACCACAGTACCCTCCGCCCCAAGGGCAGATGTACATGATACAGAAAGGTCGCCCTTCCAACAGGGAGCAAAAACTTCGCACTCGACAAGTAAACATGGCGGTCATGTCACCTCCCGCTGTAACTGAATTCTTGAAGGGTTCTGAAACCGCAATAAGCTTCAGCAGAGAGGACCACCCTCCATCGGTTGTTCGTCCAGGGCACTCTGCTCTGGTACTCGACGCGCAAATTGGAGGCTACGCCATGTCCAAGGTATTCATGGATGGTGGCAGCGGCATAAACATCATCTTCGCAGATACGCTCCGCAAAATGAACAGGTCAGTCGAAAACCTGCCAAGGTCTTCAAATACCTTTCACGGTATCGTCCCAGGCAAAGCAATAAGCCCAGAAGGCACCATACAACTCGACGTAACGTTCGGGGACAAGAACCACTTCAGGACAGAATCGATTGAGTTCGAAGTTGTCGACTGGAAGTCACAATACCATGCTATACTTGGACGCCCGACGTTCGCTCGATTCATGGCGGTGCCACACTACGCATACCTCCAGCTAAAGATGCCTGGACCAAAAGGAGTAATCACAGTCAAGGGAACTTCCAAAAGTCTGACTCTTGCGACCGAGAGTTTAGCAAAATCTCTGAGATGTTTGGCATGGAAGCAACACTCGCTGATCTAGCGGTCTCCAACGATCGAACACTTATGCCGAGCACAAAAGGTGGCAGTCGACAGAGCATTCAATGCCACCAATGACACAAGATCGCATCAGGTGCACCCGACTGACCCGACCAAGACAGTCAATGTCTCGTCGAGTCTGCCTATCGCATAGGAAAGCGCGCTCGTCGAATTCCTCCGTGAGAACTGGGATATATTTGCATGGTGTCCAGCCGACATGCCAGGTATTCCCAGGGAATTCGCCGAGCACTCTCTCCAATTATTTCCAGATGCTAAACCAGTCAAGCAAACAATGCGCCGCATATCCGGCCCAAAAAGAACCGCAGTCGAAGCCGAAGTCGACAGGCTACTCGCAGCAGGTTTCATCAGAGAGATCAAGAAATCACAATGGGTGGCCAACCCCGTACTCGTAGAGAAGAAGCACACAGATATCCTTCGGATGTGCGTAGATTTTACAGCACTCAATAAATGTGTCCAAAGGATCACTTTCCACTACCTCGAATCGACCAGATCGTCGACTCCACCGCCGGGTGCGCTCGCTTGTCCTTCCTGGATGCTTACTCGGGTTACCACCAGATAAGGATGAAGGAAGAGGATGAAGAAAAACGGCGTTCATAACCCCACTCGGGGTCTACTGCTACACACAATGCCTTTCGGGCTCAAGAACGCAGGCGCAACCTACCAGCGCATGATGCAAGACTGCCTCAAGAAGCAAATTGGGCGAAACGTCCAGGTCTATGTAGATGACATCGTCATCACCACAAGGAGGAAAACACACTACTCGATGACTTGCGAGAGACGTTCGCAAACCTCAAACGCTTCCACATCAAGCTCAACCCGAAGAAGTGCACGTTCGGCGTGCCAGCCGGGCAACTCCTCGGGTATCTAGTCTCAGCTCGAGGAATCGAGGCAGACCCGGAGAAAATACAGGCCATCTTGACGATGCAAAGGCCTTCAAAGCTCCATGACGTGCAAAAGTTGGCGGGTCGAGTAGCAGCACTCAGTCGATTCATCAGCAAGCTGGGGAAAAAGCACTCCCGTTCTATCGACTGATGAAGAAAGCAGACAAATTCGAGTGGACGCAAGAAGCCGAAGCAGCCTTCACGGACCTCAAGCGAGTCCTCACAAGCCCTCCAATCCTCGTCGCACCAAGGGAACGCGAGCCACTGTACCTATATGTCTCCCAACTAACAGGGTGGTGAGCACCGTACTGGTAGTCGAACGAAGGGAGGAGGGACACACCCAAAGCATACAACGTCCAGTCTATTACTTGAGTGAAGTGCTCTCCATATCAAAGCAGCGGTACCCGCACTATCAAAAGCTGGCCTACGCCGTGTTCATGTCCTCAAGGAAGCTGACGCATTACTTCTCCGAGCACCCGATCACTGTAATCAGCACCTCAGGGATCGGGGACATCCTCACAAACCCCAACGCAACTGGGCGAGTCGCAAAATGGCTCATCGAGCTAGCACCGCGAGACATCAAGTATGATTACCCGAAGGCCATCAAAGCACAAGTCTTACCTGACTTCCACACCGAGTGGATCGAAGCTCAGCTGCCAGGAGCGCCAGATGTGTCCAACTCATGGACTATGTACTTTGACGGCTCAAAGAAAAACGAAGGCGCAGGCGCGGGTGTCATCCTCATATCACCAAAAGGCGACAAGCTTCGCTATATCCTGCAGATGGGATTCGAGTTCCCATCCAATAACGAAGCGAGTACGAGGCCCTGATCCATGGCATGAGGATGGCCAAAGCCCTCGGGTGCACTCGACTGATGATTTACGGTGACTCGAATCTTGTGGTACAGCAAACAATGAAGGCCTGCGATGCAATCGCAGATAACATGATTGCCTACCGTGACCTGTACAACATCATGGAGGGCAGCTTCGAAGGCTGCGAGTTGCGGCACATAGGGCGTGAAAGCAATGAAGAAGCAGATAAGTTAGCCAACATTGGCGCGACTAAAGCACCAGTTCCACCTGGTGTCTTCTTCGAGCGCATCGAGCACAGATCTATCAAGAAAAAGCGAAGGACATAGTCAAAAGGTGCATCGGCTGTCAAAAATTCGCCACAAAGCCGCACGCACCCGCATCAGCATTGAAGACAATACCATTGGCCTGGCCCTTCGCCCAGTGGGGGCTCGATATGGTTGGGCCACTCAAAAAATCCTCCCATGGAGGGCATACTCACCTTCTGGTGGCGGTCGACAAGTTCACCAAGTGGATTGAAGCAGTCCCCATCACAAGTTCGACCGCTACTACAGCAGTCAATTTCATAAAATCCATCATATACCGCTTTGGTGTGCCAAGTAGCATCATCACTGGCAACGGTACAAACTTCACGGCTGAGGAATTCCGATCCTTCTGCAAAGAGCAGGACAATACACTCAATTATGCATCTGTGGCACACCCGCAATCCAATGGCCAAGTCGAAAAGGCCAATGGACTTGTGACGAGCGGAATCAAGAAACGCCTCCTGATGCCACTCAAAAGGGCCGCGGGTGCTTGGGTCGAAGAGCTCCCGTCTGTGCTATGGAGCCTACGCACAACACCCAACGCCTCAACGCAATTTACTCCATTCTTCATGGTCTACGACGCAGAGGCAATCCTGCCATCAGATGTAAGGTTCAACGCACCAAGAGTCGAAGCATACAACGAAGATGATGCAGACGAAGCACTCGAAGATGCAGTCGATTTGCTAGAAGAAGCACGCAACACAGCGCTAGCACGCATGGCTATCTACCAGCAAGACCTCCGCAACTACCACAGCCGTCGACTGCGTACCAGATCCTTCGAGGTTGGCGACTTGGTACTTCGACTGAAGCAAAAGAAGGTGCATAAACTTGCTTCTCCATGGGAAGGACCCTTCATCATAACCGAGGTCAGTGGTGGTGGAGCATACAGACTGAAGCACGCGAAGACAGGCGAACTCTCGCACAATCCTTGGAACGTTGCGCAGCTGCACCGTTTATATGCTTAGATTGCTCAGTCGCATAATGTAATAGGCACATATGTCGGATGGCTGCAGGTTTCAGACGCGCTCTTTTCCTTACCAGGGTACCTAAGGGGACTGGAAGGTTTTTAATGAGGCGGCCTGCAGTTTAACATTCAAAATGGAATATAGTCAATGATTCCTCATATTTCTCCCTGTTTACTACTCTCACAAACTACTCGCACAACCTTAGCCTCACCCGAATACTCGGGGGCTGCGCTACCTCAAAACGTGAGCTCTCGCTCCTTCAAACATCATACCCAGCCGCACTCGAATATTCGAGGGCTGGGTCGTAAAAATCATACATAAACAAAAAAAATTCCTCAATAACATGAGTTGAAGCTTCAAACATCGCAAAAATTCACAGCCTCACTCGAGCACTCGGGGATGTAGAATTCATGTTCTATATAAAGTGTTTTCATAAACCCCACTCGATACACTCGGGGGCTGCATACATACAAGTGAACAAATATGTACTAAGTACAAGTGGCAAAATTTACACTCGGGGGCTGTCCCCTATACAGAAAAACCCTAATTTTCTGGTTCGTCCTTTACTGGAAGAACAGGTCCCATAAGTTGAGAATGATAGCACTCAACCAACACCCTCGGATGATCGACTGTATCGTCAAGATGCGACTGTGACAAAGACGATCCAGGCACGGGTGGACGTAGCTGCATATTTGGACGCTGACTTCGGATATATGCCATCGTTGCGTTGGCTCCATCCACAAGCTTCTGGGTTATAAAGTCACGAATGGAACCTGTACTCCGGAAAAGCCCGAGCAACGCGTGGATTCCTTGAGGTTGCGGCCCAGTCGGAAAAAGCGTCTGGTTGATTCGACTGAAAGCCGACCTGCATAACTCAAGAAGCATAGTGCTCCGCCACACTCGATCCTGCAGAGTCGCGAGTATGTGTGCTCGGTGCTTATCCAAGCGGAAGTGCTGACGGCCAGTCGTGGGTTCGTCAGTCGCATGGCTCAACTGCTCATCTACACGAGCCTGCTCCGCCTGGAAATCTGGAACAAAACCTGCAACAACACAAGTTGGGTGAACAAAAAGGACAGATTGTGAACCCACGAGATCAAGGCAGTCATGCTTACACTCGAGCTGTCTGTTCACGATCTCCATCTCGCCAAGCACATACTCCTCCCGTTGAGTGGGTAAAGCAGGCCTCGCCCTCATCCTATCCAGTTCACTGCGGGTATTACCCAGCTCTTGCTCCAGTTTTGCGACTCGAGCCTTCATATAACGCATTACTGCGGCATCGTTTGCCACCTGAGCTCGGGATCGAGTAGGGCACGATGCCGCGACGAGCTGGATGCAGCGGCGGCTGGCTGTTTCTGTTCCAAACATCATAAAAGTTTCATGAGAAACTCGTCACAAAGCTTAGGCGAATAATGGCACACAGCCTTACAGGCAGAAGCATAACGAGGAAATTAAATTCGTACAAAGGTAGCAAAAGCGTATGCATACTCGCATGGTCATAAGTTTAATTACAATGCATAAAAGGCGCGGTTGCCCTACTTCTCAGACATTGACTCCGACCTAGCCCTACTCGCATGGGCGGCGACCTCTGTTTCCCGGTGTTCCATGGTGTTCATAAAAAGGTTGGCCAGCCGGGTGGCTGGCTCGCTAACATGCTTCAAAGACATAAGCTTCCCGCCGGCCTTCGAGGGAAGTCAGACATCGCCGCCTCTAAGTTACCCTCTATCCCATGACCTAGTATCAGCTTGAGGGTGGACTCCGAGCCGCGTACCGTGAGGGCGCGAGCAAAGTTCGTCATGGTCGAAGTTCCTGGACCCAGCACATCAGCGAAGCCGTCAGCAGTCGACGGCACCTCCTGTGTTGGGAGCACGTTCTTGTGCATGGCGCTGAGGGTGCTGGCAGATTTGGCAAGGGCATCCTTCGCCTGGACAAATTGAGTACCAAGGTCACCTATAACCTGGTCGAGTGATAACTTATCACTAACCATGTCAGTAGGTGTCGGCACACCAATCGCCTCTGCAACAAATACCAGAAAGAGCAAATATTAGTACATAATACCCAACAGGGTACACACGAAGCATGCAAAGGGAATTTTGCTAACCTCCCATGTCCCGAGCAAGGCCAGCCATTCGTTTAGCAAACCCTCTCTCGCGCACGGCGGCTGCATCCTTGGCGGCATCTAAAGTCTTCTTCGACTCAGAGCGCTCGGAGGCGATTGCTTCCTCTAGTTCATTCACCCGGGATTCAGCAGATGCTTTGTCACCTGAGATAGATGGCTAGATGTCATTCACAATCGACAAAGCAAAGACAGAGCAAAAAAAACTTTGAATCCAGAAGTCAAACACACTTACGGCTGAGTTGCTCCATGACAGCACGCAGATTGTCCCTTTCCTGTTCAACCTGGACAAAAGCTTTGCCAGATTCCACCAGGTTGAGGTAGAAGCGCTGCATGCACATGGAACCAGAATAAGTTATACACAAATAGTCCCAGTATGAGGACTCGACAAATGACACTTACGTGTTCAACCCAAGGCGCAGGCTTGGCAGCAGAAGTCCCAATTTCTGGAGTCGACGCACTCGCAATCTTGGCGGCCTCAATGGTAGTGGCCGTGGCTACTGTTTTCACGACCTTAGCCGCCACAGGAGAAGCTTCTGGCTGGTCTGGAGTCGAAGCTCTCTCGGCTGGAGGAGTCGGAGGGTGCACAGTCTCGGCAATACGAGTAACCGAAGAAATACAACATAAGCATAAATATCAACTCACAAAAAAATTAGTACAAAAAGGAGCAAACCTGTGCTCTTCTTCTTCATCAGTGTCAAGGTCTTCAAAGTTTGGGCCTCCAAAAAGTAGCTCCTCACCCGACTGAGGAGGAGGAGCCGAACTCAACGTGCTCACGTCCAAAGGAGCAGCTGTGGTTGTAGGAGACGAGCCCGAGTCTTCGTCATCTCTCACATCTGATTACTTTGCGGGTGAACTCATGGAGGAAGACACAACTTGGGCCGCCCGACGGCGCTTGCGAGTGGGAACCTCGCTCACATCATCAGTCGTGGCAAGCTCCTTGTCCTGTGCTTCTTCAGCCCCTTCCTCTTCAACCTCTTATGTGGGAGATGTGGAAGCCGAAGGTAGAGGCGATTCGTCTCCTCCCTTCGCTTCTACCGTCACCTCTGTTTCATGAGTTGGGCCATCTTCGGGAAGAGGAGGAAGGGTTGAGGCGGTCGAGTGGCCCTGCATACAAAATATAGCAGTCGAAAGTCACAAAGATGCATAGCAGAATAACAAAAGCAGGAGATCATAAATTCGATAGATTCACTAACCTCTAACAAAGGATTTTCAGCCCCATAAGGAGTGACAGGGCAGTCGACGTTGCAGGGCTCGCTGGCTTTTGTGCTGGTGATGGACCGCACATGTGACACCAGCTCACTGTTCGACAGCTCCTCCTTGTTCATCCGAGTGGAGTCGAGAGGACCTTCATACTGCCACATAGGGTGAGCTCGCGCGCGGAGCGGCCACACCCGCATCTTCACAAAGGTGGCAAGAGATGCACACCAGTGACGATGTTAAGCAGTCCTCCAATCATCTCCAGCAGAGGCGCCGCTTCCGCCACTTCTTCAGTTGAAAGCTCATGGTCCCAGGCCTTCGTCCTAGCGGCTATACCAGCAGTCGAAAATGCTGGAACCCCTTCCTGGTCGACGAGCACATAAAACCACCTTTTCCTCCACCCTTGAGCCGAGTCGACTGGCTTCAGGGCAAAGCATCGGGTGTCGCTGCGCACTTGGATCTGAAGGCCTCCAACTGGATAGGTCGGCCGCCTCGGTTGTTGGGCCGTACCATGAAGATAGACTTCCAAAGAGCCCAGCTGGGAGCAACTCCCAGGAAGCACTCGCACAATACCATAAAACAGGCAATGTGCATAATGCCGTTCGGGGTGAGATCATGGATCCGCACCCCATAGGCGAACAGCAAACCACGAACGAAGTCGTGGAGGGGAAAAGATAGACCCCTAGGCAAAAACTCCGCAAAACATACGCGCTCATTTGCGCGAGGCTCGGGGAGTACCTCTTTCAATGGCGCGCGGACGGTAAGCTGGTCCGCCGGCGGCAGCAGTGCGTCCTCGCGGAACTTCTCGAGATGTGCCGCTTTGATCGTGGAGTTCATCCAGTCGCCGTCGCTTTTCTTGAGGTCGACGGCGGCCGCAGATGCGCTTGCCGTGGTTTTCTTCCCCTTCAGAGCGGACGCGTCAGTCGCGGGCGCGTCGGAAGCAGAAGCTTTCCTCTTTGGCGCCATGGCGGTGGTGGCTAAGGAGAGCAGCAAAAGCTTGGGCACAAGAGCAATGGAGCAGGGACGTAAGGAAGAAGATGGAACAGGGGCGGCGCGCAGAGCAAATGGCTAGTAAAAAAACAATGCCAGCGCCGTTCCCCTATTTACCACAAATCAAAGGCAATCACAGCCATTCAGATCCTAACCGTGCGCTATGCACGCAATCTCACCGTACACGTCGCAAACGCGGAGGGCAACCGTCGCCGGCTACTCCGCCCACTACGCACGCAAAAAGAGGAGCCATAATCACCTCTCCGTAAAAAGTGGGCCAGAGTGGTCAAATCAAGTCCAAACTGCACCGTCGTTCGGTCAGCTCTGCACAAATGGGCCCACCTATGTGTCACGTCCCATCCATCGCAGCATAACGCACACCACGCGTGTCAGGCAGCGCAGTCGCCAAAAAACGTCATCCCTGACGTAATCTCAAGCGCTTTGATCAGAAATAAATTCGAGTCTGCTCAACGCATATTGGTCACTCGATTGCCTTGTTTGGTTCGGGTATGAAAAATCAATGATAAGGCAAAATTGGTCACTCGACCGTTCCTTCGGCTGAGGCATATTACTCCCATCGGGAGCGTATCAAAAAATTCTTCGACTAAAAATGCTCAAGACAAAATGATTTTGAGATTATCCTCCATTGCAAGCAATAAAGCACAATCTCGGGGGCTACTCCCATCGGGAGCGCTGTCGCGCACCCGATAGAATAATGTCAAAGGTCAGTCGACAAATGACTCGACTCAGTTCATATACAAAATCATACTCGAAACATTCCCGAGTTGCGTCCGTCGCAAATACCTCGGATGCTGCACGCATAGTGCAAAGGTCAGACCCGCCGAACTTTCGAGCTGGGCTAAGGACCGTTCCAGCAACGTCAATCCTTATACTTTCCGTGTCAGCAGACATGATGAAAAATCCCGACGGACGCGTTGGGTAAAATTCAAAGTTATACTGCAGATCGACTCAGTAAGACCTCAAGCGGCCTAGTCGAATCTGACCAGTTTGTTCTAGATTCGAGTCCGGGGACTCGAGTTTGATTGAAAGCTAGTAAGGTTTTACCCGAATGTGTAGTTAACCAGTCCCGATCCGTCGAGTGTACTGGGCCTACTAAGCTATTATCTCTTGATCTTCATAAGCAAAAACCACAGTCGATGAAATACTCGACATAGCCAACATGTGCTATTCGTACAGGAATTCCAATTATAATATACAGAATACAAAGCATATGACGTGCATTTACGAACGAGTCCATGCCCGATTCTTCGAGTCAGACAAGTACTCGGGGGCTACTGACAAGGGTATACATCTCGGGTACCCTACCGTAAGGGTACCTGGTGCACGTGACGACTAAGGCCCAATAGCGAAGAGCCTACTCGAAGCCCAAGACAAGAGGCCCAAGAAGATGGAGTACCCTCCAAGATTAGACATAGACATAGTCGGTTTAGACTTTCCTTACGTGTAAACTAGGTCGGTTACGAACTCCCGAGACCCAGCCTATTTAAAGGCCGGGAGGGGTGCCGATCTAGGGACCAAGCCATACTCGAACCACCAAAAGTTCTAGCGAGATCGATACCTCGCCAGAGCTCCCCTGTAATCGCATAATCCACACAATCAATACCAGACAAGCAGGAAGTAGGGTCTTTACCTCCACCCGAGGGGCCTAAACCTAGGTAAATCTTTGACTCTGCTTGTCAGCCGACGAAACTACCAGTACTACCACGTTCTCTCCCCATAATCTCAACCCTAGGTCATTAACCATGGGATTTGATGAGTGTACCCCTCGTCATCATGTGTGAGATGAAGGCATTTGCTTGTTAGCTCCAGGGTTTAAGCTTCTTTATGCTAGCCGATCTTCTAATCTAAGGCCCCGATTGTTTCATCGGAAAATAAGCGAATCCGACCGGAAATATTACAGACCAATCGAGGCACTGCAGAAATTCCAGCGCGTGGGGTGAAGTTCTCGGCTCCATAAACTGAAACGGCGATCCAATCATGGCCTAATTGGGCAGCGCACTGTACTGCTAAAGAAGCTCTAGTTCTAAACTCTGTAACAAACTACGATGTTATCCCAGGCTTTCTGGTTGCATTAATTCAATAAGAGATGCTCCAGCCTGTTGAGTAAACTCCATGAAACTTGAGCTGTCAAAACAAAATAGTTGGCACGTAATTACTCAAAAAACAAAAGGGAAGAGAAAACAGATCGAAGAAATTCCAAACCAAGAACCAGTCGAAAACGCGTCGACTTCCCTGTTGGAATTTTATGGGCTTTTGCCCAGCTTATTGTCCATGGCCCAGATTTTGCACATGGCCCAATTAAATTTCAAAAATCTCATGGCCCATTTATATGACTGGTTTGGGGACTAAAGTTTAGTCCCACATTGCTAGTTGGGAGAGAGTTATACCACTTTATAAGCTGGAGTGTTGTGCTACTTGGTGTGCTAGTGAGAACTGAAGACTCTCTCCCGCGCACTCCTCCGCCGCCGCACGCTCGTCACGACACGCCGCGTCGCGCCGCGGGTTGCGGGAATCTCGCCGAGCCGAGTTATATTTTTGCAGTCCAGGAAAATTTATTGAGTCATTGATTAATAATTAACGGACGCGTTACCGACTCGATCCCACATCCTATCCGACCCGCGCCCTAGCCGCTAGAACACACGCAACACATGGTCTCTCGCCGTCCTAGTTCCAGAACCTTGCGCCACCGTATTCCAAGTCTACTCTATCCCGTCTTCCAGCGTGCACCGGTGATTGATGACGTGGATCACACGTTCGTTGGGAGACCCCAAGAGGAAGGTATGAAGCAGTGTAGCAGCAGTTTCCCTCAGTATGAAACCAAGGTTTAATCGACCAGTAGGAGCAAGAAATCACTTCTGAAGGTTGTCAGTGGCGCGCTGACGTGGAACCTGCACACAACACAATCAAACTACTTTGCCCCAACGAAACAGTGAGGTTGTCAATCTCACCGGCTTGCTGAAAACAAAGGATTAAACGTATGGTGTGGAAAACAGTAGTAAATTGCAGAGAATGAAAAGGAACAATGTTTGCAGTTGGTTGTATTATCAGTGTAAAAGAATGGACCGGGGTCCACAGTTCACTAGTGGTGTCTCTCCATAAAAGATAACTAACATGCTGGGTGAACAAATTACAGCTGGGCAATTGACAAAATATTGAGCGCATGACAATGCATATATATGACATGATGATTACTATGATATTCATGTGGGCATTACGACAAAATACATAGACCGTTATCCAACAGCGTCTATGACTAATAATCCACCGCCAGGTTGTCATCCGAGTTCCCCGTTGGTATTAAGTTGCAAGCAACGGATAATGCATTAAGTAATGTGCGTAATGTAAACAAATGCATTAGACCTAACGGCGCACCCTTAAGCTAAGCATCGGTTATTTTATCCCTAGTGGCAACAGCACATCCACAATCTTAGAAGTTATTGTCACTCTCCCAGATTACCGGAGGCATGAACCCACTATCTAGCATAAATACTCACTCTTGGAGTTACAAGCATCTACTTGGCCAAAGCATCTACTAGTAACGGAAAGCATGCAAGATCATAAATAACATATAAGATAGATTGATAATCAACTTGACATAGTATTCAATATTCATCGGATCCCAGCAAACACAACATGTAGCATTACAATAAGATGATCTTGATCATGATAGGCAGCTCACAAGATCTAAACATGATAGCATAAAGTGGAGAGACAACCATCTAGCTACTGCCATGGACCCGTAGTCCAAGGATGAACTACTCACGCATCACTCCGGAGGCAGGCATGGTGATGTAGAGCCCTCCGGTGATGATTCCCCTCTCCGGCAGGGTGCCGGGAAGAGCTTCTGAACCCTCCCGAGCTAGGGTTGACGGCGGCGGCGTCTCTGGAACTTTTCGTGGATAATGGCTCGGGTATTTAGGGTTTTCGCGTCGGGAGGAATAAATAGGCGAAAGGGCGGCGGCTGGAGACCACGTGGGCCCCACACCACCCCACGGCGCGGCAGGGGGGCCGCGCGGCCCCATGGTGTGGCTGCCACGTGGCTCCCCTCCGTCTCTCCTTGGACTCCGTGCGTGTTGGAAAAATAGGAGGTTCTGTCCAAGTTTCGTCCAATTCCGAGAATATTTCCAGACTAGCTTTTCTGGAATACAAAAACAGCAGAAAACAGGAACTGGCACTGTGGCATCTTGTTAATAGGTTAGTCCCAGAAAATGCATAAAAATGCTATGAAGTGTATATAAAACATGTAACAATTGGTATAATATCAACATGGAACATCAGAAATTATAGATACGTTTGAGACGTATCAAGCATCCCCAAGCTTAGTTCTACTCGTCCTCGAGTAGGTAAAACGATAAAAACAAAATAATTTCTGAGGTGACATGCTACAATCATAATCTTGATCAAATAGTATTGTAAAGCACATGTTATGAATGAAGTGATCCAGGTCAATGGTCTATAGTTTGCTAGCAAGTAGATAATGAGCAAACAACTGAATCATATAAGCAAAAACTTTTCATGAATAGTACTTTCGAGACAAGCATCAAAGAGTTTTGCATAAGAGTTAACTCATAAAGCAATAGATTCTAAGTAAAAGGTATTTAACCAACACAAAGGAAGATTTAAGCTTCAGCAATTGCTTTCAACTTTCAACATATATATCTCATGGATATTTGTCAACACAAAGCAATATAATAAGTGCAATATACAAGCATATAAAAATTGTTGCACCAAAGTTGACACTAGTGTTTGCTTCTAAGATAGAAAGAAGTAGGAAAACTGACTCAACATAAAAGTAAAAGAAAGGCCCTTCGCAGAGGGAAGCAGGGATTAAATCATGTGCTAGAGCTTTTTAAGTTTTTGAAATCATATAGAGAGTAAAAATAAGTTTTGAGAGGTGTTTGTTAATTGTCAACGAATCAGAAAATGGAAAGTACAATATGACCCCTGCCAACCAGACTTTTAAGAGCGGCTCCCATGAAGGACGTTATTTCTACCAGCAAGGCAGATCATCCCTCTTTCTCTTTTGTTTACACATGCAGATATTTCACTGTTTGTCATTGCTTGACTGATAAATCAGGGCAAAAATGTGAAGAGAATTAAGCGGTTAAAGTTGTAATTAATTGGGACTGGGCACCCCATTTGCCAGCTCTTTTTGCAAAATTAATGGATAAGCGGATGTATATGCCGCTAGTCCGGTGGTAAAGTCTGTTTGACAGTTGACATAAAGACATCCACCCCGTCCTCATGAGCTTGGTAAACATTGACACAAAATAGGAGTAATAAAGTTTGAATAGTTTAAAGGTAGCACATGAAAAATTTACTTGGAATGGCAAGGAAATACCACATATAGGTAGTTATGGTGGACACAGATGGCATGGATTTTGGCTCAAGGTTTTGGATGCACGAGAAGCATTCCCTCTCAGTACAGAGTTTAGGCTAGCAAGGTTATTTGAAGCAAACACAGGATATCAACCGACACAGCAAGACTTATATGAAAACATATTGCAAGCATTATAAGACTCTACACTGTCTTCCTTGTTAACCAAACCCTTTTACTAGAAAATATCTAGACCTTAGAGATACCAATCATGCAAACCAAATTTCAACGAGCTTTACGGTAGTTCTTCATTAATAGGTTTTAACTACATGATACAAAAGCTTAAACATGAACTACTTGATAACTCAAAACAATTGACAAGTATCAAATTATCCAATACAGTGATCTACAAGAATATGTAAGCTTTTTCCATTATACCATCTACCACATGCAACATTTTCTGTTCCAACCAAACACCAATCAATTTATTTCAACATAAACTCTCCAAACAATTATAAGTGAAGCAAGAGAGTACTTTCTTTAAAAGAACTAACAGCTCTGAATAAGAGATGCATGCAAAACAGGAGCTAAAAGCATAGCAATAGCTAGATAAGAATACTCAACAAGTATAAGTGAAGAATAGGAGTATTCATATGAAAAAGCGGAGCGTGTCTCTCTCCCAATCAAGAATGCTGGGGTCCAATCAAGTTGACCATAAGAAAAATAAAATACTGAAAATAAAAACACAGACGCTCCAAGTAAAGCACATATGATGTGAAAGAATTAAAATATAGTTTCACTAGAGATGACCTGATAAGTTGCTGATGAAGAAGGGGATGCCTTGGGCATCCCCAAGCTTAGACGCTTGAGTCTTCTTGAAATATGCTGGGGTGATCCATGGGAGCATCCCCAAGCTTAAGCTCTTCACTCTTCTTGATCACATTATATCATCCTTCTCTCTTGACCCTTGAAAACTTCCGCCACACCAAACTCAAGTAATTCTCATTAGAGGGTTAGTGCACAATCAAAAACTCACATGTTCTATAAGGACACAAACATGACCGTTACTTTTAACATTACTACTGCCACTGATGTTATGTGAAGCTCTTCACCCTAAAAAAGAATTCCACTCAACACTAGTAAAAGAGAGAATGCGAAAAATAAAAGACAGAATCTGTCTAAACAGAACAGTCCGCAAAGACGAATTTTTTCGAGGCACTTACGTTGCTCAGATCGAAAAACTTTAAACTAACGAAAGATGCGTACATATCTGAGGATCACGCACAAAAATTTGCAGATTTAAATAATTTTTCTGTGATTTTACAGAATTAAAACGGTGAACAGCAGAAATCCAAATCTAGCATCATCTTCCTATTAGAGGCAATACTTGGCACAACAATGCGATAAAATAAAGATACAAAGGAATTGTTACAGAAGTAAACAACTCCTTGACTCAAAAAAAAAGAAAAATTGCAGAAATAAAATAATGGGTTGTCTCCCATAAGCGCTTTTCTTTAACGCCTTTCAGCTAGGCGCAGAAAGTAAGAATCAAGTGTTTCCAAGTGATGAAGCATCAACAGAATAATTTGCTCTAACAATAGAATCAAAAGGTAACTTCATCTTCTTTCTAGGGAAGTGTTCCATACCTTTCTTGAGTGGGAATTGATATTTAATATTCCCCTCTCTCATATCAATAATAGCACCAACAGTTCTAAGAAAAGGTCTTCCCAAAACAATAGGACAAGAAGCATTGCATTCAATATCCAAAACAACAAAATCAACGGGGACAAGGTTATTGTTAACCATTATAAAAACATCATCAACTCTCCCCAAAGGTTTCTTTATAGTATTATCAGCAAGGTGAACATCCAAATAACAGTGTTCCAAAGGTGCTAAATCAAGCATATCATAGAGTTTCTTAGGCATAACAGAAATACTAGCACCAAGATCACATAAAGCATTGCAATCAAAATCATTCACCTTCATTTTAATGATGGGCTCCCAACCATCTTCTAACTTCCTAGGGATAGAAGCTTCATGTTTTAATTTCTCTTCCCTAACTTGCATGAGAGCATTAGTAATATGTTTAGTAAAAGCCATGTTTATAGCACTAGCATTAGGACTTCTAGCTAGCTTTTGCAAGAACTTAATTACTTCAGAAATATTGCAACCATCAAAATCAAAATCATTATTATCAAAAGTAATGGACCATTGTCTCCCACATCTCGAAAAATTTCAGCACTTTTATCAGGAACAGTTTCAGTGTTTTCAGGCAATTTTAAACGTTTTGCAACAGAAGTAGAGACATTGCCAACACCAATTACTTTACCATTGATAGTAGGAGGTTTGTTAACACTTGAGTTTACAGCATTTTCAGTAGTAGTAATAGTATAAACTCTAGCAATACTATTCTTTTTAGCAATTTCATCCTCTCTTGCCCACCTAGCATGTAAATCAGCTAACATCCTCACATTATTATCAATTTTAACTTGAATGCATTGGCAGTAGCAAAGGTATTGTTATCAATAGTTTCAGGTTTAGCTGCCATTCTATTAATCAAAGAAGCTTGTGCTTCAGACATGGATGAAATGCAAGTTTCAGCATTAGAAATCTTAATCTGCAAACCAGAAATTTCCCTATTTAAGTTCTCAAGTTGATGTCCTATATTCTTCAACATAGCAGATTGTTCATTCATAGTTTTAGTAAACAATTGGTTTTGCTCATATTGCGTTTGCATAAAGTTCTTAGTAGCCTTTTCAACTTCTAACATCCTTTCCTCACTAGGCATTCCAGATCTACCATAAGAATTAGCATAACCATTGCCACTATTAAAGGATAGGGCTTATAATTGTTATTACCAAAATTATTCCTATAAGCATTGTTGTTGAAGTTATTATTTTTAATGAAGTTCACATCAACATGCTCTTCTTGAGCAACCAAAGAAGCTAAAGGAACATTATTTGGATCAACATGCATTTTTCCATTTGTAAGCATAGACATAATAGTATCAATCTTATCACTCAAGGAAGAGATTTCTTCAACAGAATTTACCTTCTTACCTTGTGGAGCTCTTTCGGTGTGCCATTCAGAATAATTTATCATCATATCATCAAGAAGCTTTGTTGCAGCACCCAAAGTGATGGACATAAAGGTACCTCCAGAGGCCGAATCCAATAGGTTTCTTGAAGAAAAATTTAGTCCTGCATAAAAGGTTTGGATGATCATCCAAGCAGTCAGTCCATGGGTGGGACAATTCTTTACCAATGATTTCATTCTCTCCCAAGCTTGAGCAACATGCTCATTATCAAATTGTTTGAAATTCATAATGCTACTTCTCAAAGATATATCTTAGCAGGAGGATAATATTTTCCTATGAAAGCATTTTGCATTTAGTCCATGAATCAATACTATTTCTAGTCAAAGATAGCAACCATTCTTTAGCACGTCCTCTCAAAGAGAAAGGAAAAAGTTTCAGTTTAATAATATCACCATCTACATCCTTATACTTTTGCATCTCACAAAGTTCAACAAAATTATTAAGGTGAGCAGCAGCATCATCAGTACTAACACCAGAGAATTGCTCTTTCATAACAAGATTTAAAAGTGCAGGTTTAATTTCATAGAATTCTGCGTTAGAAGCAGGTGGAGCAATAGGTGTACTAATGAAATCATTGTTGTTCGTGCTAGTGAAATCACACAACTTAGTGTTCTCAGGGGTACTCATTTTAGCAAAATTAAAACAAAACAGAAAGATAACAACTTGAAAATAAAAGTAACTAATTTTTTTGTGTTTTTGATAAATAAAGCAAACAAGACTAAATAAAAATAAACTAAGCAAGACAATAACAAAGTAAAGAGATTGGAAGCGTGAAACTCCCCTTGCAGAAATCCTCTTGCTGGCAACGGCGCCAGAAAAAAGCTGGCGTGTGGAAGGGGAAGTAAGGAGATTTCTGAACCGAAGCGCTTCCTCTCCCCGGCGACGGCGCCAGAAAAAAGCTTGATTGATAAAGTGGATCACACGTTCGTTGGGAGACCCCAAGAGGAAGGTATGAAGCGTGTAGTAGCAGTTTCCCTCAGTATGAAACCAAGGTTTAATCGACCAGTAGGAGCAAGAAATCACTTCTGAAGGTTGTCAGTGGCGCGCTGACGTGGAACCTACACACAACACAATCAAACTACTTTGCCCCAACGAATCAGTGAGGTTGTCAATCTCACTGGCTTGCTGAAAACAAAGGATTAAACGTATGGTGTGGAAAACAGTAGTAAATTGCAGAGAATGAAAAGGAACATTGTTTGCAGTTGGTTGTATTATCAGTGTAAAAGAATGGACCGGGGTCCACGGTTCACTAGTGGTGTCTCTCCATAAAAGATAACTAAAATGCTGGGTGAACAAATTATAGCTGGGCAATTGACAAAATATTGAGCACATGACAATGCATATATATGACATGATGATTACTATGATATTCATGTGGGTATTATGACAAAATATAGACCGTTATCCAACAGCGTCTATGACTAATAATCCACCGCCAGGTTGTCATCCGAGTTCCCCGCTGGTATTAAGTTGCAAGCAACGGATAATCACATTAAGTAATGTGCGTAATGTAAACAAATGCATTAGACCTAACGGCGCACCCTTAAGCTAAGCATCGGTTATTTTATCCCTAGTGGCAACAGCACATCCACAATCTAGAAGTTATTGTCACTCTCCCAGATTACCGGAGGCATGAACCCACTATCTAGCATAAATACTCACTCTTGGAGTTACAAGCATCTACTTGGCCAAAACATCTACTAGTAACGGAAAGCATGCAAGATCATAAATAACATATAAGATAGATGATAATCAACTTGACATAGTATTCAATATTAATCGGATCCCGGTAAACACAACATGTAGCATTACAATAAGATGATCTTGATCATGATAGGCAGCTCACAAGATCTAAACATGATAGCATAAAGTGGAGAGACAACCATCTAGCTACTGTCATGGACCCGTAGTCCAAGGATGAACTACTCACGCATCACTCCGGAGGCAGGCATGGTGATGTAGAGCCCTCCGGTGATGATTCCCCTCTCCGGCAGAGTGCAGGGAAGAGCTTCTGAACCCTCCCGAGCTAGGGTTGACGGCGGCGGCGTTTCTGGAACTTTTCGTGGATAATGGCTCGGGTCTTTAGGGTTTTCGCATCGGGAGGAATAAATAGGCGAAAGGGCGGCGGCTGGAGACGCACGTGGGCCCCACACCACCCCATGGCGCGGCAGGGGGGGCCCGCGCGGCCCCATGGTGTGGCTGCCTTGTGGCTCCCCTCCGTCTCTCCTTTGGACTCCGTGTACGTGTTGGAAAAATAGTAGGTTCTGTCCATGTTTCGTCCAACACTAGTACAGAAAAGGCTATCAGTGGCGCACCCTTTTTTGATTCTGTGGCGCACCCCCAGATTTGCTGGGTGCGCCACAGAATTCTCGCCACTAAATTTTTTTTGTGGCGCACCTGGCTTGGTGCGCCACAGAATTCTCACATTTCGGTGGCGCACCTGGCGTGGTGCGCCACAGAATTCTCAAAAAATTCAAAAAATTCAAAAAATGCAAAAAAAAATATAAAAAGTTTCAAAAAAATCAGGAAAATCAAAATATGAAATAATATGAAAATCCTAATTATTGGAATTATTTTCAAATTTTTTGAATTTTTTGAACTGATACCTTCCCGCTAGGTCACCCATCCATCCTCAAATTGCTCCAACCCTAGCACGCTTAACTTCTAAGTTCCACCCAGTTCACCTACCCTTGTGCTACTCAAGTTTTTATTGATATATATATCATATGAACCGCTTAAGTCTTGTATGTGTATATGTGTGGTATGTGTTATAAATGTGTGTTTTTAAATTTCAGATTTTTCAAAAACTTCTAAACTACCTATATAGGGTTTCCCTACTAGTGCAATTCCGAGAATATTTCCAGACTAGCTTTTCTGAAATACAAAAACTGCAGAAAACAGGAACTGGAACCGTGGCATCTTGTTAATAGGTTAGTCCCAGAAAATGCATAAACATGCTATGAAGTGTATATAAAACATGTAACAATTGGTATAATATCAACATGGAACATCAGAAATTATAGATACGTTTGAGATGTATCAACCGGTTGAAGGGACAGTAGGCCTCCGGAACCCCGCCTCTTGTGATCCTGTACGGGAGAGGGGCGATCAGGTTTTTGGGGAGCACACTCGCGCGACTACTGGCTTCGAGTTCTTCCCCAACGACGATTTCTTCCCCGACATCGGCAGCCTCTTCATCGACGACATGGGTGACGCTTCTGCTTCCGCTGCCGCTGCTGCCACACTGCATGATCTCCTGATCTTCCTGTTTGAGTTACTGCTACAATTTCTGCTAGTAGTATATGTTGTAGATTTGTTCTGTTTATCTACGGTATTGGTAGATCGCATCTGTTTATTGGTTGTACTGGTAGATCGCATGATTAGTTTAATTCTTATTATTCTAGTCATGTTTTGTTAACTATTTTCACGAATTAAATCATATGCTAAATTGCTTATCTATTCAATAATCAAAAACCTGATAGGCAATTTGCATCGCCTAGCTTTCTCGCGTCAACGAAGCCATTTTCCTTTAAAGGGGTGCTTTACAAACGGTGGCGCATGAGAGCAGTTTACTGGTTCTAGAACAGTAACTGCTATGCCGCCACCAAAGGTAAGCCTGAGGGCGAGCTTAATGCTGAACAATTGGAGGCATATGAGAGGCTCGATACTCTTTTCAAGAGTGTCCTCCTTAGTATCCTTGACGACTCCATTGTGGACTCGTACATGTCGTTTGATAACGTCAAGGATATGTGGGATGCGCTCGAGGCCAAGTTTGGGGCCTCGGACGCTGGCAGCGAGTTGTACGTCATGGATCAATTCTATGACTATAAAATGACTGATGAGCGTTCTGTTGTACAACAGGCTCATGAGATACAGTACCTCGCAAAAGAACTTGAGCATTTTAAGTGTAACATGTCGGACAAGTTTGTTGCCGGTGGCATTATCGCTAAGCTTCCATCTTCATGGAGCAACTTTGCTACTGCTCTGAAACACAAGAGACAAGAGTTTTCCGTTTCAGATCTCATTGGGTCTCTTGACGTGGAGGAGAAGGCGAGAGTAAAGGACACTCGTGCTCGAGTTGCTGAGGCTGGTTCTAGCGCCCACATTGGGGACACTGAGATGAAGGATTCTGGGTACGGTATATTTCCTACCATCCTTTCAGTTTGTCATTCTCCTGAATGGTTGATTCACACTAGTGCCAATGTACATGTTTGTGCTGATGCCTCCATGTTTTCTTCTTACCAGTTCACAGGGACCTCACCCGTGCTGATGGGGAACGGGTCACATGCTTTTGTTCGTGGTGTTGGCACAGTCGATCTGAAATTTACTTCGGGGAAGATCGTGCACTTGAAGAACGTGCATCATGTGCCCTCCATCAATAAAAATCTCGTCAGTGGATCTCTTCTATGTCGAGATGGTTATAAGTTGGTTTTTGAGTCCAATAAAGTTGTA
Source organism: Poa pratensis (assembly GCA_947311845.1). NCBI lineage: Eukaryota > Viridiplantae > Streptophyta > Magnoliopsida > Poales > Poaceae > Poa > Poa pratensis. Next base: position 31,147,587 of record CAMZMU010000036.1, on the reverse strand, counting down.
ATATCTAAGTATGGACAATTTGTTGGTAAAGGCTATGAGTGCGGAGGCTTGTTCCGGCTATCTTTGTCAGATTTTTGCACTAAAGTTATCAATCATATTTGTCATGAGGTTGAGTCCAATATTTGGCATTCACGACTTTGTCATATTAAGTTTGGTTGCATGACACGGCTAGCTAGTCTGAATTTAATTCCGAAATTCACTACTGTCAAAAGTTCCAAGTGTCAAGTGTATGCAAGCTAAACAACCTCGCAAGTCCCATAAGACTGCTGAGGCAAGAGACTTGGCATCGTTGGAACTTATACATTCGTATTTCTGTGAGATGAATGGCGTGTTGACAAAAGGCGGAAAGAAATATTTCATGACGCTTATTGATGACTCCACTAGGTACTGTTATGTGTACCTTCTGAAATCAAAAGATGAGGCTTTAAATTTTTTCAAAATCTATAAAGTTGAAGCAGAGAACCAACTTGATCGAAAAATTAAACGGTTAAGGTCTGATCGTGGTGGAGAGTATTTTTCCAATGAGTTTGATTCTTTTTGTGCGGAACATGGTATAATCCATGAGAGGACGCCTCCCTACTCGCCTCAGTCAAATGGGATGGCCGAAAGAAAGAACCGAACTCTAACTGATTTGGTTAACGCCATGTTAGACACTTCGGATCTCTCCAAGGCATGGTGGGGGGAGGCTCTATTGACAGCTTGTCATGTCCTAAACCGAGTTTCCACAAAGAAGAAAACCGTTTCTCCATTTGAGGAATGGGAAAGGAAAATACGAGACTCTCTTACTTACGTACTTGAGGTTGTTTGGCAAAAGTCAATATACCAATTCCCAAGAAGCGTAAGCTTGGACCAAAAACAGTGGATTGTGTTCTTCAGGGCTATGCTTTTCATAGCATTGGTTATAGATTTTTGATAGTAAAATCTGAGGTATCCGACGTTCATGTTGGTACGATTTTGGAGTCGAAGGATGCGACTTTCTTTGAGGATATCTTTCCGATGAAGGATATGCCTAGCTCATCAAATCAGGAGATACCTAATACATCTAGTCAGGAATTGGTTGATATTCCTGATCCTACCATTTCGATAGAACACACTGATAATCCTGTGGAGGATGACAATGAAGTTCCTGTTAGGAGCAAGAGACAGAGGACTGCAAAGTCCTTTGGTGATGATTTCGTTGTGTACCTTGTGGATGACACACCCAGTACCATTTCAGAAGCCTATGCATCTCTTGATGCTGATTACTGGAAGGAAGCTATCCGTAGCGAGATGGATTCCATCTTGGCTAACGGAACCTGGGAAGTCACTGATTGTCCTTATGGGTGTAAACCTGTAGCATGTAAGTGGGTGTTCAAGAAAAAGCTTAGGCCTGATGGTACTATTGAGAAGTAGAAGGCGCAGCTTGTGGCCAAGGGTTCTAACCAGAAAGAAGGTGAAGACTTATTTGATACTTACTCACCTATGGCTAGACTGACCACAATTCGAGTGCTACTTTCGTTGGCTGCCTTGCATGGTCTTCTCGTTCATCAAATGGACGTTAAGACATCTTTCCTAAATGAAGAGTTAGACAAGGAAATTTACATGGATCAGCCCGATGGTTTTGTAGTACCTGGTCAGGAAGCAAAGGTGTGCAAATTATTGAAGTCTTTATATGGCCTTAAGCAAGCTCCTAAGCAATGGCATGAAAAGTTTGAAAGAACTTTAACTGCTGCAGGATTCGTTGTAAATGAATCTGACAAATGTGTGTACTATCGCTATGGTGGGGGCGAGGGAGTTATTCTCTGTCTGTATGTCGATGACATACTGATCTTTGGAACCAACCTTGAATTGATTAAGGAGGTTAAGGATTTCTTATCTCGCTGTTTTGAGATGAAGGATCTAGGAGTGGCTGATGTTATCTTGAACATCAAGCTGCTGAGAGATGGTAATGGTGGGATTACACCATATGATCCTAGTGTGTTGCTTAGGAGGAATCAACAGAGTGCTAGAGATCAGCTGAGATATTCTCAGATTATTGGCTCGCTTATGTATTTGGCTTGTGCCACGAGGCCTGACATCTCCTTTGCTGTGAGCAAGTTGAGCCGGTTTGTTTCTAATCTGGGAGATGATCATTGGCATGCTCTTGAGAGAGTTATGCGTTATTTAAAAGGCATTGCGAGCTATGGAATTCACTATTCTGGGTATCCGAGGGTACTGTAAGGTTATAGTGATTCAAACTTGATATCTGATGCTGATGAGATTAAGGCCACGAGTGGTTATGTGTTTACACTCGGTGGTGGCGTTGTTTCCTGGAAGTCTTGCAAGCAGACCATCTTAACGAGGTCAACTATGGAAGCAGAACTCACATTGTTAGACACAACCACTGTTGAAGCAGAGTGGCTTCGTGAGCTCTTGATGGACTTACCTGGGGTTGAAAAACCAATACCCGCTATCCTTATGAACTGTGATAATCAGATTGTGATAGTCAAGATTAAAAGTTCTAAGGATAATTTGAAGTAATCAAGGCATGTGAAGAGGAGATTGAAATCTGTCAGAAAATTGAAGAACTCCAGAGTTATTGCGTTGGATTATATCCAAACGTATAAGAACTTGGCAGATCCTTTCACAAAGGGTTTATCACGTAATGTGATAGATAGTGCATCGAAGGAGATGGGTTTGAGACCCACGGTATGAGTTGTCCAAAGTGGTAAACCATTCTATGTGATCAGAGATCCCGTGAATTAGAAGTGGGAGACAAGCTATTGGTCAGCTGGGAGGAGAGTATCCCTACATTATTTTTCCCACTCCGTGAAGATGCAATACTCTCCTGATCTGCATTGCGGGTTGATATTTATCTTAATGTATTCCAAGTGGCTTACTTTTATAAGCGGAGATGTTGTCCTACAGAGCATCTCTTGAGGAATACACCTATATGAGTCTGACTATTAAACGTCGTAGTCTATGACAGTTGGGTGCTCTTTAATAAACTCATGAAAGGTCTTGGAGTATGACGCATAAGCTCCACCCGCGGGGAAGCCTTGCGGCAGCCCAGTATCGGTCAAGGATTTGTGTGAAACTAGGTCGCAGCAAACTTGTAGTTCAAGGCATAGTCCACTATCCAAGTTGTGATCTAGTGTAGCATAAGTTTTTAAATGGAAGTTCAACTTAACAGTCTCCACTAAGCACCGGTATATAACAATGTTTTGGAACTGAATGATGAGATGTGTGCCAATGAGACTTTGTGGGGGATTGTTGGAATTTTATGGACTTTTTCCCAGCTTTTGTCCATGGCCCAGATTTTGCACATGGCCCAACTAAATTCCGAAAATCTCATGACCCATTTCTATGGCTGGTTTGGGGACTAAAGTTTAGTCCCACATTGCTAGTTGGGAGAGAGTTGCACCACTTTACAAGGTGGAGTGTTGTGCTACTTGGTGTGCTTGTGAGAACAGAAGGCTTTCTCCCGCGCACTCCTCCTCCTCCTCTGCCGCCGCTCGCTCGTCTCGTCATGTCACATCACGACATGCCGCATCGCGCCGCGGGTAGCGGGAATCTCGCCGAGCCGAGTTATATTTTTGCAGTCCGGGAAAATTTATTGAGTCATTGATTAATAATTAACGGACGCGTTAATTGCTTTGCCGTTTCTGATTCTTTTGGATCGTGGAGACGTTACCGACTCGATTGTGGGCTGCGCCCACGTCCTACCCGACCCGCGCTATATAAGCAGAGGAAAACCCTAGCAGCCAGAACACACGGAACACATGGTCGCTCGCCGTCCTAGTTCCAGAACCTTGCGCCGCCGTATTCCAAGTCTTCTCCATCCCGTCTTCCGGCGTGCACCGGTTGAAGGGACAGTAGGCCTCCGGAACCCCGCCTCTTGTGATCCTGTACAGGAGAGGGGCGACCAGATTTTTGGGGAGCGCACTCGCGTGACTACTGGCTTCGAATTCTTCCCCAACGACGATTTCTTCCCCGACATCGGCAGCCTCTTCATCGACGACATGGGTGACGCTTCCGCTTCTGCTTTCGCTGCCGCTGCTGCCACACTGTATGACCTCCTGATCTTCCTGTTTGAGTTACTACTACAATTTCTACTAGTAGTATATGATGTAGATTTGTTCTGTTTATCTACGGTATTGGTAGATCGCATCTGTTTATCTGTTGTACTGGTAGATAGCATGATTAGTTTAATTCTTATTATTCTAGTCATGTTTTGTTTACTGTTTTCACGAATTAAATCATATGCTAAATTGCTTATATATTCAACATTCCCTTCGGCCCACGGGCCCAGGATAAAGCCACCCGAGCCCATGTCCATCTCTTCACGCGCGCTTTGAAATAGCAGGGGCGTCTCTCTCTGCTTCGTCTTTGAAATACTGGTGGGTTGGATCTCTAGATAAGAGAGGAATGCATTGGCAGTCTTGAGAGAAGATATCAGTTTCAAAAGATCATGGTGGCCTTGGTTTCCGTGACCTTCAAATCCAATGGCGCCATGCTGGCTAAACAAGCTTGGAAGCTCTTGGAGAATCTGGATACTTGTGTGCACAATTGTTAAAAAGTTGGTATTTCCCTACGGGGATATTTTGACGGCCCATTGCCCTTCTGGCGCCTCTCCTATCTGGCGTGCCATTATTATTGGGAGAGATATTCTCAGACAAGGGCTGATTCATCGTATCGGCAACGGTCGCAAGACGGTAATCTGGCATGATCACTTGATTATGAGGACGAGCACTACGAGGCATGTTGGTAGACGAAGTGATACCCCTGTGTAATTAGTAGCTGATATGTTTCATGAAGCTACAGGGAAATGGAAGGAAAATTTGGTTACTTAGGTGTTCCTAACCCCGGATGTTATCCCGATCCTTGCAATGCCTCGCCCCAAATAGGCGTATGATGACATATGGGCATGAGCATGGGCATGGGCATGGGCGTGGGAGCGAACCGGCATGTTCTCGGTGAAGTCGGGGTATAGGGAGTTGGTGGAGCGGAACTTCAGTGTTGAGTTGTTTGTTGGCAGCTCGGATGACAAAAAAGAACTTGTGTGGAGATCGCTGCCGAAACTGAACGTGCTACTGAGAAATCTGTATCTTCTGGCGGTGCGTTGTTAGGAATATGCTGGCCCTACTATCAGGAGCTAGCACGTAGGCACATCATGGAGCAGGCAGTCTGCCTGATGTGTAGAAGCAATGACGAGCCTTTGTTCCATTCTTTGATCGCATGTGATCACGAGCGGTGCTCCTGGAAGGCTGCAGAACGATCTTTCTCACTAAGGGTTCCAAGACTACACCCCTGACACATGGGCGAAAGATTTGCCGGCGACAAAAGTGGTGCCGAACGGGAAGCCGAATTGATGAACACAGTCATGTGGGTTGTGTGTGGCATAGCCGTAACAAATACAAGCATGGAGAGGAGAAGTTCCAACCTCAGAGATCAATGGAGATTATTGATGATATTGTTCGTTCGTTGGAGCTCCCTACACCAGCAAGACAGTGGTAGCCAAATGGGTGCCACCAGAAGAAGGTTGGGTGAAGATGAATATTGATGCCGCGATTGAGGTGACGACCCGAAAGGTGGGACTCGTATGGTTGCTCGCGATCATATGGGAGAGTTCACTTTGCCACATGCACAAACTACGAGGGTGTAATGGACCCGGAGACGCTTGAGGTGATGGCCTGCCAGGATGCTCTCGCTGTTGCTCTGGAGAGAGGGATTTCGAACCTGGTCATTGAGTCGGACTGCTCAAACATCAAATCTATGTGGTAGTCGAAGCTGGGAGAACGCACAACAAGTTACCACATCGCGTGTGAGATGAAGGCCTTAGCTAGCCAGTTCGAGGGGTTTAAGCTTCTTTATGCTCGCCAATCTTTTAATTGGGCGGCAGTGTACTGGTAAATAAGTTCCAGTTCTAAACTATGTAAAATACTATGATGTTATCCCTGAATTTCTAGTTGCGTTAGTGCAATCGAATACGCTCCAGCTTGTTGAATAAATTCCACGAGGCGTGAGCTGTAAAAAACAATGGAAAACGCTGTTTGAGAACCGATTGTAGCTACAGTCGGTTCCGTCCGCCGCGCGCGCAGGACACGAGCATCGATTCGATGTACTCCTAGCTACTTCTGCAGGTCGCTTTCAGCTGGCCCACCTTGGTCCCGTGCGCAACGCATGCACATGTCGGCTCGCTTATTATTTCCTCTTTCTAGCTCCACGCCTCCACATCAAATCTATCAAGCTATCTGTACGTGTCCGTCCATCTGCAGCTAGTTGCTTCCTTATTTGGCTAGATATGGATATACGCGTGTGTGCGTGTCCTGGTTCGGTTGTCTGTGTTGCCGTCTTTCTCAAATATTTTTGCTACACATGCTACATGCGCACAAATAAATGTTTTCAGATTTTTTTGCTACATTGATCGACCGCAAAATTTTTTGAAATCCTTTTGCTACACATGCTACATGCGCACAAATAAATGTTTTCAGATTTTTTTGCTACATTGATCGACCGCAAATTTTTCTGAAATCCTTTTGCTACACATGCGCACAAATAAATGTTTTCAGATTTTTTTGCTACATTGATCGACCGCAATTTTTTCTGAAATCCTTTTGCTACACATGCTACATGCGCACAAATAAATGTTTTTCGTACGGACTTTTTTTTGCTACATTGATCGACCGCAATATTTTCTGAAATCTTTTTGCTACATAAGATTCTACATGTACAGAAAAAATGCTACACGCGGTTTGCTACATTGATCGACGAATATTTCTATAGATCTGAATCTTTGCTACACACCGTGCTACATGTGCACAAAAAAATTGTTCTGGCCGGATTGTTTTGCTACATTGATCGGGCACAACATTTTTCTGAAATATTTTTTGCTACATTGGTTGTTACATGCACTGGAAAAAATGCTACACACAAAACGTTTTTGCTACATTGATCGGACGCGCGAGATCGATTTACTTAAGTGGATCGGACGGTGCGGAAGGTGGCTGTAGCAATGGATTGCTACACCCGACTGACGCTTAGCACTTGCCTTAAAAAATGCTACATACACATAATTTTTTATTTTATTTTCCATGTTATAGCAAGAGTGTATTCCAGTTTTGTCTAGCTTTTTTCAGCTATCCTATTATCGCGTGGTAACAACCGCAAGAAGATGGAAGGACCACTCAATAGTCTGAGACCACTCACGTAGTAAAATCCTCGAAAGATTCTCCTGGTGGGACCACTCAATAGTCTGAGACTCAAGGTAGAAAAGAGCAGCAGAGGAGGCAAAATCGACAATTCTGACCCTCACGGCAAAGTTCAGCACAAAATGAACCCTTTTCGAAAGTTTAGCCGGATCTGACCCTTTTTCGTACCGCTCAACATACAGGCGGTAGACTACACGGGGTACCGCCTGAGTCTTTGGCGGTAGCCATCCTGGTCCACGGTCCGGTCGGGCCGGTTGACTGCGCTGACGTGGCGATACCGCCGATGTCAGAGACGGTAGATTTGGAGGGATACCGCCGGGGAATACGGCGGTACACTTCAACACGGTACCGCCGGGACAGCCGGCGGTACGAGGCCGGCCGTTAAGTGGCTTCCTCCCCGACAAAAACCAGATGATGCAAAGACCATCCTTGCCACTCCTGCTCCGCACCTGCTCTCTGCTCTAGAACGTGACGCCGTATGTGTTGGCCCACCTGCTTTGATAGTTGATACGATGGCTACGTGATGCTTCTACCTCGATCGGGGTACTTTCTCGGTTTGCTGATTACTGCATGCAAGAGGGAAGAGGCGATCGATGGTCCCAGCACTGAACTTAAGTACACTGTGCGCATTCACCAGCATCACCAAGCACGTCCTCAGGATTCCAGCAGGGAACTCTCTAGTTCACAAAGGGGGAAAAAATCTTCTCAGGATTCCAGCAGGGAACTCTCTAGTTCACAAAGGGAGAAATGGGAAATAACTCACAAAGGGGGAAAAAATCTTTTTTGCAACTCACATATAGTTTCAGTGAAACTACATAACGGAAAACAAATGAGAAAATATTATATGGTTAACAATGCTGCTAAGTAGTATAGATCATATATTTTTAAATCAATGTGTTAAAAAAATACATAGTACGAAAGTTTAGTATAATTAGGGCATGTACACTCCAAGGCGCTAGTCCGAGCGCTTAAGTAGAGAAAAAGAAGGAAACTAATCCTAGCGTCCCACGCGCGAGTTCTAGGCTCCAACGCATATCTTTCATTCCAAGCGCTTATCTCTTGAACTAACTCGGTCAGAGTTTCATGCAGCAGCCTAAATTCCAGCCATTCGTTTGGCAAACTCTAGCGTCCACGCATCTGATTAAGCGCCTGTGTTGTACATGCCCTTATACTTAATTTAACTCGACTAAAATTCAGTTGGATGGTCTTGACGACATCAACAATGGATCGACATGGCAATAAAGGTTGTCGGGCACTACGCACGACAACTTTTTTTCACCAAGTATTCCAACTGGAACATCGCAACGGTGTTCTTCGTGCGCTGCTGCTAAATATTCAACTGGCTCTCTTTTTTTTTTTTTTTGCTAGAAAGATCCAGAGGTGTACACCAGGCAAACTTACAGAACAACCCAAAGAGAAAAGAAAATTACAATCCGGTCCTGTAAAGCCACGAAGATGACGTCGCCGACGAAGACGTACTGCGGCGCGCCGCCGCCGCTCCACCACTGACGCCCTGGAACGGAAGGAGACCCCTGGCGGACGGGAAGTCGACAGAACTCGGCTCGGAAGAACCTCCACCTTTCGCCGTCTTCATCATCCTCGAACTGGTGTAGACCACCTTCACCCTCACCATCTCCGGCCAGATCCGCCGCCCCGCGGCATCCGGCGATGGGGAAGACAAGCCTAGCAGCTCCGCAGATCTGCAAGCCCGTCGGAGGAAGTGGATCGACGTCGGCACCCCAGAGAGCGTCGACGACGAGGAGAAGAACCACCCCCCGCAAAACCACTCCGGCCGCGCCGCTTCCACCCCGACGCCGCCGGCTGGACACCAAACGCACCCCTACGCTATAGACACGGAGCAAGCCGAGGCTCCCCGTCCTCCCGCCGCCGGAGCGGCCGTCGGAGGGCGAGGGACCCGTCGAATCAGCGCCGGCGAGGTGGGATGCACTCGGGATCTCACAAATCGCCTCTCAGTTACTGTGGACGGGGAGAGGAAGAAGTCCAGGGTCTTCTATCACTATTTTCAACTGGCTCTCTTGCATACAACGTTGTGAGAAGTTGGACCAGTGTGCGCTTCCTCCATCAAAACACAAGTGTAATGCGCTTATCTTTTGTTGCATGATAGTCTAGCATCACCCTTGAGTTTATATCATGTTGAGACTACTGACAATGAGATCTTGTATTCATTTGTAGTCTGGCATCACCCTTGAATTTTTGTCATGTTGAGACGACTTACAGTGATCTGTTGTATTCATTTGCGTATATTCCGGATCTTTTCTCAGGGGAAAAGATAATGCTGTATACAGTAAAAGTTTTGTTTGATGGCGTGCGACAAAATATCTAGATTCACTGAACAGAGAGTGAGGATCCTAGCAGTGAGTTATCTTAGAGTTGTTAGCTTGATTTTGCAAACATGGTCTGTCTTTGATGGTATGTCGGCACAATCCTATGTTTATTTGGATGCTTTAACCTAAATAGTTTATTCTATGCAAGGATTCCAAAGTCCTTGCCCTATCGATCATGTCAACTATACGTATGACTTGACCGCTTCGTCTCGGTTATAGTCCTAGGCAGATTGCCTTTTCCAACAACGCATGTGCACAAAGATGTAATTCACATCTAAACCTTTTACTGTCCTGAAGTATTGATTCGATACAAGACCTTTGGTATGCATAGATCTTGAATCGCCATCGCCAACCCTCCCCCTTTCGTCGCACGAGAGCGAAGCCTTGCTAACGGAATGTACTCATGTACACAAGCTTCCTCCTTTGGAGAAAATGGTCGATCGACCATGCCATCAATAATGCACAAGAACTCCACGGTTTACGGTTAGGGACGCAGCTTAGTCGGCGTGCCTCGATCGTGACAAGGTTAAGCCTAACTAAGGCTCCAATAACACCCGACGACCTCGGTTATATTGGATGCCATTATTGATTGGTCCGCACGATGGAGTTCATGTCACCGCTGTTGCGATGGCTCTGCCCCAACCGGCCAGTTCGTTCGTCCGTAACCCTTGATAGTTTGTCGCGCCACCTTTTCGCCAAAGAAGGGGAAGAAATTTCAAAGCCAGAAAGGACAACATCTCCATCCATCCAGTCAGTCCGATCCTTGAAAGGATTGTCTTGCTCGGATCTGCGCTGCGTTCCGATCCGGACGTCGACTCGCCATGACGCCTTGGCGTACGTTTATGGCAAAGCCTGTGTTTTTCACATCGGTAAGTTCCCTTAATTAACCCAGACAAGCCACGTTTAGAGACTAGAGAGTTCCCTGCTGGAATCCTAAGGACGTGCTTGGTGATGCTGGTGAATGCGCACAGTGTACTTAAGTTCAGTGCTGGGACCATCGATCGCCTCTTCCCTCTTGCATGCAGTAATCAGCAAACCGAGAAAGTACCCCGATCGAGGTAGAAGCATCACGTAGCCATCGTATCAACTATCAAAGCAGGTGGGCCAACACATACGGCGTCACGTTCTAGAGCAGAGAGCAGGTGCGGAGCAGGAGTGGCAAGGATGGTCTTTGCATCATCTGGTTTTTGTCGGGGAGGAAGCCACTTAACGGCCGGCCTCGTACCGCCGGCTGTCCCGGCGGTACCGTGTTGAAGTGTACCGCCGTATTCCCCGGCGGTATCCCTCCAAATCTACCGTCTCTGACATCGGCGGTATCGCCACGTCAGCGCAGTCAACCGGCCCGACCGGACCGTGGACCAGGATGGCTACCGCCAAAGACTCAGGCGGTACCCCGTGTAGTCTACCGCCTGTATGTTGAGCGGTACGAAAAAGGGTCAGATCCGGCTAAACTTTCGAAAAGGGTTCATTTTGTGCTGAACTTTGCCGTGAGGGTCAGAATTGTCGATTTTGCCGCAGAGGAGGCGTGGTCGTGCTTGGTCTGGTGGGATCCACTCACGTGGGGTGCGACGTGCAGCTTTTTGTAGAGTGCAACACAACGTCTCACGCGCGCGAGGGAAAAGCATCCAACGGCTGTCAGGGCGGCTGTAGCGAAGCGTCGGTACAACCGACTGACGCGTAGCACGCGCCATAAACCAGTCGATGAATATAAAGTTAATAACCTAAAGATGTCATCTTTTAGGCCTCCTTTGATTTGGAGGAAGTGTAGAGGAATAGTAAAGGATTGGGAATTTTTCCAAAGCAGACACTATTCACCCGTATGATTCAAAGGAAGTGTGGAAAGGAAATGGACAGGAAATTTTCCTTCGACCCTTAGTTTCAAGCCAAAACGTACAGGATCCAAAAATCTACTCAAACCTCTTTTTTCCTTTCCTGTGCACAACGAAGGCTGGCACATGCCATCCTTTCCTATCCCTATCTATTTCCTATTCCTTTGAATTTCCTTTCCTACAAATCAAAGAAGCCCTTAATGGTACATAGCCATTTTCTCAAAGAATTAGGTTGTAATAGGCATCTCATCTGAATGGATCATTTTATTTCCAGTTTAACGGCTGTAAACAGGTACATCATATCACTAACACATCATTGAGAGTCCATACTAGAAGGTGATTCAGCTTCTAAAACTCATGAAATGGAACTCGTGCGTCTAATTTCGACTACATGAGTAAAACAGAGTAAATTTACGCATACAAGTGGGGGTACTTGGGTGGCTCCGTGGGCTCGTGCTTGCCGGTGACGAAGCATGCCACCGCCTCCTCCACCTCTGCGGCTCAGTCCCTCCCTGAAATGAATCCCGTCACTCGATGGTTACAACAATCACATGTCACACATTTAACAGAAGGGGGAGGATGCTAACCTGGGGCGACAAGCGGGTCATCGAGCTGCGCGGATGCGGTAGAAGTGCCAGCGCAAGACGAGCGGGGCGATGAGCTGAATCTGGAAGGTCGGAGGAGGAGGAGGAGAAGGGAGAGAGCGGTCTGCCGGTGTCAGAGGCGACTGAAGCCCCAAGGATTGGTGTGGTGACTGGTGGTTACAGCCGTAGAGGCACACTCTAGCTGTTGGAACTGCGGGGCGCCAATCGTGTCCGTTGGACCGGAAACGAGCGGTCCAAATTAAATGAGGGGATAAAGTTTAACTGAAGTCTAAACTTCATGTCGCCTATCATAATATCAATGGGGGATAAATCATAATCAGAACTTTCTATCACATACTTTAAGTTAAGACAATATGTTTCCACCGCATGTCCAATTGATCAGCAATCTGAATCACATTCTATTTATTTATTTGTTCCTCGAGCTTACATATGAGACTAGATTAATTTGTTAAAGCACTCTGCCACGTAGACTAGTTAATTAGTACCATGGAGCAGTCAAATTGGTCAATCATATACCAGCTAAGCAAGATACATATGCTAAATCGTGTTATGATTGTATTGAACCACAACCAAATTATGTAACAGTATTTAGGTTATTTTGAAATCCAACGACCAAAGTGAGATACAGAGGACCGCATATGAATTTTCTCACCATCGGACACTCGGGGTGCCGAAAGCACGGCATCTGAACATGGCGTTCTCGTGGTGAGTGGTGGGATGAACTCTTCAAGGAAGAAACGACTCCGCCATCGCGAAGCACGACGGCCCCAACTCAGCTGTGCGGCACAACGCCGACACTGAAGAAACATGTGCAATGCGCGGATGGACGGTGGAGCCCGGAGCCGAGAGTCCGACATCATCGACGTCTCCCACGACGAGGATTAGATTAGGTAGTTTAAATTTCATTCAAATCTATTGTAAAACCCGAGAAATTCAAATAAAGCATGATTATTCATTTATATTTGTGTGTATAATTTCTTTTAAAAAAGTTCTCAACTGGTCCCTGGGGCAAACGCTCCATCAGAGCGAACAAGTGTCCGGACGCCCCCAAAACAGTCATGGTTTTGGAATTGTCGGACACACTTTCGGGATCGCTGGTGGAGCAGGTTTAGGGAGACGACCTGCCCTCGGCATGCAAGATGCCATGTAAAGTTGTAATTAGGTCGCCAAACAGTGAGTTATCGCCTCAAACTAGCAATACTCCCTCCATCCCAAAATATAAGGTATTATTAAATTTTGTTGGTCAACAATGTACAATTTTGACTATGATTTGTATTATTATGTCCACGAAATTAGCTTAATGATATATATAATGAAATAACTTTTAAAGACGAATCCAACGGTGTCATTTGTATATTCTCAATCCACATAAATTCGTTTATTGGGAAAGAATCAATATACTTTTTATGTCGAATCGGGGTTCACTACGACAGAAATAGCATTGGGTCGAACTCTTCTTTTGTGTTAAGGTAGTAGCTGTGAGTTTATATTAGTGGTCAAAGTCAAGCATTAAAGATCAGTACAAAAATAGCATGTCTTATATTTGGGCCGGAGGTAGTAGTATAATTAACTACTAGCTCCGTTCCAAAATATAAGATGTTTTAGCTTTTTTTATTTGGATGTACCTAGACGTGTTTTAGTGTGTAGATTCACTCATTTTGGTTTGTGGCCCGTATTAAAATTTCTAAAATATCTTATATATGAGTAGTAGTGTAATTAGCTATACTTTCATCTGCCATTTGGATCAATATGACCTTGTACTCAAAGAAAAATGAAGTAAGAAAGGCAACTGAGGTAAGGCCACATGATTCACAAATCAGATTCGGGGTATCCCAGGCTCCGAAAGAAAACAAAATAGACAAATTTCTGTCGTATAGTTCCAGAACTGCTCCCGAAGGAATATGATGCTTCTCCACGGGGCATCTTCTTTGGCTCTAATGAGTTACTGCGAATCGTACAATGAGTCGACGATGAGAAACAATACAAATCATCCAGCGAGGAACAAACAAGGTATCCATCTCTCGGAAGATCCTCCCGGTCACCATCTCACGAAATCAGTGCATATATCACCTTGTTATAGAAAGTCAATTTGATCTCAGAAAATACCCATCTTTGTTTGAAAACACGAACACGGTTATTGAAAAATTCGGTGCTTGTGACGGTTCAACAACATTTTGAACATTAAGAGGTTTTGTATCCATCTTTATTTAGTTTAAAAAATGAAGGAATTTTACCTACTACATTTCCCTATTTATACGACACATCTACGACGGGCCACGAGTGTCCTCTTCCCCCACAGTACACCCTACGCTCTCTGCTCGCCCAATGGCTAAGGTCGCACCCTTTCTCGTCCACCATGCCACCCCGTTGCCTAGTCTCAAGCTCCATATTTCTCCAAGAAACACTTCAATTCATGGTAAGCATTCCACCGCCGGCGTACGGTGCGCTGTGACGGCTCCGACGAGCACAACCCCTACTAGCATCCCCACCGTGTTACAGGACGAGGATCCTTTCAGCCTCGAGCTGTACATGGCGTCCAAGGCCGTGACCGTGAACGAAGCGCTCGACCGCGCCCTGCCGCTCGGACAACCCAAGCGCCTTCACGAGTCCATGCGCTACTCGCTCCTCGCGGGCGGCAAGCGCGTGCGCCCCATGCTCGCGCTGGCCGCGTGCGAGCTGGTGGGCGGCGCCGAGGCCGCCGCCGCCCCGGTGGCCTGCGCCGTCGAGATGGTCCACACCATGTCGCTCATCCACGACGACCTCCCGTGCATGGACGACGACGACCTCCGGCGCGGACACCCCACGAACCACGTCGCCTTTGGCGTCAGCACCGCGCTGCTCGCGGGAGACGCGCTCCTGGCCCTCTCGTTCGAGCACGTCGCCCGGGGCTGCGCGGAGCACGGTGTGCCGGCCGACCGCGCGCTCCGCGCCATTGCGGAGCTCGCGAACGCCGTGGGCGCGGGTGGGCTGGCGGCGGGGCAGGTCGTGGACATCGCCAGCGAGGGCGCGGACGTCGGCCTGGCCACGCTGGAGTACATCCACGTGCACAAGACGGCGCGGCTCCTGGAGGCCGCGGCGGTGTGTGGCGCCATCGTCGGCGGAGGCGACGAAGAAGAGATCGAGGGCATCCGGCGGTACGCGCGTTACGTCGGGCTGCTGTTCCAGGTGGTCGACGACGTGCTGGACGTCACGCGCACGTCCGAGCAGCTGGGAAAGACGGCCGGGAAGGACCTCGCGACCGACAAGGCGACGTACCCGAAGCTGATGGGCGTGGACGGGGCGCGCGCCTACGCCGCCGAGCTTGTGGCCAGGGCTGAGGCAGAGCTTGACCGGTTCGACCGTGCCCGCACACAGCCACTGCGGCACCTCGCGCGCTTCGTTGCCTACAGGCAGCACTGAATGTGAATGCATATGGGGTTGTCACGATTATCACATCTCGGGTGTAAAAATGATCTCGAATGAACTAGTATATTTATCGTAAAATGTTCGTACCATGTTAATTAGGAAATAATAAAATTGCTGCAGAAGGGAAAATCATAAAAATCAGCTAAGGACTGAAGGTTTGCAGTTCAGTAGAATCACACGACTATGTAGATTTTTTTTTCCCGATAAGGGGCAATTTTATTACTCAAAGTATCAACTGATATACTGCAAAAAAAAAGTTTCAACTGATATAGAGTAATTTACATCCGACCCTACATAAAGAGGATGCGCACAGCAAAAAACAGAAAAAAGAAAGAGTAACAAAACGGCGATTACTCGTAGACATCCTAAGAATTAGGAGGGCGGCGACGCCTCCTCTTCCCTGTCTCGCCACTTTGGTTCTGGTCACGTCGACCTCGCCTCGACCTCCTCGAGCGCCTCCGTCTTTTCCTTCAGCGTCGTCTCCCCCGGCGGCTGTGGCCGCCGGCCACCGCCTCACCTCGACCGCCTCGTCGCTTCGACCGTCGTGTCAACTACCGTGTTTGGCTGTACCTCGCGACGACGGCCTCACCTCGACCGCCTCGACGCTTCGCCGCCGGCAACCTCCGTCCCAACGTTCAACGCCTCGCCTCGGACTGGAATCCAACATGTTTGCTGATGAGGCAAATCCAACATGGAAGCTTGAGCATGTGAGGCAAACAATTATTGAGGACATGTTTGCAGATGTCTCTCTTGCACAATGCAAAATGGCCAAGAAATTGGTGATAGAGAAATTGAAAAATTCAACAAAGGGATAGTATTCCTTGGTCTTTGACTACCAACGAAAACTTCTAAGATCAAATCCAGGTAGTACAGTGGCATTCAAGCTGGCAGAAGATGTAGCCCACAACACTATCAAGCTCTAGGAAGCGGAAGCCTGCTCCATTTGTTCCTCCAAAAATCATGTCCAAAATACATGAGAACTGTGTGTTCAACTTGGCAGCTTATAAGGCGAGAAAAGCAAAGAAGGACCTCCTATTAAATTGGAAGAGGAGAGAGAACGTAGGTTGCCATTTTGCTAGCTGTAACGGGAAAATATATAAATCTGGCTTCAACAATATATTGTGCACTGCTTTGTTAAATAATAATGAGTTCGTATGACTGCAATCTACAATTATGTGTGATCCTTGCTTGTACTATAGATGCACTATTATGTTAGCTATATTGTTATGCTATAACCGAAGCAGACAAGATTGTTCTCCTATATGAAGCAAACAAGTTGAAAATGACAGAAACATGAGTACATTTGAATGAGCATGTTTCCACGCATGGTTTTGATAATTAATGAGAATCCTTATGGACTAATGTTTGTATTGAGATATTCTTATAGATCTTGTCCATGAGAAAATATTGGAATTCATGTGTTGGACTCTAGAACCTTATATGATGACCAAGGTTCTATTCAGTGGTTTATATGAAGAATGGTCATGTGTAGAGTTGAGCATATTGCAAGTATGTCTTGAAGGATAGGATAGCGTGGATATTCATGTTCACCTTCAAGACATCATTTTTGTGAAGAGAGAATGAAAGATACAAGTTGATCAAGGCTAAGTGCAAATAGTGGATTCAAGTTGATCAACACACAAAGCTAATTGATGTACCATGTGGGATCATTGGTGCAATGCTAAGGTAAGCAATTGTCAATATAGCTTTGTGAATTAACCCATGATATATGTGTGTGTGGGGTATCTTTGTGGGGTTAGCTATCTTTCCACAGGCTTGCATCAAAAAGAAGATTTCATATAGCCCAAGGAGAATGACGGCAAGTGGTGATCGTCATCAAGCTTGAGTTGTGCAAGTTCAAGATGAGCATCTAGAAGATATCATATGTTTGAATCTTGCCACCCATATGGAGAAATGATCAAGTGAAGATGTTCCTAAAAGAGTCCCTCCCATAGTGTATTATGGGGGAGCAATTTGCAAGTCTTCACCAAGCGGAGCATGTACTAGCAAGCACGATCAAGAAAGATGTTCCAACTTGAGAGAGCAAGATCGTCATCATCTAGCTCAAGTGGAATGCACAAGTCAAAGGTATGATCTTGATAGGTTTTCTATTTTACCGGTCTCATGCTTTTGGGAGACCGGGTTATAGTATCGATAGTCGTACTATCAAGAGGGGCTCTCGAGTGAATAACTTGATCGTATCTTTGTGGAGAGCTCAAACATGTGCATAATTGGCATTCTCATATTTCTTGGTTGTTATTTGGCTTTTATCCATGTGAGAATTTAGAGCTTGTATTCATGTCCATACCAAGCTCTAGTTCATCAAAAACGGATTTCATATGCATATTGTTGCGTTTTTGTTGTTGGAGGTTTTTACCGGTTTGTCTTTTCTAGAGAGGTCAAACTCTATCCTTGTGGCTTCCTCATCACATGATGGGCTATGATGTTTCTCTGCATGATCTTGAAGAGCTCTTAGTTGCGATTACAACGAGCCCAACATCATCGAAAATGAAGTTCGGATGAAAAAGTTGTCGCAGTTTTCGTTTTGCTATTTATGTTTAAAACCGGATATTCCGGGTCAATCCGGAATTTACACCGGGTTTGGCACCAGGTCGGTTTGGAAATAATTCCGGTTAAGCACCGGGCGCTTCCGGGCGAGTCCGGTAGCATTTTTCTAAGTCCGGTCTTAATTCCGGTTCTGTCACCGGATCTGGCACCGGATTTTTGACCGGATATTCCGGTTTTAGTTGCTGCAATGGCTTTATTTCGGGAGGGGCTATAAATACCCCTCCCCTTCTTCCCCTTGCAGCAAGCACGTTTCCCTCTCTCTCTCTTGCCATTGTTGACTTTGGAAAGCTTGCCCATCTCTCAATCCCTCAAATGATCCTTGCATATCTTTGAGGGAAAAGTGAGAGGAGATCTAGATCTACATTTTCACCAATCCATCTCTCCTCTAAGTGAGGGAACCTAGTAGATCATCATATTGGAGTTCTTTGGTGTTTCTCCTCTTTTGTTCTTCCTCTCTTATTCCCCCATAAGCATTTGTTGTTTGTTGAAATTTGAGAGTGAAAGATTTGAGCACTTATGCTCTTGCCATTTGGATTGGTTGCATCGGTTTGTGCTCTCCACGAGGATTCGTGGAAGTGAAAGTTGTGAGCTTGTTACTCTTGGGTCATTGGACCCTAGACGACTTTGTGGTGATTCTTGAGACCTCCAGTTTAGTTGTGGATGTGTGCCCCAAGCTTGTGGTGACTTCGGGAGCCTCC
This sequence comes from Poa pratensis, assembly GCA_947311845.1. Classification (NCBI taxonomy): domain Eukaryota; kingdom Viridiplantae; phylum Streptophyta; class Magnoliopsida; order Poales; family Poaceae; genus Poa; species Poa pratensis. The sequence continues at coordinate 31,128,968 of CAMZMU010000036.1, read as the reverse complement.
AATTAAGTTGTGGATGTGTGCCCCGAATTTGAAAGATACCGATAGTGGAAGATGGACCAATCCTTTGTGGTGCGGTTCATCGGAGAATAGTGTGAGGCCTTTGTGGCATTGAGTAGGCCTTTGTGGTGAGCTCACACCCCTCCAGCGAGACGTACTCCCCTCAGAAGAAGGAACTCAGGAATACATCATCGTCTCCGTTATTTCTATACCCGAACTCTTTATTTATGCCTTTGTGAGGCCTTTGTGGCATTGAAGTCTAATATCTTGCTATCACCTTGTTGCTTCTCTTGCTTAGCATAAGTTGTTGGTGCACATAGTTGAGCCTAGTATATTTAGGTTGTTGGCTTGATAAATTAAAGGAAAAAGTCCAAAACAAACCTTAAACTTATAGATGAATGCTAAATCAAATCCTGAACTTTGAATCCCGGTAATTGGCACTCTAAACTATCAAATCCAGGTTTATTTTCAACCCTAGAGAAGTTTGACGTGTGAAGAATAAATAATTTCAAATTCAATAATTCGTTGCCCTCACTGACAAATAAGACCCACCTGTCATATATTTCTTCCACCTCATATCTCTCTAATCCCGAGTCAACCAATACCTTGCCATCTCTAGCACCACCGGCGGCGCATGCTCCTGTCCAGAGAAGCAGACGCCACGGCGGCAACCCCTTTCTCGAGCTCCATGCCACTCTCGTTTCCCGCTCCCTATGCCGCTACTGGCCTCGTTCCTCACTCTCGTTCCCTGCAAAAAGTTGCGAATCGGGCACACAAGAGGACCATGTGAGCGAGCACACGTTCTTGTGGAGCTCGTAGAGGCGCTCGACGGTAGAGACCGCCGCAGTTGGCGATGCCGTCCAAGCCCCCGTTCCTCGTGATGCCTCTTTCCTCTCTTTCTTATAGAGCGCTGCCCCTATCACATCTGGCCACCGCTGCATATTCCCTTGCGCAGATTTTTGGCAGTCCGCCCTAATTTTGTACACAGAAACCTATTACTAGTTTCGGCCATACGCGCAGTTGCTCGCCGCGATGTTCTGGTGTCGTGCGTGCTGCTAGCCTTGTAACGCTAGCTGTACTCGGCGAAGCTACACGGGAGAGATTGGCTAGCTGTACTCGGGTGAAGCACAACAGCGAGTCTGGCTAGCAAGGTCATGGGCTGCGGTCGCTTGTCCATAGCTCATCGATGACCAGCAGGGACGACAAGCAGCTACAACCTACGCCGTATGATGAATGTAAGAGATCTAGGAAGGGGATGAATCTGACATGCGGGCCCAAGTCGTCAGTGAGGGAAAGTGAGAGTCATATGTTATCCCGGTCGGGATCGTAGTATTCCCGGGGCGCCAAATAGAATCAGGGTCTAAAATAGACCAGGATTGATAAGTTCAGAGTGTCAATTTCAGGGATTCAAAGTTCAGGGCTCCATTTATCTTTTGTCTACAAGTTTGGGGTTTGTTTTGGACTTTTTCCTAAATTAAACACCTAGTTTTAGTCCGCATTTATACAAGCCTAAACCGGAAAAAATTTAATCGCCTATTCACCCCCCACTAGGCGACATCCTTGTCCTTTCAATTGGTATCAGAGCCTGGGCTCTCTTTTTTAGGCTTTACCGCCTAGAGAGTAAAAGATGTCGTTTAGAGAATTAGTGCACAATCCCACTTTTATATTCGATGGCACAAATTATGATGTTTGAAAAATTCGCATTCTTAACCTTCTTAGGGACATGGATCCTATTATGAAGAGAATTGTAGATATGGGTTTTTCTCCTCCAAAGGATTCCCAAAAGTTATCTTTAGAGGATGAGAAAAACTCTTATCTCGATACTCTAGTATCTAATGGTCTCATCTATGTTTTGAGCGATGTAGTTCTTGAGTCAATCATGCCTTTTCGAAATGCTCATGAGCTTTGGACCAAGCTTCAAGATAAATATGAAGTATCCAACCTTATTGAGGATGATTGTTCTCCCTCCACCTTCGGCCGTGATGAGTTCACAACTTCTTCCACTTCACCAACATGTGATTTGTCACAAGGTAATGATATGGTGAGTGGTGATAGAAATTGCTTTGTTGATGGTGAATCTTCTATTGACTATACTTCATCTATATCTCATTGCAATGATCTATCTTTGGACTTAAACTCTTCTAACACTCCAAATGTCTTACATGCTAGTGTTGATAGTCCTTGCATATCATGTAATAGTTGTTTAACTAAATCTCATGATGATATGCTTCATATGTCTTGTTGCCATGAAAACAATGCTCACATATCCTCTAGTAATTGTGTGGCTAACAATGTAGAGGAATTCCAACATTTGACAAGACATGGATCTCAATGGTGCGTCAAGTAATTCTTCATCATCTTCGCCCATTACTCAATTTTGCCTTATGGCTAAGGATTCAAAGGTATCGCCTACTTTGAATCCCAATATATCTCATGATGATGATGATGATGGTGATGATGGTGATGAAAATGATAATGATGCTTCCATTCATGAGATGGGTGAAATGATTCTTCATGTGCTTTCAAAGAATAAAATTGCTCATGATAACTTCTTAAAAATCATGAGTACCTTTGTTAAAAGCAAGCTTATGATCGAGGCTCGGGATGCACGCCTTGATGAATGTTATAGGGTCGAACGTGTGTACGTGGATGAGATCTCATAACCCAAGGAAGCTCTTGAGGAAGAACAAGCCTCACATGAGGAAGAGAGAGAACTTTGGGTGTCTCTTGAGGAGAAACTCGAATCTATTGAGGAGTTGTATAATGAAAGAATTGCTAAACCCACTAAAGAACATGACCATGCTATTGCTAAATATAAAGTGCTTAAAAAGGAAAAGGTTGAATTTGAGGTTGGCAATGCTAGACTAATCGAGAATATAGAGAGACTTGAGGCTTTGGAAAGTGAACACTCTCTTCTTATCAAGTCTCATGATCAACTTCAAACTCAACTACCTAAACTTGATATGCCTAGCTCCTCTATTTCCTCTTGTGATCATGCAAATATTATTGAGGAAAATGCTAGGTTGAATGTTGAGCTTGCCAAGTTGTCTTATTCCATGTATAATGTTGATAATGCTTGTGCTACTAACTCCACTTCTCGTGAAGCATCTATTTTGAAGGAGAATGTTGAGCTAAGGGCTCAACTTGAGTTGATAACTAGTAAGTATGGGAAATTGGAAGAAAGTCATGAAAAGCACTCTAGTTCTAATGAGGATCTTCTAGCATCACATGCTAGGCTAAAGTTAGCTCATGAGGCTATTATGACAAAGGTAACATCTTGTGAGTCTAATTTGGACAATGACACAACTTCTACTCTAAATGCTTTATTGCCATGTGCTAGTCCTAGTAATTCTTCATCTCATACTATTGCTAAATCTTGTGATGAATTACTTTCCATGCCTTGTGTGGGGACCCCGGACTAGCTGTCCGAAATACCCTTATGCCAACAACATCAGCGATCCCATGATCAGTGTGTCCCTGAGCACACTCAAACTGGTATCAAAAGAACATCCATAAATACCGAATGAATTTACTTACTTGATTGAAGCCATAAACTTCAACATGTACTTGCAGCGGAAATCATCAAACAACGTGGAGTCCAAGTCATTTGCCATAACCCTACAGGCAGCTGACTGGGAAGCGCCCTAGTTCGCATCGACGTCATTGAAGTCTTCTTCTTTGAACTGCTCATCTTCAAAATCTGGCTAAGACAATAGCCAGGGACGAAACCAATATGAGTACAATTTGAATTGTACTCGCAAACTACCCCAGCATGAACATGCACTAGTTTAATAAGACTTTTATTTTTAGAAAAACATCTCTATATCTTTGTTGAAAAAGAAAAGGATAGACTTTTGTTTAATAAAACTTTGTTTTGAAATCTCTATATCTTTGTTGAAAAAGGTAAGAAGTCTATTTTAAAACTTTTCCTGAAAATATAACTTTGTTGAAAAAGGTAAGAATAATTTTAGAACTTTTTCCCAGAAAATCACCATCATGTTTATTTCTCCAAAACTCCTCCTTTTTTGACCATAGCCCTTCATGGTCAATCATTTTCCCACAACCTCATACCAGCCCTTCGGTATAGTTGCATAAAACATTTTCCACTCCATTTTTAAAACACAAAATTTTGCCTTCTCGACCATAGCCCTTTATGGTCCTCCCCTTTTCCAGCAATCTCATGCCGACCCTTTGGCATAGTTGCATATATAACACATCTCCATTTTCTTTTCAAACCTCAAAACTTTGCAAAACTTGCACATAGGTGGAAGTAGGGCCTTCCAACTGTCCATGACCGAGGACTCGGCTATTCGAATAGTTTTACACTCTGCAGAGGTAGCACGCTTTTCCCACATCCATCCGGCAACTCATCGTGTCAGCCACGTCCCGCCATACAAAGTGTATGCGAAGTTGAGTGCCTCTCATTTGCTCATGCTAGTACAGGACCCTGCCCGTATGACACTTTCCATCGACACTCAGTCCAGCCCTTCGGAACCTAAGTGTGAGGACTCATAGTTTTGCCCGGTGACCCAAAGGTGGCGTCTTCTATCCTCTTTCTCGATTTAGAGGACCCAGGTCAGGGGTAGGTCACCGAACCATCCCCTCATCAAACGGAGTCATCTCCGTTGTTGAGGTATCCCACACTAATATGAGTAAATTACATGACTACGCCTGTTCCCATATGGAGGTAAATGTGGTCGCACAGGGTAAGGTTGGTTGACGTAAGTACTAAGACACAATGTGCTTTTTGACAAAACCATCATTCTCCATTTCTCCATTTCAACACCGACATCTCGGCATTCCATATCCATACAATTATTTTCACAGGAGTTTTGAGTAAACAATATTTTTCCCATCCTATTGTTTGAAAAAAAGAATTTCCATCTAATACCTCCATATAGGGTGTCAAAATAATATACTTATATTTTGGAAAAAAAGGGTTTTCAAAATCATAACTTTAGTGGCAAACACCACATAAATCACTTATGCTCTTTATAGGTAAAACATGTGAACCAAAATAGATGTATGTAGATGCAAGCTCAGAGAAGTAGCTTGCCTGATTTCAGCATAATGTTCCTGGACTTCTCCTTACTGATCAAAGAAATAAACTCCGATTCTTCTTCAATAAATCCTTTCCAAAGACCACTCCGGTAGCGTTTATATCTAGCGTCGCAAAAATGAAAATAAAACAACACTCAATAAGCAAACCAAACCACAAGTGGTATACAAACAAGGAATCATACCAAAAACATAGCACTAATTCAATCAAGCAACAAACTAAAATCTACTCTAAGAACACCTCAAGGAGAACTGCCTTAATAATAAGCTTAGAACAATTTATTTAATAAAGCTACAGCAACAAAAATAAAAGATACTAGTTGAACTAAAAACAAACACCAAACCACAATCACCACACTTAACTAGATGCAAACAAGAAATTAATCCAAACAAGCAAGACAACACATGCTACTAACACAAGCATAATATACTAACCAAAGACTAAACATCATAAATTAAAAACATAAGTTTTATAATTTTAACCCCAACTCTAAACAATAATCGCCACTTGTCTAACTACACTCTCATACTTAAACTACCCAACAAGTCAACTAATCAAGACATAAACACAAGGGCATTATACTAACATGAGTATATCACCAAACACAAGCTAAAAACATGAAGCATTAAATAACTTCACTTAAAGCTAATTAACAAACAATTTTCCTTAGACAGGAAATACTTCAGACAAAAGTTAAGTCACCAAATATTTTCTGTAAGTCCAAACTTTTTACCAGGCTAGGTTATGATAAAGGGAAACACTAGGAACCTAGCGAAATTGGATTTGGTCCAAAAATCATTTCACAAAAATCTACAAAAATCACCAAGATGCTCTATGGTGGTTTAAGTAAAAAGAATATAACTTTTGTTTTAGACTTCATTTGACTACAAGACCAACACAACAAGGAAGCTAACAACTCAGGCTATCCACAGAACTTTAGTTTGCAATTTTTTGAGTTATAAAACTCTAGATATTAATTATTTAGTGAAAAGAATACTTTTTACAAGATTTAATCTAGACAACAGTTAAAAATGTATTTTTGCATGTAACCAGCTCTTCACGTTTAAGAAAACACATAGGAACCCTACAAAATTTGAATCAATCAGTTTTCATGCTCGAGGATAAAATGGTGAATTAATTCCTAAGATAGATCTGACGGGATTTGGAAAACAGAAAAAGGATTTTTGACCCAAAAAAAGATAAACGGGCCAGATCTGAGCAGACCCGAGCAGCACAGTGTCGGGCCGGCCCAAAATCGCACGGCGCGTGCTGCTGCTTGTCTCCTTCCTGTCGACGAACAGAACAGGGACGGAAAACGTAGCAGAGGCGGTGAGCTCGCGCCTCCTCACCTAGGGTGTGTCCATGACGACGACTGTGACGGATTCGAGGAGAGGAAGGCTTGGGGGCGACGGAGGTGGCTGCAGATCGTGCTGGTTTACTCCCCAACGCCGGCGAGGTCGAGGACGTCCGCGATGGGCATGCGATGGTGGCGGCAACTCCGGTGCACCTAAAAAGAAAAGGTAATGCCCATGAGATAGCTCTCGATGAGGGGATCTCACGGACACAAAAATGGCGGAGAACGGAGGTCCGTGTCGCCCGCAATCTTCGCGGCAAGATGGCGTTCCGAGATGAAGAAAACTCGAGCTCCAACGCGCTGGAGCACGAGGGAACTCGCTCTCGTCCTCGGGGTGGCAGAGAAGGGATGTGTGAGTCGAATGGGCAAGGAGAGGATCCGGGAGGATGGCCAGGGAGTTAAGAGGGAGTGGATGCCGGTCCATGGTGCACTCTGTGCACAAACGCGAGCAAGGAGGGCACATGAGGGGGATTGGCTGTGCCGGGCAGTGTCGTGGGGGTCACATAGGGCAGGGCGTGCACTAGGGCGAGGAAATGGAGCGAGGCGTGGGCGAGAAGACTCGTGGCCGAGCGGTGACCTCGGCGTGTCCCGCAGGTGTTCCATGGCGGCGGACGTCGTGGTGTCCGTGGGGTCACGGCGAGACCGGGGAGTGGCCAGGGCGAGGCACACGTGCTGGGGTGTCGAGGTGGCGGGGATCGGCGTCGGCGTCCATCGCCATGACGCGCAGCCAGTGGTCGAGCTCGATTTGGAGCAGGTGAGGTGCATTTTCCGCGCATGGCCTAAATCCTTCGGCAGAGGATAGGGGTGGCAGCGTGACGGCGAGGGCATGGGCTGAGGCATGGCCTCCTTCTTCCTCTCTCATAAGAGGTATGGGAACGGGAGGGAAGAGAAGAGAGAGAGATGCTAACTCCAAGGGGAAACGTCCAAATGCTGGCACACGTGTGCCTCCCCTGTGCAGGAGTGAGAGAGGGAGAAGAGAGCTCCGAATTTGAAGAAATTTTCTTGAATTTGAGATGGTTTTGAACAGCTAGGGTTTCCTGCCCTCAAGGTGTTCGACTGAATGCCCGAACCAAAATTTTATTTTAATTTTTGAAATCTTTGCTGATAATTAGGTTTAGATTGATTTATTAAGCATTGTAGATTTTTCCTAGATTTTTGATGTAATAATAAAATAGGGTTTTTGAATATCCTTTGAGTTAAAAGAAATAAAATAGGATTTCATAATTTAAATAAAATTATGTGGTAACTATATAATTTTGAGAAGAGAGGGGTATGAAAATGAGATGGTTGTTATTTCCTATCATCCATGGAATTATTTTCATAGAGAAAATATTTGTTTGAAGGAAATAGAGAGTTAGGTAGGGAAAATAATTTATTAAGATCATTTCTTTAACTCATGATCTTAATTTCCATTTGTTGAATAATTTGAGGAGTTTGTTTTAAATTTAAGTCACATTCCAAATTGTGATCTGTGTGTTTTCAACTTTAAGTTCAAGTACATTTGTGTAATTATTCACCCAAGCAAACAATAAAACAAGGAAATAACAATCAACTCGGACATAAGTCAAACAAGCAAACAATATAAGTTTTCAACCAAATTTCAACACTCAGATAGGTGGTGGGATGGTGATCAAGCATCATCATGCCAAGGATGGTGTTGAAACAAGCTTAGTTCAATAATTTGATACTTTTCAAAAGGGTTGATAAAATATATGGGTAGTATATTTCCCACTCTGATTATTTCCAAAAGAATTAAAGTATTTGTTTAAAATAAGAGCTACAAATACAAGGGAGATATCAAGGCTGGAGATAGTATATAGATCTCCATAGTTTTTGAAAGACTTAAATTTGGAAATACTTTTGTTTTTCCCAAATGATAGATATTTTTGGTTGTTGCTAAAACCAAAGCATCTTTGAAAGGGAAATTGGGCCAGAATAAGATTGGAAAGGATATATGGATTATTTTTCTTGTCATGACATGATCACCAAAGTTTAATATATTTTTACTTAGGTTAGGTCTTAGGTTAATATTTACTAGTCAAACAACTTAAACAACAAGTCACACAAGGTCAAACAGAGCAATAGAAAGGAAAGCACAATCATTAGTGAAGTATTTCAAAAAGTTTTTTGTTGGCTCTGAATTTTGGGTCTTGTAAAACTAAGTTTTTCTTAGTTCCAAAATTTGAGATGTGTGATGTCTACGCACGCTTCTATTCTTGTAGACAGTGTTGGGCCTCCAAGTGCAGAGGTTTGTAGAACAGCAGCAAGTTTCCCTCAAGTGAATCACCCAAGGTTTATCGAACTCAGGGAGGTAGAGGTCAAAGATATCCCTCTCAAGCAACCCTGCAATTAAGATACAATAAGTCTCTTGTGTCCCCAACACACCTAATACACTTGTCAGATGTATAGGTGCACTAGTTCGGCGAAGAATATTAAAATACAAGTGATATGGATGATTATAAGTGGTAATTGCAATCTGAAATAAAAATGGCAGCAAGCAAACATGTAGCAGAACTGGTTGTAAACGGTGTTTCAATGCTTAGAAACAAGGCATAGGGATCATACTTTCACTAGTGGACACTCTCAACAATAATAATATAATTGAATACATAGATATTTCCTCTTCACTATGCTACTCTGAGTTATTCTCTCGTTGGATAACGAACACCAATCCACTGCGTAGGGCTATAAAGCACACCTTAAAGTCGCATTCCCATGTCTAGTTAACCCCACACTGTCAACTTGAGCGCCCTAGAAGGTACTAGACAAACACCGCAATTTCATAGAGACATCCAATGCAAATAATAACTCATGATAAGTATTCCTGTTATCTTTAGCCTAAGAGCCACACACGGGGCGCACACTGTCAACTTCGCACCGTGGGACAAAGGTGACTCCGGAGATTACATTAATAAAACCACTTGAGTAGCATATAAGATAATGAAGAGTACATCTATGGATTCAACTAGATTACAAAGCTCATGATCACATAAAGATCACACCATGGGAGAGAGAGATAAACCACATAGCTACCGGTAGAGCCCTCAGCCTCGGGGAGAACTACTCCCTCCTCATCATGGGAGGCAGCAACGACGATGAAGATGGCGGTGGCGTCGATGGAGATGGCTCCGGGGGCAATTCCCCGTCCCGGCAAGGTGCCGAAACAGAGACTTCTGTCCCCGAATTAGGGTTTCTGATGGCGGCGGAGCTCTGGAACTTTTTTGGAGAAATCGTCCAGGCACTTAGGGTTTTCGCGTCGGGGGAAAGGGCGTCGCGAGACGGTGCACGAGGCAGCGACACCACCCCTGGGCGCGGCCAAGGCCCAACCGCGCCCAGGGCGCGTGTGGTGGCTGTGGGCCTCCCCTGGACTTGTCCTTCTGGCTCCCGGAGTCTTCTGGCGAAATAGAATTTCTGTAATTTTTTCAGATTTTTCTGAGCACTTTCAATTTTGGACCTTTTCTGCAATGCACAGACATAATAAACAGAAACTGGCACTTGGCATCTTGTTAATAGGTTAGTCCAATAAATGTCATAATATGATATAAAGTGCATATAAAACATGTGGCAATTGATATAAAACATGCATGGAACATCAAAAATTATAGATACGTTTGAGACGTATCAGCATCCCCAAGCTTAGTTCCTACTCGTCCTCGAGTAGGTAAACGATAAAACAATAATTTTTGAAGTGACATGCTACCAACATAATCTTGATCTAATAATGATGTAATGGTAAGTGAGCTGAGATCAAATCATTCAAAGCAAATGTCTATAATTGATATTAAATAAGAGATAATAAAGCAAGATAGTTAAACAAGCTAAAAGTTTTCATGAATGACGGCCTTTAAGACATGAAACCGTACAAGGTTCATTATAGATGTTTTAAGTATCCAGTGTAGGAGTTCTATCCTTCAATTCCAAGCATCAAGCAATTTTTCATAACATAGAGAACGGATCCAGTCAAGTAAAAGTAAACATGAACGTCATGAATCCACTGTTTCGAGGTCTACTCAACCGGTGAGCGTAAGCATTTAGTATTGGCACCAGGATGTTATGGCAAAGAGAACGTTAATGGGGGTTTGGAAGGCCAATGGAAGAAAGTCTCACAAAGCTATAAGTGATCATTAGACAAGAGGAAGTCTTATAATCGAAGCTATGCAAGGAGTAGTGATTGCCATGCAACGGATGCACATAGAGCTATATGTGTATGAAAGCTCTCCAATGGAACTAGTGGGGGTGCATCCAACTCGGTTGCTCACGAAGACCTAGAGCACTTTTGAGGAAGCTCATCATTGGAATATACAACCCAAGTTCTATAACGTAATATTCCCCACATAGTTATACTAGTAAAGCATGAAAACTCTCTCAAATGGAGCATAGGTGCTAAACATGAGCACAAATGATGACTATGAATACTGCAAGTGCTAAACATGAGCACAACTTTGATAAAGGATAGTAGTGTTGCCCCCCTTTTCTTTATTCTTTATTCTTTTTTTTTCTTTTTTTTTTTTTTCTTTTTTTTTCTTTTTCTGTTTCACTTTTCGATGGCCTCCATGGCTCTTTTCTAGCAGGGGCAACACTCTAATATGATTACAAACTTTTGGTACAAATAACTCATAATGAACAAAACATGATGTATAAAACTGTATGCCTCTGCCAGTGTAGCAGGATGTGCAATGATCTAGCGTAACATGGGTAAACCACACATCAGCTGTATAGAATCATGCAAAGCAATATATAAATGATAAATGACAACAAGTCATGTAATGTAAATGGAAGTTGCATGGCAATATATCTCGGAACAGCTATGGAAATGCTGTGGTAGGTAGGTATGGTGGCTGTTTTGAGGAAGATGTATGGGTTTATGTGTAGGAGAACAAGAGGAAGTCCTCCCACGGGTTTTGGATGTACTGGCGAAGTATGCACAACTCTCAATGTGAGAAAAGGGCAATGCACAGCACCGAAGAGGCTAGCAAATTTGGATGGTGGAAGTGCCAAAACCGTAGCTTAACATTAGTCAAAAAGAACTCACAAGTTTATTGCAAACAACTAGCAGGTTCAACATTAAGCGCATGGTTAACATTTACCCCAAGGAGGGCCGTTCACGGCGGCACAAGTACCCCGTTAGATCCCTCGACCTTCACACACAACCTAGTTATTACGAACCACTTTTCAGACATGGAAAGCTATCAAGTCCAACTACACCTTCAACAATTTTAGTGTTTGTAGTACGGTACAAGCTTAAAGACAATAATCCACTAATGATTTTAACTTAATTAACCAGCAAGCTTTACCATCTATTACTTAATACCTCAAAACGTTTGCAAGGAATCAGGTTATCAAAGTTCAATGATCTACAAGATTATGCAAGTTTTCATTATACCACTACCACACGCAACATTTTCTGAACCAACATATTAACCAAGCAACTCTCCAAACAAATATAAGTGAAGCAAGAGAGTACTTTCTACAAAAGAACTAATAGCTCTGACAAGAGGTACATGAAAACCAAGAGCTAGAAGCTAAACAGCGCGAAAATTGAATACTCAACAGATATAAGTGAAGAACAAGAGTATTCCAAGAAAAAGCGGAGCGTGTCTCTCTCCCAATCAAGAATGTTGTGATCAAGCTTATTGAAAATAAAAGTACAATACTGAAAATAAAAGCACACAGACGCTCCAAGAAAAGCACATATGATGTGAAAGAATTAAAATATAGTTTCACTAGAGATGACCTGATAATTTTGCCGATGAAGAAGGGGATGCCTTGGGCATCCCCAAGCTTAGACGCTTGAGTCTTCTTGAAATATGCTGGGGAGATCCATGGGAGCCTCCCCAAGCTTGAGCTCTTCACTCTTCTCCATCCTATTATATCATCCTTCTCTCTTGACCCTTGAAAACTTCCGTCACACCAAACTCAAAGTAAATCTCATTAGAGGGTTAGTGCATAATCAAAAACTCACATGTTCTATAAAGACGCAATATGACTTGTTACTTTAAACATTAGCTACAGCCACTGATGTTATGTGAAGCTCTTCCACCCAAAAAAGAATTTCACTCAACACTAGTAAAAGAGAGAATGCAAAATAAAAAGGCATAATCTGTCTAAAACAGAACAGTCCGCAAAGACGAATTTTTTCGAGGCACTTACGACGCTCAGATCGAAAAACTCTAGCTAATGAAAGATTCAGACATTCTAAAGATTACGCACAAAATTTCAGATTTAATTAATTTTTCTGTGATTTTACAGAATTAACGGTGAACAGCAAAATCTGTTCTGCGCAGAAATCAAATTAGCATCATCTTCCTATTAGAGGCTACTTGGCACAACAATGCAAGAAAATAAAGATACAAAGGATTGCTACAGAAGTAAACAACACCTTGACTCAAATAAAGAAAAATTGCAGAAATAAAAATAATGGGTTGCCTCCCATAAGCGCTTTTCTTTAAAGCCTTTTAGCTAGGCATAGTGATTTTTATGATGCTCACATAAAGATGAGAGTTGAAACATAAGAGAGCATCAAGAAGCAATATAAAACATTTAAATCTAACACTTCCTATGCAAGGAATCTTGTAAGAAAAAAATCAATGAAGCACAAAGTGACTAGCATAGGAAGGCAAAACAAGTGCAACTTCAAAATTTCAACATAAAGAGAGAGACTTAATATTATTGAGATTATGAAATCGTGTCTCCCTCTCTCATAAGGACCAGTAGGTCTTAAAGTACCCAGCAAATAAAAGCAAATCAAGAGAAAGCTCAAAACCTTCATCATAAAGAGAAGAAATTTAGTAACATGAAGATTTCTATAACCATACTTTCCTCTCTCAAAATAATTTTCAGTGCATCATGAATAAACTCAACAATATAGCTATCACATAAAGCATTCTTATCATGATCCACATGCATAAAAGTATCATTACTCTCCACATAAGCATAACAGTTTCATTAGTAATAGTGGGAGTAAAAGTATCACATCCATCATTGTAATCATCATAAATTGGAGGCATAGAATAATCATAATGAATTTTATCCTCAATAGTAGATGGACTGAAAATATCATATTCATCATTGTAAACATCATATATAGGAGGCATATCATAATCAACATAAACTATATCCTCAATAGTAGGTGAGTGAAAATATCACAATCATTATAAACATCATATATTGGAGGCAAAGTATCATCAAAGCAAATTTTCTCCTCAAAACGGGGACTAAAAAGATCATTTTCATCAAAACCGCTCCCCAAGCTTAAGCTTTCCATAGCATTAGCAATAATGGTGTTCAAAGCATTTATAGTAATAACATTGCTACCATCATGCAAATAATTTTCCATAGGTTTTTTAATTTTCTCTTCAAAAGCATCATGTCCTAACTCAAGATAAATTTCATAGAGCTCTCTAATTTTTTTGTTGTTTTCCATTAAGCCTAACTAGTGAAATAAAAACAAGAAACAAAAAGATATAATTGCAGAATCTAAAGGAAATACCTTCGAGCACTCACACGTCAGCAACAGTGCTAGAAAATAGCTAAGTAGCTGGAGGATGTGAGTACCTTTTACCTTACCTCCCCGGCAACGGCGCCAGAAAATAGCTTGATGTCTACGCACGCTTCTATTCTTGTAGACAGTGTTGGGCCTCCAAGTGCAGAGGTTTGTAGAACAGCAGCAAGTTTCCCTCAAGTGAATCACCCAAGGTTTATCGAACTCAGGAGGTAGAGGTCAAAGATATCCCTCTCAAGCAACCCTGCAATTAAGATACAAGAAGTCTCTTGTGTCCCCAACACACCAATACACTTGTCAGGTGTATAGGTGCACTAGTTCGGCGAAGAGATATTAAAATACAAGTGATATGGATGATTATAAGTGGTAATTGCAATCTGAAATAAAAATGGCAGCAAGCAAACATGTAGCAGAACTGGTTGTAAACGGTGTTTCAATGCTTAGAAACAAGGCCTAGGGATCATACTTTCACTAGTGGACACTCTCAACAATAATAATATAATTGAATACATAGATATTTCCTCTTCACTATGCTACTCTGAGTTATTCTCTCGTTGGATAACGAACACCAATCCACGCGTAGGGCTATAAAAGCACACCTTAAAGTCGCATTCCCATGTCTAGTTAACCCCACACTGTCAACTTGAGCGCCCTAGAAGGTACTAGACAAACACCGCAATTTCATAGAGACATCCAACGCAAATAATAACTCATGATAAGTATTCCTGTTATCTTTAGCCTAAGAGCCACACACGGGGCGCACACTGTCAACTTCGCACCGTGGGACAAAGGTGACTCCGGAGATTACATTAATAAAACCACTTGAGTAGCATATAAGATAATGAAGAGTACATCTATGGATTCAACTAGATTACAAAGCTCATGATCACATAAAGATCACACCATGGGAGAGAGAGATAAACCACATAGCTACCGGTAGAGCCCTCAGCCTCGGGGAGAACTACTCCCTCCTCATCATGGGAGGCAGCAACGACGATGAAGATGGCGGTGGCGTCGATGGAGATGCTCCGGGGGCAATTCCCCGTCCCGGCAAGGTGCCGAAACAGAGACTTCTGTCCCCCGAATTAGGGTTTCGGATGGCGGCGGAGCTCTGGAACTTTTTTGGAGAAATCGTCCAGGCACTTAGGGTTTTCGCGTCGGGGGAATAAGTAGGCGAAAGTGCGTCGCGAGACGGTGCACGAGGCAGCGACACCACCCCTGGGCGCCGGCCAAGGCCCAACCGCGCCCAGAGCGCGTGTGGTGGCTGTGTGCCTCCCCTGGACTTGTCCTTCTGGCTCCCGGAGTCTTCTGGCGAAATAGAATTTCTGTAGTTTTTTCAGATTTTTCTGAGCACTTTCAATTTTGGACCTTTTCTGCAATGCACAGACATAATAAATAGAAACTGGCACTTTGGCATCTTGTTAATAGGTTAGTCCAATAAATGTCATAATATGATATAAAGTGCATATAAAACATGTGGCAATTGATATAAAACATGCATGGAACATCAAAAATTATAGATACATTTGAGACGTATCAATGTGACACCTTGTTGCTATAACAATGAAGCCTCTACTTCCTCTAGTGTTTGTGTTGATACTAACAATGTAGAGGAGTTAAAAGATCTCAAGGCCCAAGTCACTTCTTCGAAGAAAGAATTGGAAAAGCGTCATGTTGGGAAGTCCTCACTTGACAATATGTTGAGTGTGCAAAGACGCCCCAATGACAAGAGTGGACTTGGATTCAACTCCAATAACAAGAACAAGTCCAAGTATAACAATAAGAAAAAGGGCCAAGATAAAGTCAAGATTTCGACCAAGATTGTTTGCTTCACGTGCAAAGTTGAAGGGCACCATGTTAGATCTTGCCCTTTGAAGAAGAAGTCTCTTAGTGAAAAGCAACAAGTAGGGCTGGAATTAAAACTCGAAACTCGCGAGTTAAACGAGTAGCTCGGAACTCGACTCGGCTTGGCTCGAACTCGTTACTAAACAAGCTGAGCCGAGTTTTCATTTTAGACGCTAAACGAGTTTGAGTTAAACGAGCCAAGTTCCGAGCTACTCGTTTGGCTCGTTTAACTCGGTAATTTTTTTGTTACATTATTCTTGCCTTTGTGAATTATTTTACCTGATTATCATAGTTTAACAATTACATATTACTTGATATTATCATATTGTCATATATTATTGTGATAATTACATCATACAAGCCCAAATAATTAGAAAAATATATACATAAAATTTATTATAATTCATGTTAACAGTTTTACCGAGCTAAACGGGCAAACTCGCGAGTTTAGCGAGCCGAGCCGAGTTCCAATTCTGTACTCGTTTGTTAAACGAGCCGAGCCGAGCTCGCTAGTTGACCGAGCTTGAACGAGTCGAGCCGAGCGGCTCAGCTCGAATTCCAAGCCTAGCAACAAGGGAAGAGGCCTCAAGTTCAAACTCAAGTTTTCCAAGTTGAAGAGCGGCCCCTTGCCAAGAAGAATCAAGTTATTCCTCCTCAAGTTGAGATTTCAACTAAGAAGAAGGGAAGAAGCCAATGTTGCTACACATGCCATGAGAAGGGTCATTTTGCTTCTTCATGCACTAATGGTACCTTATCCAACCCCATTATCATTGATGATGTATATTCTCTTCGGAAGGATAAGGTTGGCAATGTGTTTGCCAAATATGTTGGTACTCAAAGTGGTGTCAAGAAAAGAACCATTTGGATTGCCAAGCCTATTGTGACTAACCTCTTAGGACCCAACTTGGTTGGGGACCAACAAGCTAAAACTTGATAAATAAGTGTTATTGGAGGGCATTGGAGACTTGGCTACATCGATCATGAAGAATTAAGTGATCTTCATCAATTATATTCTCTCAAGCCAAGTCATTTGGATTATATTGTTCTATCTCATATCCAATGTTCCTCCTTGCGGTAACTTGTATTTAAATCATATATACATTGAAAGTTGGTTGCACCCTTGCATGTGGTAGGTTTTGTGCCTTGCTAGTGTTTGTATGTGTTGTGCTCTCTACTTACTTATCTTGAGTAATCAAGTATGTGTATGTTGGTTCGCACACCACTTACTTGTGTTGACCCTTTTTGCTTTTATTTGGTATCTTATCTTGTTGGCTCTTTTTTTGAGAGATTATTGGATCATCCCATTTTGGTGGAGTGATATGCTTCGTGCACTTCACAATCCTAAAAACATGTATACATGAGGAATACCACTTAGTTTTGATATATCAATATTATCTACTTTCTATGTGGTATGTCATTCTCATGAGAAATTCAAATTATATAATGTCCATTAATTATCTCTAGCTAGTTTTGTTTGCCTCTTGTTAAGAAAAATTGGATTATCACATTATGGGGGAGTAATAAGCTATGTGCATATTACAAGCCTAGAAAATGTGAACATGTGAGGTATTTCCACCAAGAATTGATTTTGTTAGTAATATTTTTCCTATGTGGCATGTTTCTCAAACAAGTTCCTTTTTGCTTAAATGATTTTATTTACTCGCTCTTATGGATCTTGTTTGCGATGGACATTCTTGGTACGGTTTTCCCCAAATATCATATATCTTTTTGGGAAACTGGTTGCTTCAAGCTACTCTTTGTAGTTGCTTTGCATGATCACGTGAATATTTGAAGCTATCAAGAATATCTATCTTTATAAGCATTGCCTATAAATCTTATCCTTTGCCATATGCTTATTTGTTGTGAAGTTGGTCTTGAATATCACTCCTATATACCACCGAGAAATATCAACATATACTCCTTGTCCATGACAAGTGACTAATATTTGTGGTGGAATTTTGTAGACCATCTTCATTTTGGCTCTTGGGATGAATTGCCTTTTTATTGCCAAGGATTTGTTTTGGTCTAACTCCCGTTGTCTTCCTTGTATCTTTTGGATCTTTTTGCTCTACTCAAAATTTGTTTTGTGCTTTCTTAAGTTAGGAAAAGCAATGATCCCATTCTTGTGCATTTACATTCAAAGTCATACTTCTAGATAATGCACTATTCTTGGGGAAGCTATCCTACATTGAGTAGAACTTCATTCTTTAAATTGGTATTGTTTCTTATTGCTTTCCTTGAACATGACTAGTGTTTGAATAATATATATGGAGAGTGATGATCCCATTTTTGTGTATTTTGTATTCAAATGCAAGATCATAAATAATGCACAAATCTTGGGGGAGCTATCCTATATGCTTTTGAACATTAGTTGTCTTCAATTGGTATTTGATCCCGATGACGTGTCTCTTTGGAAGACAAACATTTTTCATCTTGGTACTTTGTGACATCATGAAAAGTGTAGAGGGTTTGGTTTATTCCTTGATCGTATTTTCATTTGGTATCTTCAATCATGTGTTGATTTGGGTCTTTGATATAATTTGGAAAATTCTTTTTCTTGTCACACTTGTGTGTGCCTTCTTGATTCTTTGGTGGTTTCTAAAAGGTACAAGCTTCACTTTTGATTTGGTATCCCTTTTTACATCTTAATAAGCTTGTGGACCTATTTGCTACATCTTCTTTGGGTTGTGTTTATGGGAAAGACATGATATGCACTATGTGCCACTTATATTGAAAGACTATGTTGATGCTTTCGCTCATCCTTATATTAGTCTCCTAAAATGTATTTCTATATCACACCCATGTTTTTCAGTTC
This sequence comes from Poa pratensis, assembly GCA_947311845.1. Lineage (NCBI taxonomy): Eukaryota > Viridiplantae > Streptophyta > Magnoliopsida > Poales > Poaceae > Poa > Poa pratensis. The sequence goes on along the minus strand of CAMZMU010000036.1, from coordinate 31,110,397 downwards.
AGCAAATCTTTATTTGTCACTCCTTGTTCTCAATGCTCAACATTGTTTTATTGCAAGTTGTTTTGCTTCTTTTCATCTATGCTTTCTTGCACTTGCTTGTCTTCAAAATTGTCTAGAAGGGAGTGAGAATTTCATGTTGTGCACACCATATTGAAATGCAAATCCTACATGGTGCATGTACCTTGGGGAGCTCCCTCTTGATTTTTAGAACACTTGGTTGATCTTATCATAATATCTTCTTGTGTCCAATTGGTTTTTTGAATCCTTTGATTGCGTGCCTCTTTTGTTGAGGTATCTTTCCCCTTGTTTCTTTTTGTTGTAATCTTTGGATTCTCAATATAGTTTGATTTCCTCCCATTTTTGATCGGTGGAAATGTCCATCTGATTCTACTCATTTTATGAGATAAGTTAAACTCGTGGAGGAACTCTCACTATGTTGGCCTTCCAAAGCTCTTTGCCCATTTCGGCAATTGTTGCCAATGGGGGATAAGTTTTGGAGGGTTTATGAAATTCGGCTTTATACTTTGATTTTTTCTTAATTATTTGCCTTTCTTGCCTTTGCATTCGTTGCTTGGTTTTGTATATAGTGGAAACTCCACCACCGGTAATGGTTGACAATATATGCAATGAATTCATGTTCATACACACGTGCATAGATTGTGGGGGAATTTGCTCTATATATATGGTTGGACTAACATCACATACTTTCGTAGTATTTAATGTTCGTGAAACCGCTCCTTGTTCATTTAATTCATTATATAAACCCTCGTAAAAGGGATTGTCATCAATTACCAAAATGGGGGAGATTGAAAGAGCATCTTTCCCCATGTGTGGTTTTGGTAATTAATGACAATCCTTATGGACAAATGTTTTCATTGAGATATCCTATAGATCTTGTCCATGGGAAAAGATTGGAGTTCATATGTTGGACTCTAGAAGCTTATATGATGACCAAGGTTCTATTCAATGGTTTATATGAAGAATGGTCATGTGTAGAGTTGAGCATATTGCAAGTATGTCTTGAAGAATAGGATAGCGTGGATATTCATGTTCGCCTTCAAGACATCATCTTTGTGAAGAGAGAATGAAAGATACAAGTTGATCAATGCTAAGTGCAAATAGTGGATTCAAGTTGATCAACACGCAAAGCTAATTGATGTACCGTGGGATCATTGGTCCAATGGTAAGGTAAGCAATTTTCCATATAGCTTTGTGAACTAACCCATGATATATGTGTGTATGGAGTATCTTTGTGGAGTTAGGTATCTTTCCATAGGCTTGCATCAAAAGGAAGATCGTCATTAAGGTTGAGTTGTGGAAGTTCAAGATGAGCATCTAGAAGATATCATATGCTTGAATCTTGCCACCCATATGGAGAAATGATCAGGTGAAGGTGTTCCGACAAGAGTCTCTCCCATAGTGGATTATGGGGATCAATTTGCAAGTCTTCACCAAGCGGAGCATGTGCTAGCAAGTACGATCAAGAAAGGTGTTCCAACTTGAGATAGTCAAGATCGTCATCATCTAGCTCAAATGGAATGCACAAGGCAAAGATATGATCTTGATAGGTTTTCTATTTTACCGGTCTCATGCTTTTGGGGAGACCGGGTTATAGGATCGATAGTCGTACTATCAAGAGGGGCTCTCGAGTGAGTAACTTGATCACATCTTTGTGGAGAGCTCAAACCTGTGCATACTTGGCATATCATCTTTCTTGGTTGTTATTTGACTTTTATCCATGTGAGAATTTAGAGCTTTTATTCATCTCCATACCAAGTTTTAGTTCATAAAAAATGGATTTCATATGCATATCTTGTTGCGTTTTTGTTGTTGAAGGTTTTTACCGGTTTGTCTTTTTAGAGAGGTCAAACTCTCTCCTTATGGTTTCCTCCTCACATGATGGATTATGATGTTTCTCTGCATGATCTTGAAGAGCTCTTCGTTGCGATTCCAATGAGCCCAATATCATCGAAAACGGAGTCCGGATGAAAAAGTTATCGATGTTTTCGTTTTGCTATTTCTGTCCAAAACCGGATATTCTGGGTCAATCCGGAATTTACACCGGGTCTAGTACCGGGTCGGTCCGGAAATAATTCCGAGTAAGCATCGGGCGCTTCCGGGCGACTCTAGTAGCAATTTTCTAAGTCCGGTCTTAATTTCGGATCTGGCACCGGATTTTTGACCGAATATTCCGGTTTTAGTTGCTGCAATGGCTATATTTCGTGTGTGTGGGGGGGGGGGGGGGTGGGGGTTATAAATACCCCTCCCCTTTTTCCTCCTGCAGCAAGCACGTTTCCCCCTCTCTCTGCTGCCATTGTTGACCTTGGAAAGCTTGCCCATCTCTCAATCCCTTCCATGATTCTTGCATATCTTTGAGGGAAAAGTGAGAGGAGATCTAAATCTACATTTCTACCAATCCATCTCTCCTCCAAATGAGGGAACCTAGTAGATCTTGATCTTGGAGTTCTTTGTGTTTCTCCTCTTTTGTTCTTCCTCTCTTATTTCCACATAAGCATTTATTGCTTTGTTGAAATTTGAGAGTGAAAGATTTGAGCACTTGTGCTCTTGCCATTTGCATCGGTTGCATTGGTTTGTGCTCTCCACAAGGATTCGTGGAAGTGAAAGTTGTAAGCTTGTTACTCTTGGGTCATTGGACCCTAGACGACTTTGTGGTGATTCTTGGGAGGCTCCAATTCAGTTGTGGATGCGTGCCCCAAGCTTGTGGTGACTTCGGGAGCCTCCAATTAAGTTGTGGATGTGTGCCCCGAGTTTGAAGGTTACCGATAGTGGAAGGTGAACCAATCCTTTGTGTTGCGGTTCATCGAAGAATAGTGTGAGGCCTTTGTCGCATTGAGTAGGCCTTTGTGGTGAGCTCCCACGCCTCCAACGAGACGTACTCCCCTCAAAAGGAGGAACTCGGGAATACATCATCGTCTCCGTGTGTCCCGGTTATTTCTATACCCGAGCTCTTTATTTATGTACTTTACATTGTGATAGCCTTCGTGTTTGAAGTCTAATATCTTGCTATCACCTTGTTGCTTGTCTTGCTTAGCATAAGTTGTTGGTGCACATAGTTGAGCCTAGTATATTTAGGTTGTTGGCTTGATAAATTAAACACCTAGTTTTATTCCGTATTTATTTAAGTCTAAACCGAAAAAGTTTTAATCGCCTGTTCACCCCCCCTCTAGGCGAAATCCTTGTCCTTTCAACATTATATCAACTAACCAACCTTGTTCATTACGTAGATCATAGATCACTGCCGGAAACTTGACATTACATAGATCAACTTGAGTGAGTACCAAATACACACTAACTTGCTACTACTAGCAACTACATAATTGGTCCATACTACCAAACTTTCATTGCACTACCAAATGGACGCAGAGTTAGAGTTACATCATTTCTTCGGAAGCACAGTAGCACACAACACAGACAGTATGTCAAGCACTGTCTGCAAAACCAGCACCACTTCCTTCACTGCATCTACCGTTGAGGTGTTGAATGATGTTCTTCATCACCATCTCCTGCCTTGCTCTGGCTCCTGCATTTCCTGTTGTTTACCTCTCACCTTGTCTCAGCTTCAGCTCCTCCATCCTTTCTTCATCCCAACCTACTGCTTCCACAGCAGCAGCAGGTTCTCCTCTTATGTATAGTTGCTCTCAACCAAATAAATAACATACTCTAGTTCAGTTCAACAAAAAAAAAAGAGTCAATTTAGGATTTTCAACATACTAGTGAATGAGGCAAAAATAATAACAAAAAAGTGCTTGAAACAAATGAGCTGCATGTGAATGATCGTCCTACCACAGTCGGGACAGGGGATCATTGGGGTGAAAGGGGCAACGGAGCGCAGTACTGCTGGAGCTGGCGGTTGCCATGGTGACATATCTCCGACGAGCTACGGAGCGCACTACAGCGGCAGAGCGAGCTGCGGTGTCGCTGTGCTAGGGTTCAGAGTTCAGAGAGAGTGGAGGATCGGTATATTTAGGGATTTCAGAGAGGAGGACACATATATGACAAGTGGGTCCCAACATTTGCCTAGTCAACATAAAACAACATTTGCCAACTCAGAGCCTAATCAACATCACAGAGGGGACAAAACGGCCTTCAATGTGACACAAACCGCTAGAGGGGTATTAACCAGGTTTTGTAAATTTGAGGGCGAAATAAATATCAAATTGGAGTTCATGTCAAAAATATCAAATTGGAGTTCGGGGGTTTCTGCCCGAGAGGATGGATTTGAGGGTGAATTGTATATTTATTTTTTCTATTTTGAAAGAAAAGAAGGTCGAATGGTCATTTCCATTCCCCGGGCCTCCAGCCCAGCACGGCTGCACGGGTCAGCCCGACCCGAGCACCGACTGCACATTCCCCGGGGCGACACCGTATCCTCGGTTCCCGCACCCTCGCCGCTCCCCCCACAAAGCCCCACTACTCTTTGCCGCGAAATCCCCAATCCCACACGCGCGCTCGCCCGCCAAGCCCCCAGCTTTTCCCGCCGCCCGCCGTGTCGCGTGCGCACACATTTCGCCGAGCACCTCGTCCGCACCACCACCCCTCCCTCTCCCGGCGGCGGTATGGACAGCGACGACTTCCTGCCGGAGGGGGGCAAGCTCCCAGAGCTCAAGCTAGGTGCGTGCGCGCTTTCGCGTTATTGGTTTACTTCGTATTTTCTGTACGCATTAGGGGTTTGGCTTTCTATTATTCTGATTGGTTCCGTGGTTGGATAGATGCGAGGCAAGCGCAGGGCTTCATCTCCTTCTTCAAGAAGTTGCCCAAGGTGCGTCTCTCCCCAGACCGATTTATCTTTATCCTTTTTTTTTTGGATCCCTGGTCACTATTTGGGGTGATATTTTTTTCTGATTTGTTTTCACTGTAGGATCCTCGGGCCGTTCGTCTTTTCGATCGCCGGGTAAGTACTTTGGCAGTAATGTTGTGCTGGTTTTCTTATACTAAGTTTAGATGTGGCCGGTATTTGTTTCTTGGTGGTCGATTCCGCAAACATTATCGGAAAGTAGCTAAAATTTGCATGTTCAGACAATATCTGAGCTCTTGGTGTTAGTTTAATTTCTTGGATATATTTCGGTAATCATGTGCGTGGAATAATTTAGGCATCATCATCATGTGCCAAATTTGAGCTTACCTTGACCAAGGTTTGTGAAGTTCATAATAGTTTCAGTGCCATTGTATGGTGCGTGCTATATTTTTTCCCCAAATGTGAGCCACTATCTAAGGTTGCAAATACGGGTAATTTTTGGATTGTATTCAATATGTACCTTACCAAATTTTTGGCCATGTCCAAAAAGTTGCTCATCGTTTGGATGGTGGCCACTCTTTGGCCAGCCAACACCCCTTTTGCCTAGTCTAGTTCATTTTCTTGCCAATCTTGTCCAACTTATGGGCAAGCAAAAGCCACATTTTATGTTGGGCAAACCTAGGCTCAAACCAAACATTAACCCCTTAGTCTCCGTTTGGCATCTCAGTGCAATACTAGACTTTTGCTGTGCTAGATATTTCGAAAAAATATTTCTAGTATGATATTGTTTCTAAGTTGTTGAAATGCATTTAAGTGGGGCTGAATAATCAGAAATGATTCATGATATGAGTTTTAGGGGAATACAGTGATGTACAGAGAGCCTCATGAAAGGATTCAGCACACCCAAAGAATTGGGAGGCCTGGGAGTCAAGAATTTGCGCATGATGAACCTAGCCTTGCGGATACGATGGCGCTGGCTGGAGCTAATAGATGAAGGAAGGCCGTGGCAAGGACTCAAGTTCTCAATGCCACAGGAGGCTGAGGATCTGTTTCTGACGGCGGTGGACTGCACGCTGGGCAACGGAAGGAGGCTGCGATTCTGGACGGATCCATGGCTGCAGAGGCGCACAGCCAAGCAAATAGCCCCTGCACTTTGGCAATTCGCCAAGAGCAGCGTCAAGAATCTGTCGGTAGCTGAAGCTCTCCATAACAACACCTGGGTCAGAGGTTTCAGAGGAGAACTCACAATTCAGGCCCTCGTGGAATACATGGACCTCTGGGATGCGGTGCAGGAACAAACCGCAACAGGGGAGGAGGATTCAGTGCGATGGCGGTTGACAGCCAATGGCCTATACTCGGCGAAATCGGCGTACGCAGCACTCTTCTATGGCAGAACGGCTGCGCCCTGTGCGAAAGAGTTGTGGTCGGCAGGAGCGCCGCTGCTGCACAAGTTGCATATGTGGCTAGCGTTAAAGAACCGCCTGTGGACAGCAGACAGACTGGCGAAAAGAGGCCTTCAACACCCTCCTGTTTGCCCGCTATGCAATCAAGATCCGGAGACGGGAGAGCACCTGCTGGTAAGATGTGTCTTCGCGAGAGAGGTGTGGTTCATGGTCTTGGTGCAATACAATCTGCACCAGTTCATGCCTTCAGCGGCTACGGTACCGGTGGTCTGGTGGCAGACATTGGCGGCAGCGGTGCCAGCGAGAGACAAGAAGCGAATCAATGGCCTGATCATACTCACTGCCAGGTGCATTTGGCTGGAGCGGAACAGCAGGGTCTTCGACCACATTGCGTCGTCGGCAGCAACAGTCTGTGCCCGCATTTGGAAGGATTTTGCTCAGTGGGCGAGGGCGGGTTTAGGTGGAGTGACGAGAGGAATCACTTAGCTGAGTTGTGTGGTGGAGGTGACAAGCCGCTTGTGGCTGGGTCATGACTCAAAAATCTTGTAAATTTCATTCTCTATCTTAATATAAAGACACGCGATGCTCGCGCGTGTTCTTGAAAAAAAAAAGGATTCAGCTTCTACCTTTATGTGCATTTAGGTAGTTCATGCAAAAACTTATGGATCTTTGTTGACAAGTAATTTAATCTAAACATGTTGTTTAAGATTTTATTTGAACACTTGATATGAGTCCCTACATCATAAGAAGTTTGTCTTTATCGTGTAGAAGTTACAACTCTTGAGATATACCATTCTCACACAGACCTAAATCTTCACCTTTGCTCTTAAGAATATTTTAACTACTAGTTCATATGGGTCAAAGTGCTGGGATACTGTAAACTAAAGCTCAAATGTTTCACCAGGATTATTACACTGCTCATGGTGAGAATGCAACGTTTATTGCAAAGGCGTACTATCACACAATGACTGCCTTACGCCAACTAGGCAGTAACTCTGATGGAATCTCAAGTGTCAGTGTGAGCAGGGCTATGTTTGAAACCATTGTGCGCAACCTTTTGTTAGAGAGGACAGACCATACACTGGAGCTCTATGAGGGAAGTGGGTCAAGTTGGAGGTTAACAAAATCTGGAACACCTGGAAACATTGGCAGTTTTGAAGATATTCTGTTTGCAAACAATGACATGCAAGATTCTCCGGTTACTGTTGCATTGTTTCCTGTGATCCGTGAAAGTCAGTTATATGTAGGGCTTAGTTTTCTGGATATGACGAACCGGAAGCTTGGATTGGCCGAGTTCCCTGAAGATAGTCGATTCACAAATGTTGAATCAGCCCTGGTTGCATTAGGTTGCAAGGAGTGTCTTCTTCCAGCAGATTTTGAGAAATCAATAGATATACAGCCTCTTCAGGATGCTATTAGTAACTGCAGTGTTCTACTGACTGAAAGAAAGAAGGCTGAATTTAAATCGAGAGATCTTGTGCAGGATCTTGGTAGAATAATCAGGGGTTCTGTTGAACCAGTTCGTGACCTCTTATCTCAGTTTGACTTTGCTTTGGGTGCCCTTGGAGCTTTAGTATCGTATGCTGAGTTGCTAGCAGATGATACTAACTATGGAAATTACACAATTGAGAAATACAGTTTGGACCGCTACATGCGACTTGATTCTGCCGCAGTGCGAGCCTTGAATATCGCTGAAGGGAAAACTGATGTAAACAAGAATTTTAGTTTGTTTGGTTTGATGAACAGAACTTGCACTGCTGGGATGGGAAAGCGACTACTTAACAGCTGGCTGAAACAACCTTTGCTAGATGTAAACGAAATCAATAACAGATTAGATATGGTTCAGGCTTTTGCAGAAGACCCGGAGCTTCGTCAGGGTCTTAGGCAACAACTGAAAAGGATATCTGATATTGACCGCCTAACACATGCTCTGCGGAGAAAATCAGCCAACCTGCAGCCTGTTGTTAAGCTCTACCAGGTATTTGCTTATACCTACAGTTATTTTGTTGCAAAGATGGTTGTTTGGCTGAAATGTGTATGCAGATAAACTCATTACACTGTCGTATTGGCTTCTTAGCAGTCAGTATAAGGTTCACATAGCATATTTTTTTGAAAGAAGGCATTGGAACTTTCTAGTGCTTGTGTTGCTGCATCTTTGCACAGAATCTCATAGCAGACTAGAATTAGATTTCTGAGCCAGGATAACGCTAAGCAAAGAGGGGTATATCTGTATGTGCTTCTAGTAAGACACAATCCCATTTAACACACATGAAATCAAAAGCTGTTTATCTACTTACATAGACACGTGCCTTTTGCATTACTTTCCCTTTTGAATCTACTTGCCCAAGTAAAATTTCATTTCTTTTAATCATATTTTTGCAGTCCTGCCATAGAATTTCGTATATCAAGGGTGTTCTTCAACAATACAATGGACAATTTTCTACATTGGTAAATACAAGGTTCCTTTGCGCTTTAGAAGAGTGGCTGACAGAGAATCGGTATGGTAGGTTTGCTACTCTTGTTGAGACAGCTATTGACCTTGAGCAAGTTGACAATTGCGGCGAGTACAGGATATCTCCCCTATATTCTTCTGATCTTGCTGTGCTGAAGGATGAGCTTTCTGAAGTTGAAAATCACATAAACAATTTGCACAAGCATACCGCCACTGATCTGGATCTTTCTGTTGATAAATTGAAGATAGAGAAAGGCCCATTTGGACATGTGTTCAGAATCTCAAAGAAAGATGAGCAGAAAGTCAGGAAAAAGCTCACGACCAATTACATTATCATAGAAACTCGTAAAGATGGTGTGAAGTTCACAAGCACCAAGCTTAAAAAGCTAGGTGACCAATACCAGGCACTGTTCGGTGAATACACTGCTTGTCAGAAAAAGATTGTCGATAATGTAGTGCAAGTTTCATGCACCTTCTCAGAGGTACATTTAGACATTTTTTTGTAGTTACCTTTTTTGTTTGTCATTTTTTATTGTAACAGATCGTAAATTCTTGATGCAGGTATTTGAGAATTTTTCTGCGATCATATCTGAATTGGATGTTTTGCAAAGTTTTGCTGATTTGGCAACAAGTTGCCCAGTTCCTTATGTAAGACCAGACATCACGACATCTGTAAGGAATATGAGCTAACACCCACCCTTCCAAAAGGAGCAATTTCACTTTTTATTTTGGCGCTGCAGTTCTAATCTTGCGAACTTGATACAGGAGGAAGGAGATATTATTCTACAAGGTAGTCGACATCCTTGTCTGGAGGCCCAAGATGGTGTTAACTTTATACCAAATGATTGCACTTTGGTAAGTATATCTTTGAATTATATTTGTCATGGCAGCACTTAGTTACTGAGGTTTGTGATGCTTCAAATGCTTCTAATAGGTGAGAGGGAAAAGTTGGTTTCAGATCATCACCGGGCCAAACATGGGTGGAAAATCAACCTTTATACGACAGGTCAGATTTACACTTATTATAATAACATCAACGACAATTTACTGAAGGCATCTGTTTGACATGCGTGAATGTTTTAGATTTTTCTACCATGTACTGAAGAGATCTTTATGTTTCTTTGGATGATCAATAAGTTAATTGGTGTCATTGATAGCAGGACAGTATATTGCATTATGCATACTAGTAATTAGGAGCGACTGCATTGCATGCTGATATAAGCACATAATACTCTCTAATAAGGGTAATGCTGCAACCATGAGACCAGCTGCACAAAATTATTTGATCCATGTCTACAAAATTTAGTGAAACAGAAAAGCTGGCCAACAATGGTTATGGTGGAGGTGTTCGCAAATCAGCAGTAGTCTACATATTGAGAGGCTTGTCCTGTAGGCTGCTCATCAATGTTTGGTGGTTGGGCCATCAAGGTCATTGTAGGTGGCCCAGCAGGGAACCCGAGGAAGAGCTATGTCGCAGAGAGGGGTGGTATGCCACCGTGTGGGCTGCCGCATGCATATGTCAGAAAGGACAACAGAAAGAAGGATTTCTTTCCTGTAAATAACCAACTGCGGGCACTTTAGGCTAGTTAGTTAGGATAAAATAAGTACCTCACATAAAATTGTTAGGATTTGGGTTGTTAGAGCATCTCTCTCTTTCTCTCATGGAGATACATTGACCCTAGATTCTTAACAGCTGTAGTTATAGATTCTAGCAAATTAAGGATCCATCTAAAACAGATATTGATTAGTATTTTGACAAGTCAAAGCAAACCAAAATAACAAATTGACTCAGGTCGCTCCTAGTGCATATGAATATAAAACCAAAGACTTGTCGACCTGCTTTCTTGATCGTTTATATTTTTCTCAAATCTCTTGTTTTATTTATTTTATAACGTATTAGTTGACATAACATATGTTGCCTTTTGCTACAAATGTGCTCTTGTAATTCTTTATTTTATCATCTTATCTGAAGCCCTTTTCATTTTGGAACCAGGTTGGTGTAAATGTCTTGATGGCACAAGTTGGTTCCTTTGTTCCTTGTGATCAGGCAAGCATTAGTGTGAGAGATTGTATTTTTGCTCGTGTTGGTGCTGGTGATTGCCAAGTAAGTTGGTTCAATTTTTAAGCTATTTTGTTCTGAAGTTCTTATTGGAAACTGCTTTTGGTTATAAGTTTTTTATATGCTTCTGTTAGAATCGAGTAAATTGCAGCATATAATTTTGTTGTTTTAGATGATGATACAAAATTAGCTAGCTAAAGAGGCATGCGTACTGGAAGGAAAACACAAAGTAGATGAGTCATACATTTGCAATATTGGTTAAGGGTTCTTGGAAGAAGATATGATTCATTTTTAATTCCTTTTTTAGAGGAAATCATGTAAAAACTTGGTTCCAGTTTCATCACAATGAAACATCACGCTCTCAGGAAAATCACATCCAAAGAGTTTGGTACACATTAAAACCATCCAAAGTTTCACCGTTCTATTTTCGCATTCCCTTTCTTTCCTTTTTTTATCTATAAAATACCGAGGACATGAGAAAACCCGAATACCCTTATTTTAGTTGGTTGAACTAGATGTGTAGACCCAATCAAAAGAGACTATGTGCATATTTTCATCGAACAGGCACCCTCATCCTCATCGTGCAAGGATCTCAGGTTGCCACCTGTCATGTCCTAGGTTTTGACACCACCAGCTGGCAGCCCCTAGATGCGGGCAGTGGCGGCGCCAGGAAATTGGTGCTGGGCATTCATTGTAAATTTTTTTTTTGCTCTAAATACAATCTCTAACTCAAAACAGTACGACAAGCAATTTTTCAATACAAGATACCATAAGAATTCAGAATAATTTTTCAATGCATCATACATAAACAGATAAACTAGTAGGAGCAAATAAAAAAAATCAATAAAATTGGGGCACGCCGGCACGGCCGCACCTTTTGAGCCGCTGCCGTGCGGGGATGAAGAGGAGGGGGCGCATGGGGCAGGTCGCTGCTGCCGCCGGCGCGGTGAGCGGGGGCGGGCTAGCAGGGGAAGGGGGCGCCATCGGCGGCGCGGCTGTTGCTGCTGCTGCCTAGGGTTGGGCAGGGAGCCGCCGCCGCGGGCGCGGGGGTGGAAAGGGAGGGCAGGCCGGCGGGGGGCACCATCGGCGGCGCGGGCGCTGCTCCTGCTCGGCTGCTGCTGGCAGCGGTGGATTCGGCCATCGGCGATTTGGCGGCGCGAGGCCACGAGGGCGAGGGTTCTGTGCGTCTGCGCTGCGCGAGGCTGCGAGTAGCGAGCGAGACGGATGAAGGGTTGACCGGTCCTGGGCATCGTGGCTGGGCCGATCGATGTAATACGTATAGTCATTTTTTTGTGTGTCAAAATCATGGGTATTCCATGGAATACAGGGGCATACCCCTGGCGCCGCCCCTGGATGCGGGATGAATGTGCAACGAGATGAGCAGTGTTGGGTTGAGATATGACATTGCTTGCAGACACGGCAACAAGGTGAGAACTGTGTGGGGGATGTGACAGGGCTCTAGGAGGGATCAGCGAGGGAGATCCAGTGTCAAGTGAGGGGAAGCCATGATGACGCGGTGGCACACACGACATGATCCTCTTTTTATTGGTTTGGTGAGAGTTGTAACTATAACAAACACATCGAACGCACGAGAGGGAAAAACTGTCTCCTTGACGTCTATGTTTGCTTTAATTGACTGAGTGGGGGAAACCTAAAGTACTAAAGCTTCCAATTTTATTAAAGTGCACTACATTTTTTTGGAATGATTTTTCTAAATACATGATATTTTTATGTGACGACCAAATTATCCTTACATTAGGACCAGCCAGTTTCATTTGAGTGCAGGTTTTTGGGTCGGAGCTACAGTGGTCCATTTACTTTGCAAACATACCTGAAAAATGTATTTAAAAGATTCAGAAAAAAAAGTTGAAAAGTGTATTTACACTATGAATCTGCAAAATTCATGAATAAATCTTTTTCACGGGCTGCACAAAAGGGCAAAAGTGGCGATTTAGAATATCAAACAGTAGCTCTAATATTTATACTCTCCATTTCAGTTTATAAGGCGTAGAACCTTTTTCGCAAAGACCAGGGAACTCCTGTATTGGCTAATTTGGACGATTTTACCCCTGGTTTGACAACAATTAGCTGATTAAGTAGCATGTTTTTTCACCTCCATCTCCAATAGCTTTAATACATGGCCAGTCCACGCAATTAAGGCTAGCACTTGATTATTGGAGGGACGTGAGGCATGAAGGGGTATTCTTGGCAGATTAGCATAAAATTTGGGAGCTATAAACTGGAATGGAGGGAGTATTATAGATCAGCACATTTTTTCCAGCTTGCAGTTCATTAAGATTTGCTGATTCTGAGTGTGTACCCACATATATACACATGCAGTTTGTTTTGGAATTTTTGAAAACTCACTTGTTCACCTTTTGATTTTTTCAAAGCAAAGGGATCATTGGAACTTGAGAGCCTAAAGCAATTATAGAGACATGTATGGACACAGTTGACAGAGTAACCTAGTAGAGGAGTGGAAAAGGGATCTCTGTCATATTGTCAATAATTGTAATCTGTATAAATGTTACCCATTTAGCTTTAATCAATAACTGGTGCTGGGGATGTTTTAGGTCGAAACTTGCTGTTACTTTTGATCAGGCTTCGACCTATGTAGTTTTGCATAATCTTGAAGTTAGAAAAATATTGCCTGCCTCATCCAGGATATCCTCACAGCCAAAAAAAAAGGAACACAAGACGCAGGATCTTCTTAGTTTCAGTCTTGGGAAGGAAGAAGGGAGGACTAGGGCGGTGAGACAATTTTATGGCCACATAAATCGCAGAGTAACCTAGTAGTGCAGGGAGAGGGGAGCTCATATGTTAATGATGTAAGTGGGACAGGCCCGCCTGCCAAGACCGCCTCCCGTCCTGCCAGGAAAACCCACTTATCCTATTTGTTCGATCCCGTTTAACGCCGGCACGATTAGTGGGTGCGGCCTCTTATCCTGGATTGTAGTGCGAGCCATGCAGTAGCTAGCGAGCCTGGAAGCTGGATGCATGATGCGGTCCACTGCAATATCGGGCCGGTCGCACAGGCTGACATGCTTAGAGTAAATTGACGGTTACCATGGGACCCACGTGTCCCACTTCCTGATATCCTGCTTCTCCCAATTAGTCCTAGTGGGCAAGAGCTGGCAGGAGGCGGTCATCCCGTGCCCGCGCCGCAGCTTGAATTGCTATCATATGTCCAATTGTCAATGACATGCAATCTTTATAAATGTTACACGGTTTAAATTTAACCAATAACTGGCGCCGGAGATATTTTAGGTCAAAACTGTTATTACTTTTTGAACAGGACTCGGTTTATGTAGTTCTGTAAAACCTTGAATATAACTATTTTGTTTTATATTTTGTTGGCAGCTCCGTGGTGTTTCAACCTTTATGCAAGAAATGCTTGAAACAGCATCCATCTTGAAAGGTGCATCTGAGAAGTCTCTTATAATTATCGATGAGTTGGGACGTGGAACTTCCACATATGATGGATTTGGTTTGTCTCGAACATTTCTTGATTTTTTTTCTTATCACTTCTTTATCATGTTTGGACCTAAGAGTAGATGAGCATCGGCAGTTTGCATCTTTGTTTTCCAATATAGGTTTGCAATATTAGTTTTAATCATATTTACAGCAACTTGATTTGAACTAAACATTTTACTTTTTACTTTATATATTTGTTTCCTACTACAGTTATGAAAATGTTAACTTCTAAAAAATGATAATTACTGCATCTTGCTTTGAACTAAGCATTCTCCATTTTTTAAAACTGTTTATTCTACTGACACTGCATGTCTTACACTCTGAATTAGTTAGATTTATGTGTTGGACAAAAATTCCATGCCTTATTCCAGCAGATAGTTGGACTATTCTTTTTTTTGAACATAGATAGTTGGACTATTCAGTGTATCTTTCGTGCTCTTGACAGATATACTAGTCAGTGAACCTTGGTTAATAAGCTGCATCATTTTAACAATTGCTTTATGTTTACCAACAGTACTACAGTATGTTAGGGTTTTATTCTAACTCATAATCTGGACTGTTATATTTAATTAATCAGGTCTTGCATGGGCTATCTGTGAGCATCTTGTGGAAGTGACGAAGGCACCTGCATTATTTGCTACCCATTTTCATGAATTAACTGCATTAGCAAATAGAAATGGTGATCAGAACCAACATGTTCCAGATCTGGGAATTGCAAATTATCATGTGGGTGCACATATAGACCCATCAAGTCGGAAGTTGACTATGCTTTATAAGGTACCCTGTGCTGTGAAATTCTCATCCACATTCTGAATGATCAGTTTGCTAAATGCCCGTGCCACCTTCCTTGTTGCAGGTTGAACCTGGTGCATGTGACCAAAGTTTCGGTATCCATGTTGCGGAGTTCGCTAATTTTCCAGAAGCTGTCATTGCTCTTGCAAAAAGCAAAGCAGAAGAGTTAGAAGATTTCTCTACTGCACCTAATTTCAGCGATGAACCCACTGACGAGGTATCTGCAACTAAAAGTTGAAACAAATGATGTATCTTTTCAATAAGAATTAAAATGTGTATTGCTTCTTCTTGACTGTTCTTAGGTCAACGCAAAAAAGGGTGCAGTTATGTTAATATTTTCTGTGATTAGGAACTTTCTCTGGAAGTCATTGAATTTAGGCAGTTCCAATGGCATTTGTGAAACTAGTACCTCTTCCTTAGTGAGTGTTGTTGCTTGCAGGTTGGATCGAAACGCAAAAGGGTGTTTAGCCCCGATGATGTGACCAGGGGAGCTGCTCGGGCTCGCCTTTTGTTGGAGGATTTTGCTGCAGTGCCTCTAGATGAGATGGATGGGAGCAAGGCCATGGAGATGGTCGCCAAACTGAAATCGGAGTTTGAGAAAGATGCAGCCAGTAATCCCTGGCTTCAGCAGTTCCTCTGAAGGAAATGAAACTATGTTTGGATGGGGAATTTGTAATGTGCAGCTAGAATCATCGGAGAACTACGATGACGCGGACGTTCTGATCCTTTTGAAGTACTACGCATCAGCTTAGGGTTAAGTAGACTATTATTCTGGACGATGTACATATGTTGGCGCAAAATTTGTACCCAGGTCCGTTTCCCTGAACCAAGTTCATAGTAGTCGATGTGTTTGGTTGCGAGCGTTTGCTTTTAAGGGTTAATTCTCAGTGTTTGGTTGCATGTTTTTGGGTCGTTGTGGTTACCTTGCATTCACTAGTGGTGAGCTTACACAGACTTGGGCAACAAACTGGACAAGAATATTCAAGTCTTTAAGGCGGGCAGACCTGATCTGTGCTTCACCTTTGCCCGCTCCATTAGTGGTCATAGTTGCTTGCGTTCTCCATTAGTGCTGCTCAGGAAGGATTGGTCTATCTGGAAGCATGTTCATGGAGTAAGCCTTCTATGTCTGCTCTTTAGTTGCAACCTTTTTGCAGCATTGGTTGGGGAAACCTTTCACTTGAGCAGAGCGAGCGTCCCAGGAATTGTACTCATGTAACCTCCCTCACGTCTTCGTCATGCTAGTGAAGACGAGGACCTATTCATCCACCAGTGCGCATCTCTTCCTCTCCTCTTAGGTTGCTTGGCTGTAGGGTTGTCGTTCTTGTCTCCACCATCGATGTTGATGGTGTCTGACTCAAGGTCAACAAATTCAGGAACAGATGTGCCAAGAGGCTCACTGGATCCCATGGCAAACTTGTCAGTCGCTAGAGCGAAGGAGAAGATGGTCTGCATTGGGTAGTAGTTCTGGATGGGCTTGTTTAGCTACTCGTCGTCTTTTTGGGGTGATCCTACGGACGTGAAAACAATGTTAGACAGTCCGGCTAATCTGGAGGGGATGAATGTGAAGTATGTTAGATAGGTGGTTAACCTTAATGTGGCCTTTTAGGTGCTCGGCCTCCAAGATAATGCTGGCCGGAGGAGAAGATGCCGCCGCTTACCTACTTGTGGTGGAGACGTGGCGGAAGAGGGATGATATAGAGAGGCGAAAATGGAGGGCGGTGAGCGAATTTTCTCCCGCCGTAATTTCGCGTCGCCCGTGACCTCGCGCCATCTTCAGGGTTGCACGAGCTCAAACGAGCATGCACCGGCATTTCCCAAATTGCACGCCGAGAGGGTGGCTCTAGAGAAACGCCCAAATCATCCGTTTCTAACGGGCCTATCTCAGGAGTGCTTTAAGATTCCCGTAGGCCAAGAATATGAAGGAGGCGAGACAACCAAACGGGCTATTTTTGCAGTTTGGCTCAGGATGTAAGTGACACTTTTGCTGGGCGATGCGGGCATAGCTGCTTCGGCCACATACCATTAATCCGGTTTTTACGGCAGCCGTTGGCATCTTTCTGCGATTAAATGGTGCCGCGACGCCGCTTCGTGCATCATCCAGTCGTCAATTCTGGCCCCGCGAACGGCGTGACGCAACTGGAGCGTGAGGGCTGCGTTCTCACCGGGCTCTGCTCGCCGCACATCATCCCCTGCCTCGGCTCTCGTTGTTCGCACGGCGAGTACCAGCTCCTCCTCGAGTTCGCGCCCGGCGGCTCGCTGTCCAACGAGGCCGCCCCGAGTGGGAGCGATGGCCGCCTCCCGGAGACCGCCATCCGGTCCTATGACGGAGATATTGCGAGGGCTCTGGCGTACCTCCACGCGAGGGCCCTGGTGCACGGGGACGTCAAGGCGCAGAACTTGGTGATCGGCACCGACGGGCGCCGCACCTGGTTGACCGACTTCGGCTGCACCGTCGTCGAGATGGCCATAGGCTGCGCGCCGTGGGGCGACGTGGCCGACGGTCTCCTCGCTGCGGTCCACCGGATCGGGTACACGGCCGTTGTGCCGGACGTTCCGGCGTGGCTCCTGACGGACGCCAAGGACTTCTTGGACGGGTGCTTCAGGAGACAACCCAGCAACCGATCCACGGCAGCGCAGCCCTTGGATGGCGGAGCTCGTGGATGCCGAGGAGGCCGCCGTCGCCGCGTCCGAGCCGGCCATGGCCGACCGTCTCGCGCGGGCGCTTCCGACATGGTGGGGGCGCCCCAAGACGCTGGCAGTGTCGACTCGAGGTATGTGCGTCTCTTGCCCCAAGACTGAGTTCCACCGGGCCGCTGGCGCTAGTGGGCTTTCGAGTTTTTGCCACATACGCCACCTAAGGGCATCTCCAACCGAGGCCCGCAAACGGACATGACCAGTCCGATTCTGTCCAAACGGACAAGGGAGGGACTCCAACGGCCCACCGCATACGGACCGTTGTCCGCGCGGACACCAGTTTTGGACCAAATCTGGCCCAAGTTTGGTCCAAGTTTGGGGAGAAACGGACAGGCCCCCGAACCGCACTATGTCCTCCCTTGTCCGCGTCGGGCCCAGGCGCCAGCCACAGAAACCCTCCCCCATCCCATCCCCTTCGTCCCCAAACCCTCCCGCGACCGCCGCTGCCCTAGCCGGCGCCGCCCCTCGATGGAGGACGGTATGTCCAAGTCCACGGCCGGTGCCGGCGTCGCCCTGTTGAAGGTGAACAAGGAGCGGCTGCCAGAGTCGGACAAGAGGGCAGCTCGGAGAGAGAGGACACGACAGAAGGCGGCTGATGCGAAGGCAGCCAAGCATGTGGCCGAAGAGGTGGAGAGGCTCGCTATTGGGTTACGTGCATGGAAAACAAGAAAAATTGCCACTACAACGCAACAGCCAAGATCTACTATGAAGATACAAGTGACAAGACATGCATATTTGATCTAACTGTAAATCGTTACCGACACCGTTGAAGCGGAAGAGATGTCGATGACGACGTTGATGAAGCTTGTGGAAGAACTCCCTCGTCTAAGCCTAGCCGAGAGAATATCGTAGACTCCTCGCGTCCCGCCTTGATCCAACAGAGTGAGATAGAGTCAACCGTTTCTCAACGGATCACCCCTCTGAGTTTCGCATGCATACATCGGATCTAGTCCAGCAGGGCTTCGCCGTCCACACTTGAAACACTCACCGCTGGTGTATATGAAGGTGGAGATATCAACACATGAGAAGGAGGGAGAGAGAGATTAGAGATCTAGATCTAGATCTAATTGGAGAGAGGAACCCTCTAATCCAACTAGAAGAGATCTAAACTTGTGTGTCTCCAAAGGAGAGGGGGTGGGGATTTATATAGGAGGCCAAGGGGCAGAGGGACTTGGGGAAGGGGAAAGCCTTTCCCAAGCCCTTGCCCTTGGTGCGCCGGCCCTAGAACAGGAGGAGTCCTCCTCCAACTCCCCCTCCCCAACCGCCATCCTCATGGGCCCTAGGCCCATTAGGGTTCAGGTGAGGGGGGAGGCTCCCCCTCCGGCGCCTTGGGCCTTGGGGCCCACCCGCCCAATGCAGGGGTGCGGCTACCTTGTGGGCCCCATGGGCCCACTTGGTAGCCCCATGGTGGTGGGCTCCAAATCCAATTTAATATTTTCCAATAATTATTTACTAATTAAATAAATTAATATTTAATTAAATAATATTTTGTCTAATTAATTCTTATTTGAATATTTCCTTTTACATAATATTCCCCGAATTAATTACTTATCATATAAAACACTTTTACATGATCCGGGACACCCGGTGTCCGCAGACAAAATGCTTCGGATAAATATTTTCCTCTTATATAAACCTTCGGAATAAATCCGACTAGTGATAGAAACTATTTCTATTACTCCGATACACCTAGTGTCTGCATAATTCAATCTCTCTGATACAGATATTATCTACCACACAGAAACCATTCCGGTGATACTCTCTCGGTATCCAGACCAACCATATACACAACAAACTAGAACTGACTTAAGTGTGTTACCCTACAGGTTCGATAACGTGTAGCATGTTCGATAACGTGTAGCTATAATTAGATGTTTCCATCTAATCGCCAGCCAGGGTCAGATACATGGGCTACCTGAATAACTGCTACCGTTATGCGAATAACACTCTATTGAACCTGTTGATTATTAAGTCGTCATTCCCATTACTCACGATACTGAAATTACCCGAGATAAAGTATTTCCGATATTTCCATGAATCAATCCATGATTCACTATATCTCTGTCTATCTCGTTACCGGTAAGTTTCCTTTTCTCGTTCCCGTAATCTGATATCCCACATGATGTAACTTCATCCTGCATTGTCTGCAGAACATATTGGATATCATACATACCGAGTGGGCCCTGGAATTATCTCTCTTTTGATAGAGGAGTAATTTCCCATCTTGGAACATTAGGATATATGCACACCTTGGTAATCACCCAGTGACTGCCATTTTGCCACCCAGTTACGGCCATGGCGTTGACAGTACCAAAGTAATTCTTCCAGTATGCATAACCCCAATAACCTCATGGTCTAAGGACATGTCATATAATAACCATCTGCGATATTGCACTAAGGACAAAAAGACACTTTGGAATCTTCTTAGCATATCAACGATTTGGGTCTACCCAGCCATATTGTTTCCACCAACAATATGCCACTCATTGATGCTGACATAAACAATGTCCCAAACCAGGAAAACGTGGTCTCTAGCAATCAACGAATTAGTCTAAAAGGCAAGACTAGGGTATACTGAAAGGATCGGTATGGCCACCTATAGGGGGGGGGGGGGGTGAATAGGTGCTACTCAATTTTTTGCTCTTTTTCGAATTTAGGCTTGACACAAAGGTAAATTCTCTAGATATGCAACTACGGTGAATTTACCTATATGACAAGTTAGCACAAGACTAAGCACGATACAAGTAAGAACTAGCGAGTAAGAAGTAACCGAACGGGAAGCACGTGGAGACAAGGATGTATTCCCGAGTTCCTCCCTTTTAGGGGAGTACGTCTCGCTGGAGGGGTGTGAGTTTCAAACTCAAACGCCACAAATGGCCTCACCCTATTCTTCGATGAACCTTGCCCAAAAGCTCGGTTCACCTTCCACTATCGGAATCCTTCAAGGCGGAATCCGGAGCCCTTACAACAAACTTGAGGCTCAACCCACAAAAGGATTGGGGGCTCCCAAGCACCACAACACCTGCTACACAAAAGTAACAAGCAAGTAAGTACAACAAGATGCCTAGGTTTTCGTAGTGGAAATCCTAGGCTCAAATCCCTCAAGTGAATGAGTGGGAAGTGAAGAACGCTTTGGTGAAGTAGTAGATCCGGGCCTTCTCCTTCAATCCTCCAAAGATCAACGAGTTTGGGTGGAGGGATTGGGAGATCTAGTGATTCTTGAGCTTGCAATAATGGTGGACTTGAATGCTGGGCGAGCTCGCTGGCCGGAGGTAGGTGGAGGGTATTTATACCCCTCCCAGTTTTCTGCCCATTGGAGAAGAAAAGGGACCGGATATTCCGGTATATGTGATGATCGGATATTCTGATCCTGATATGAAAGTTCCGGCTGAAATCTCCAGTGAACTCCAGAAAGTTTAGCCTTTAGTCCTTAGCAGAAATCTTTGACATTTCTTCTGGACCGGATATTCCGGTATAAGGAATACCGGATATTCCGGTCTAGGGAAGACCGGATATTCCGGTGAACTCCAGAAGCTTGCAAGCTCTTTTCTTCCTTCTTTTTGGTGATGATGCACATGTACATTATACAACTAAAACCTGCATCACTTAACACCTAATTAAAACTTCACTAGTGTTGTTAACTAACACACAAAACACAAGGATCAAGAAATGCTCTTTCAATCTCTCCCTTTTTGGTGTTAGATGACAACACTAAGATTTGCAATAAAATTCCACAAGCTAGATCATGTTCTCAAAGAAAAGGCTCTCCCTAGATGTGTGCATATATTTTGTTTGCCTTGGAATGCAAATACACATATAAGGAGGGAAACATTTCCAACAAGATATAATCAACATGATATAAGCAACACATGATTGCACAAAATGAGACATAACCAACTAGGTTGAGATTTTGAGATGAGGGTCATACCTTGTGCCAAAAGATGTAGACAACATATCAATGCACAATACAATATAAACTCAACCATAGATAAACCCGAAATCCAAAATCCATAGTCTCATACAATAACATAACCAACACATAGTTCAAAACACACAAATAGCAAATAGGATCGACAAAGAAACAAATGGACACAAGCTCTCATAAAATGGTAGACGCATATGCTTGTGCCCGAAACCCATGCAAATCCCGCAACCTAAATAGAACTAATTCTCCCCCTTTGACATCGAAACACCAAAAAGGAAGAAAAAACGATGCTATGCCCCAAAGAGAATCGGCTCGACGCCTCGGGCTCCTCGTCGGACTCCTCGGTCGCATCCCCATCAGTCTCAACATCAGTCTCTTCACCATCACCTTCAAATTCAGCCTCGAAACCGTCATCTTCATCATCACGAACAGGAGCATGAGAGAAAGCAGCATGGTAATAAGCTGAGGGGTCTGACCCAATAATATCCTTCTCCATTTGGACCCAAGGAACCTGAGCGCCTTCATTCCATTTTTCATAGGTATGAGGGACAAGAGGGGCTGGGGGGTCCTCTGGAAGGCGGGGAATTCTGGAGATGATGTTTTGACCCTGAAGATAAGCATCATACTGGCTCTTGCAGATATCAACATGCATACACAGAATGTGCCTGACGAATTAATCTCTTTGGAAGCTATTAATCAAATGAGGCACTACATAATAACAAACTGCGAGGAAACCGAGCCATGGATTGAGTAAGGATACTTATGTATTTGTTTCATTTCATGATATGCATTAATACTTTGGTGATGAAGTAACCATCATTAATTTTTGAAGGGAACATATTGAGGAGCTCACAAGGAACAGTTGTCCTAATCCTAAAAAGAAACACAAGGAAGAGTTTGTTGGCTGGTTCGAGAGACGGGTAAGTTACTTTCACATTTTCTGAAATGTTCCTCGTAATAAAAAAAATTGTCTACATTACACTCACACATATTCTATTCCATGAAACAGATCACACAACTCCATAAAGATGGGAAGGTCAGCAAACTGTTGTATGCACTAGCTAAAGGGCCTGATCAAATTGCTCGTGTGTACAACCGTACAGTACTGAATGGATATTACTTTCGGAATGCCTATATAGAGCAGGAATTGAGTACCCAAAATAGTGGCGTCGTAGTCAATGTGTAAGAAGGCACTGTCAGTACTGATTATTATGGGGTGATAAAGAAAATCATATTTCTTGACTTTCCTCCTGATAAGGAGGTTGTTCTATTGCAGTGTGACTGGTTCGACGTGCCTCGTGCCAATAGAAATCAGAGTAAGGGGTATAAGAAGGACAAATATGGAATTATTGACCTTGACACTACTATACACCGATTCAAGGAAGACCCTTACATTCTAGGCATCCAAGCTGAACAGGTTTTCTACGTGAGAGATGTGAAGAACCCAAATTGGGCAAGTGCTATTAAAATGAACCCACGCAATTTGTTTGCTCCTTCTGTTTTAAATGGTGCAAACGTTGATGATGCTGCAGAAGGAAATGAACGTGCTGACGCAGATGTACAGGATGTCGTCGATGCAGGAATTACAGTTCCAGAATTCAATGTACCTGACGAGATGACTAGTTGGTGCAGAAATGATGATGAAGGAACCAGCGTTGATGTTTCAGTCATACAAAGTATAAGACCTGCTGAGTTTGACGAAGATCAAGTGGAATATGATGCTGATACGAATGATGATGAGGCTTACGTAAATGATGGCCATGTTGCTCCTTTGGTACAAGATGAATTGGATGATGACCCAGGATTCTTTGTGTAGGCTGTCTGTGCACTGTTTGGTTTAAAGGTTTTGCCATGATCATGGACACATTTATGTGCTTGAAAGATCGTGTAATAATATAATTTGAGTTTAAAAGGTCCAGAGTTTCAGTGTTAAGTAATTATGAATTTCGATGCTAAATGTACAAGTGAAATTTGCGTCTTACATGAGTTCTTGATTGATTATTCCGTACTGTCACTTTTTGCAACATAAGTAAATGCTAAGTGCTTCAGAATTTCAGTTGTTCGGACCTACAGAGGTTCAGCTGGTGGATATAGTAAATAACTCTAATAGTTTTACGTGAATAATTTGTCAAAAAAAAAGGTGACAGAAGTGAAGATACTGGACCATACATGAACACATCTCCTAAATAAATTTCAATTATGCTCGGGTGCCAAGGCCCAGGAGGTCTGCTTAAGGTTTATCGTTGCAAAAAACTTGCAACAAAATTCGGCTCACCGAATTGTGGTGATACTGGACCATAAATGAATTGTTGTCCTAAGAAAATTGCAATATTGATCAAGGGCCACGGCCCAGGAGGCCCGTTAAGCTACGCTGTGAACTTCCTCGTTGCAAAAAACTTGTTCATTTTCGCAGCAGCAGGTGATTGTTGCATTATGGTCAACCTATTACCATACGACCCAAATTGTCGCAGTAAACAATAGTTATTGCCGCAGGATAAAATTGAGGCGAAAAACATATGACATTGCCACACGAATAAATTTGGTTGCAATAGTTAGACAATTTATTGCAACAATATTTGAAACAAATGCAACAGCACACATATGTTGCAATATATGTCTGAATGTTACCACGCATACTTATTACGTTGGAAGATCTAGCCTCTAAGGCAACAAAATTGCTGCCTCGCGCAACGGAGCTTCTATGTCGCAAAAACGCGATTGTATTCCAACCGCGATGCAGATCGTTGCAATAGGCGGCCTCTAACGCAACAAAATGATAATTTATCGCGACCAAAAAGAATCGTGGAAATATGAGCGTCCTATCACCACAACTGGAGAGTTTGTGGTAATTTTTGATTATATCGCAACGAAAAATAACCGTAGCGATAGATTTTGTGGCAATAGACCGGATTTCTTGTAGTGATAATGTACATGTGCATCATCACCAAATAGAAGGAAGAAAAGAGCTTGCAAGCTTCTGGAGTTCACCGGAATATCCGGTCTTCCCTAGACCGGAATATCCGGCCCAGAAGAAATGACGAAGATTTCTACTAAGGACTAAATGCTGAAGCTTCTGGAGTTCTCGGAATATCCGGTATTCCTTATACCGGAATATCCAGTCCAGAAGAAATGTCGAAGATTTCTGCTAAGGACTAAAGGCTAAACTTTCTGGAGTTCAGCGGAGATTTCAGCTGGAACTTTCATATCAGGATCAGAATATCCGGGACCGGAATATCCGGTCATCACTTATACCGGAATATCCGGTCCCTTTTTTTTCTCCAACGGGCAGAAAACTGGGAGGGGTATAAATACCCCTCCACCTACCTCCAGCCAGCGAGCTCGCCCAGCATTCAAGTCCACCATTATTGCAAGCTCAAGAATCACTAGATCTCCCAATCCCTCCACCCAAACTCGTTGATCTTTGGAGGACTGAAGGAGAAGGCCCGGATCTACTACTTCACCAAAGCGTTCTTCATTTCCCCCTCATTCACTTGAGAGATTTGAACATAGGATTTCCACTAGGAAAACCTAGGCATCTTGTTGTACTTACTTGCTTGTTACTTTTGTGTAGCAGGTGTTGTGGTGCTTTGGAGCCCCCAATCCTTTTGTGGGTTGAGCCTCAAGTTTGTTGTAAGGGCTCTGGATTCCGCCTTGAAGGATTCCGATAGTAGAAGGTGAACCGAGCTTTTGGGCAAGGTTCATCGGAGAATAGGGTGAGGCCATTTGTGGCGTTTGAGTTTGAAACTCACACCCCTCCAACGAGACGTACTCCCCTAAAAGGGAGGAACTCGGGAATACATCCTTGTCTCCGCCTGCTTCCCGTTCGGTTACTCCATACTCGCTAGTTCTTACTTGTATCGTGCTTAGTCTTGTGCTAACTTGTCATATAGGTAAATTCACCGTAGTTGCATATCTAGAGAATTTACCTTTGTGTCAAGCCTAAATTCGAAAAAGAGCAAAAAATTGAGTAGCACCTATTCAACCCCCCCCCCCCCCCCCCCCCTCTAGGTGGCCATACCGATCCTTTCAATTTGTATCAGAGCCTCGGCTCTTTATTCGGGCTTAACCGCCGAAGAGAAGTATGACCATTAACGAGCATGGAAATGAGATTGCCGACCCCCCCCCCCCCATCGAGTCCACTTCGGTTTCCATAGAGGACTTCAATGCCATGAAGAGCTCTATGGAAACTAAAATGGATAAGTTGCAAGAGATGATCTTGAAACTAATGGAGGCGAGAGAACTTGCCTGTGGCAAGATGGTTAGGTGGGTGATTGTAACCCCAGCCCACCAGAGTTCAAACCCCAGGTTTGACACTGGTGTTTCTCATTTAGGCGGAATATTCTTCAGTGGGAGGCGACGTTCCTGTCGACAGCGAGGCGCCTGTGGTGAATTCGTCAATCTCAAGATTCGACCCGCCGGCTCAGTCTATCGGAGATGCTCATAGGGGTAGGGTGTGTGTGTGTGTGCGCGTTCATACGGGTGAGTGTATGCAAGTGTATGTGAGCGTCTGCGTTTGTACTGTGTTTCGCAAAAAAAAAACTAATGGAGGCGAAGGAAATCTCATCTCCTCTCACTCCTCTCTCTTCGGGGCCTCCTAAGAAACCCGAGGAGGAAGAGGTTGATGGAAAGAAGAATGGGGTTGACCAAGATAAAATTGACCCCCCACCTAAACCAATTAATGGTTCGGGAGAATATGGTAGAGTTCCTTTTCCATACTCTCCCGACCTACCTATCCCTCATCCTCCTATTCACCTAAGGGGAAACCCACCTAAGCTAAATGCATCTTTGTTTACTAAACTAGCAAAGTGGCCCGCGCACGCGCGGGCAACAACTTGATTGGTATCTATAAATTATTATAGGGTCCTCAAAATGGAAGTGGTTTGTATTTGTGTTAAAATGTATTATATTTTTATTTCTAAATTTGCAAGATCAGATGTAAGTTTTTTTTGTTTTGGAAAAACTGATTTACATGTAGATCGGCCTCTCTTTTCACCTGCCAAAAGTGTACCTTTGTTGAAGTCTCTTCCGTTCTTACTTTTCCAGTTCTCAGTTTTACACTGCTAGGCAACATCTTTGTTTTTTCTAAACATAAATATTTAATTGTTCTTTAGTATACACAATATGTAATCTATCTTCTGTTAACAATTTAAATAGGTCCACAAATTACCAGAAAATTGAACATGATATGATATGGGATGAATCAAGATAATCGTCTTCGTCTTTATTATATTCTTGTATTACGATTTGGCATGACCTAATAAACATACATGTAGCGGACTTTGCAAATTCAAGTACACATTAGATTGGTGACTAAACCACGCATATCCTCAAAATCGTCGAAAATTATTCAAATTGTACTTTCACAATTTTACCTTTTTATGTCTACTTTCATACATAAGTGTGCTAATCAGTATAGTTTTATTTTAGGCAGTTGACTTAGTTATTGGTATTCAAATATATTACACATGTTATGTATTAATTATTTACTTACTGTTTTCCGGACTGTAATTAATGATCAACTCCATCAAGCAATACATGCATGTTTGTATCACATAGCACATATCCCGGCCCGTACGTTGCTACCAATTGTTTTATTGCAAATTTTTAGGTTCATGGATAATTTCACCACTTGAATTTATTGTGACAGTAAGAAACTACCATTAAGAATTAGGATCATTTGTTCGTCGGGTCATAGTACCGTCAAGAATGACAACTTTTTCTTTCGGATTGTCGGTCTCGCCGTCAAATAATGGTGCTCTTTTTTGTTCTTGGCATTTCCAGGTTAAGGAAGGTGACTTCATACCGACAAAATTGTTCAAAACAAATTTTATTAGTTAACAAATCCCAATAGATACTTCATGGGTTGAGGGAGACACGTTAGTTGCCTTACCCACACCTAAACTTGTATAACTAATACTAAATGAATAAATGAATACCTATGATATAAGTCTCAGCAAATATTTTCAATCTAATGTTTTTTATTACTGAACAAATCCCAGTAAGTTAAATGCTTCATGGCTTGACGATACACATTAATTTCCTTATACGCTACTACACATATATACCTAATAAATGGATACTATGATGTAACTGCTCGGGATTTCTTCCAGATCACCATGTTTCTTTTATTGCTAGGATGAACCTAATGAATCGGTGATCAGTACAACCTTGCATTTTCTCTGAACATAAACAGTCAAGCTCGATTGATACTTACACTTTGAGAGATGCTCAGACTGTATTATTCTATCTCTGAAAAACTGTCACATGCGAGGCTTCTCATCACCACTTTGCAGTTCTTCCTCTCTATTCTCTGCTATTAACGGCTTCTTTCTTCAATCTCATTCTGTCACTCAATATATCAACAAAATGCCTGCCAATGCTTCTGCACTTGATTGTGTAATTGATGGTATCAGCTGGTATATCAAATACAGAAAGGCTTACACGTGGGTGCCAGCAAATATGGCTGGAATTTCAGCAACAATGAAGCCCTTGAAGATGCTAATGCCGATAAAGACATGACATAGACAGGTTTAGACTGCATGCAGGGAAAGATAATGACTACATGATGCCTTATAAAATACCATAAACATTTGGTTTCTGCCATTTTTCTCCAATCAATTTCTTGTTGGATAATTATTTCCTTTATTTGCAAAGATAAAAAATAATCTACAAATTGTATTGTGCATCAAACGAAGCCAAAAGAGTGAAATTATAGACTTGTGAACAAATATGAACAATGAATTACCTCAGGTAAGCATTAAGCAAACAACTCCCAGGTCGTTAATTCAGTCAGGAGCGTGCTCAGGAATCGAGTTGTGTACTTATTAAATAGTTTGTGTGTTAGCTGAAGCTTTGGGCTGTATTATTTTTCGTGCTGTAGCTTGCTTTGTGTTCAACCAAAGGGAGGCCCGATTTTCTTCCTCATGTCCTCCTGGTGTTGCTGCCAGCTCTGCTTTGGCTGACAAGTCGTCCATGCCGCTGCTCGCCGCTGGCCACGGTCTGGAGGAAGTCGTGTTCCGTGCATCTTCCTGTCTCCATTGTTTTTGTAATATGTCGATTCAATATTTTCTTTGATGAACTTGCAGGGGATGCCCATGCAGTATAAACAGGAATTCTAAATGGCACGCGTACATTCATTTATAAACCTTTTCCTATCCTTGCATTAAACATGTCATCTCAGTTCTCAAGTGTTTATAGGTAACCCTCCTCTTTAAAAATAAATAAGAAAAAGATGAATAGGAAGACACGCCAGATTGCATTGTAATTCATCTTAGTTTCACAATGAGTGGATGCTCTTGAAATATAGGTTCATATATAGTAATGATGATCTTGAAATATAGGTTCACATATAGCAATGATGATCTATGAATACATGAATGGATGTAAGAACCCATCAAGCTTTTTTAACTTTAAACCCTAAAGCTTGAAAATATTTTTATTTTTTTTAGGACAAAGCTTGAAAATATCACATGGCTTTGATATTTAAAAATATACAACAACAGAAAGTTAACCTATTAATGATTTGTTATATCATAGTAAGAATGATTAATGGACAAAAAGGGGCCAGGGTTATAGCAGCATGTTTGTGCGCTTAGTTATCGCATCAAACCCTGCATCTTTCACCTAAGCTAGAACCGTGTGGCTATTGTACTGATAGCTTACCTTGTGCAAATTCATACAGCTAATTAATCTGGAATTCCAAATAATATGTCGGTATGTTTGTGTTGTTCCCGATATGCTTATTGTAACGCAGGGAAATCGAACTTCAAGTTAATCTGGCGAGAGATGAAACGCCTGCATCGTTAAGTGCAATGGAGCAATTGGTTTTTTCAGAAGTACATGTGTAGATCAAGTAATTATCTCGGTGTGGGCAGCAGTAAACCTGGATCTTAGAATTATTGTACCAAACTTAACTTAAACATGTAGACTATGTCAGTGCAAAAATACTTATATTATCGGAGCAGATGCTGATCACGCACCTAGTCTGCTTCATGCTCATGGCGAGGTGAAAATTTTGAATTGGGAACCATCCTCCAGATCAGCCCCTAATTAATTTGTGCCATCCCGATGCAACGATGACAGTCCCCGCCCCTTTGTCTAATATGGATCATATTATACCTGTGTGCGTCTCTGCGGCGGCAATTGGCCAAAGTTTTGCAGCATCCCAACCGGAACGCAACATCAGGCGGCAACATCAGGAAGCTATACTGTCATAAACGTAGCCATAATATACATGGAGCTGTCAAAGAAAAGGTAAATACTACTGTATGTGATAGTACGAGTTACCTAGCTATGGGCGTTGTCTTGAAGACGAAGTCTCTCCGACATAATCTAGCTCAGGGCTGTACAAATCTCGGTCAATCTTTGCAGGCTGCATCTGCACTCGTGATTTGGTGAGTGCACCACTTGGAGTAGGGTCGGCCAGCCGTAAATTAATCCACCATCGATCGATCCTGCCTACACACCGCATGCATGAGGCAAGCTTTGAAATCTGCAATGCGGCTTGCATGCATATGCCTGTACGCGGAGGAAACTGGATCGGCCGGCCGGCGGCACAGAAGCAAATACAGCGGCAGCGTACGCGTAGATCGCGGGATCGGAGTAGGTCGTCGGAGTAGGTCGGCGGCGGTGGTCTGTGCACGTAATGGTGATCTTTTAGCTAGACATAAATCGAAACGGTATGGGAACATTATTAAGGGCATTGGTGGGTAATTATTGGATTGTCCGTCAGATCTAATGGCTATGAATACCTTATTAGTAAAACTGATGGTCAGATGTTTCTGATTAACGTGGGAATTTCTAGCGGATTTCTCTAATTTCTGGTTAGCCCATCATCTACTTTTAATATATAATAGATGACAATCTTCTATGAGATCTTATGTGAACAGTGCATCTATTGAGCTTTGGAGGATCATTGAGCAAGGATACCAAGCCGTGGATGAATCCAACAAGACAAGGAGAGAGTTGGTTGATTGTCAACTAAATGTCACCACTCTTGATTTGATCCGAGATGCCGTGGGAGAGGAATATTTGTCTCACATCGAGCATTGCACCACCGCCAAAGAAGCTTGGACGTGCCTCATTGAGGTGTATGTTGGAAATGAAAGCATGAAGAGAAACCGGTTTAAGGAAATGAGCAACAAGGCCGAAGGGTTCTTCATGAAAGATGGAGAAGACTACGAGCAAATGTATCGAAGACTCAAGGCCCTTGCCAATGCCTATAAAGCTCTTGGTACGCCCATGTGAATGATGCTTGGATCAAGAGGAAGTATGTGAATGCTCTCTTGCCCTTTGAACCGGCCGACTTGAAGAGTCTCCAAGGAATGCACAACTATCCGCAATTGACCTCCAATGAAGTCATGCAAGAGATGCAATCTTTTAAACTTCAAGCCAAAATTGCACAAGACTCTCATGCCCGAGCTATTGGAATGCAACAAGGAGCTTCACTTGCTTTGAAGGTCAAGGTGGTTGAACACAATGAAGATCAAGATTGTGAAGATGTGTCCTCCATGGACCCCGAAGAACTCAAGATTGCTCATAGAGACTATGTGGCTCTTGCGGCAAGGACCTTTTGGAAGAATCCATCCAAAGCTAAAGCTCAAGTGGAGCAAAAGTTCAAATCTAGTGGTTGCAAGGAGGGCAACCCAAAAATGAAGACTTGCTTCAATTGCCAAGATAGATAACACTATGTTGCCGAGTGTCCCTATGAGAACCGTGAAGAACATGGAGGAAGGCTTGTTCTCAAGAATGCCTCAAAATCCCCTAGCAAGAAACCTTTCTTCAAGAAGAACCTTCCCAACAAGAAGCCACCTTCAAGAATGGTATTGGTGACAAGAGAGGAGTACATGTCCGGGGGTGAGAGCGATGAAGAAGAAACCACAAGTGAAGTTGCCGCTATTTCTATTACTTCATCAACTCCTCCTTCTCCTTTTGAATCCCCCAAGGAGAACATCCCCATCCAATCCGCCAAGTGTCTCATGGCCAAGGCCACCGAGGTATCATCTTCCTCCACTTCCAAGACTATGAATGAAATGGATGATCTTATTAGTCTTAGAATAAAGGAGGAAAATGTTACTTTGGATCGTTTCATGACTAACTTGCAAGGTGAAGCCAAGACACGCTTTGAAGCTCTTATGAGCGATTATGGGCGGACTCAAGAGGAGCTTGAGGAGAAGGAGAGACTTGAAAGAGAGTATGCTAATGACATTGCCGCTCTCACCGTGGCTCTTGAGGAAGAGCATGAACTTCGTCTCTCTCTTGAAGAGAAACTTGAAAATCTTGATGAGTCACAAAACGCAATTTTTTCTCAAATCATTAAAGAACGTGACCATGCTATTGCAAAATATAAGCTTTACAAGAAAGAAAAGGTTGAATTTGGTGTTGGTCATGATAGACTAACCGAGGAGCTAGAGAAGCTTACCAAGGCCCACAAGGCTTTGGAGAGTGAACACTCTATCATCACCAAGTCTTTTGAACAACTTCAAATTCAATCATCTAAAACTAATGTTCCTAGTTCCTCTACTACTTCTTGTGATCATGCAAATGTCATTGAGGAAAATGCTAGGTTGAAGAGCGAACTTTCCAAGGCCTCTAGTTCCCAAAGTAAACCTCTTGATGATCTTTTGCAATTGCAAAAGCCACACATTGGGAAAGAGGGTCTTGGTTATGTTGCCAAGAAGAAGAAGAATAAGAAGAAGGCCAAGCCCGCACAAGCAAAGAAGCCTACCATTGCGAGTGGTGATGCTACAAGGAGCAAAACCACTCGTGATGACTTTGCGGGAATTGCTAACCCTCACTATATTCTTTATGTTGATTATTATGGTGATGTTTATGCAAAATATGTTGGTCCCTATGATGGATATGTTGCTAGATCTATTTGGGTTCCAAAGACCCTTGTTGCTAACCAAAGAGGACCCATTGCAAGATGGGTACCTAAAACCAAGCAATGATTTCTTGTAGGACTATGCTTCCGGTGGGTCGAAATGGGTGATTGATAGTGGATGCACAAGTCATATGACCGGAAGTAAGGAGATCATGAAGGAGTTGAGACCAAATACAAATCAATCAACCCACACTTATGGAGATAATTCTAAAGCGAAGGCTGTGGGGGGCTCCCCTGCAGTAGAAAAGTTTCAAAAAATTCTAAAGCGGAGGTAAAGGGCCTTGGCAAGGTGGTAATTGCAAGGGATATCACCCTTGTGAATGTCATGCTTGTTGAGTCCCTCGGTTACAATTTACTTTCCGTTCGTGCCATTAATAAGATGGGTTTTGTCGTTTACTTTGATATTGATATTGTGATACTCATGTGGAGCAAGACTCTAAAGGTCGCTTATGTTGGGTATGTCGAAAATGAGTTGTTTGTGGTAGACTTTTTGGAGTCAACCAATTCTCAAGCGATGTGCTTATTCGGAAAGGCCGACGTGGGGTGGTTGTGGCATCGCCGCTTGTCCCATGTCAATATGAGAACTTTGCAAAGTCTTCACAAGGGGGCCACATTCTTGGACTAAAAGAGAATATTTCTTTTTCTAGAGATCGTATTTGTAGGGCTTGTGTTGAAGGAAAGATGCATGATTCTCCCCACCCAAGCAAGACCATCATTTAATCAACAAGGATATTGGAACTTCTTCATGTTGATCCCTTTGGTGCCGTGCCTCAACCTAGTCTTGGTGGGAAGAAGTATTGTTTGGTGATTGTTGATGACTATTCAAGATTTACATGGGTTTATTTCTTCAAGTCGAAGAGTCAGACCCAACAAGCCGTCATCGACTTCTCCAATGAAGTTCAACGTCAACACAATGGCCCTATATTGGCCATTAGAAGTGACAATGGCTCCAAGTTCAAGAACTACACCCTAAATGAGTTTCTTAGTGAAGAGGGAATTCGTCATCAATATTCCGCTGCGTATACCCCTCAACAAAATGGTGTAGCCGAGAGGAAGAACCGGACCCTTATGGATATGGCAAGGTCTATGTTGGCGGAGTTCAAGACCCCACTTTTCTTGTGGGCCGAGGCCATCTCCACGGCATGTCACTCATCTAACCGGTTCTACTTCCGCACGGGAAACTCCATATGAAATGCTTACCGGCAACAAGCCCAATATTTCCTACTACCGGGTGTTCGGTTGTAAGTGTTTCTATATAATCAAAAGTTATCGTTTATCTAAATTTGAGTCTAAGTCTTTAGAGGGTACTTTTGTTGGTTACGGTGCCGAATCCCACACTTATAGAATCTACGACAAGTCCTTCGGGATCGTTGTAGAATCTTGTAGTATGGAGTTCGATGAGAATGACGGCTACCAAGTGGCGCAATTTCATGTTCGTGATGTAGATGATGAGGAACCTCAAGATGCAATAAGGCGGATGGGCGTGGGATTCTTTCGCCCAATCGAGATCCACCATGAGGAGCCTCAAGAAGGACCAAGCTCCACCCATGTGGAGCATACATCATCACAAGTGGAACCCGCACCATCCGATGGAGCAAATGATGCACCTAGCCAAGAACAAGTTCAAGACCCTCCTCATGTTGATCAAGTTGCTATGCAAGAACCAAGTTCTCCAATTGTTGATGCTAGCCATGATCAAGACCAAGGTCCATCTTCTCCTTCTAGTGATGAAGGTGTGCACATTGAAGACCAAGGTCATCATTCCGGTCAAGACGGGGACACAAATGATCATGATGATCAAGAGATACCTCCTAGCTCTCGTGAGGATATCGACACCCGTCGTCATGCAAGAAATGTCAAGACCATGGAAAGAAGACAACACTTGTTGGAAAATATTATTGGTGACTTGAAGAGCAAGGTTGTGATTAGAAGACAATGTGCAAACTTTAGTGAACATCAAGCACACATATCCATGGTGGAACCAAAGAAAGTCTTTGAAGCTATTGAAGATCCGGATTGGTTGAATGCAATGCATGAAGAGCTCAATAACTTCAAGCGCAACAAAGTGTGGAAACTAGTTGAGAAGCCAAAGGAGTGTCGCAATGTTATAGGCACTAAGTGGATATTCAAGAACAAGCAAGATGAAAATGGCATGGTGGTGAGGAACAAGGCAAGATTGGTGGCTCAAGGATACTCTCAAGTTCAAGGCATTGATTTTGGAGAGACCTATGCTCCTGTGGCTCGCCTTGAGTCCATCCGTATCCTCCCTGCATATCCATCCCATCATAATTTTATCTTGCAACAAATGAATGTGAAAAGTGCTTTTTTAAATGGTCCACTTAAAAAGTTAGTATATCTTAAGCAACCACTGGGTTTTGAGGATCCCAAACTCCCCAACCATGTCTACAAGCTCGATAAGGCACTCTATGGACTAAAACAAGCTCCACGTGTGTGGTATGAGCACCTTAGAGAGCTTCTAGTAGATCGTGGATTTGAGGTTGGGCAAATCGATCCCACTCTCTTTACCAAGAGTAAAATGGGAGCTTTTCATATGCCAAGTCTACGTGGACGATATTATCTTTGGCTCAACTAACAAAGCTTTCAATGATGAATTTTCAAAGCTTATGACCGATAGGTTTGAGATGTCCATGATGGGAGAGTTAAAGTTCTTCCTTGGTTTTGAGATCAAGCAATTGAAGGGAGGGACTTTCATCTCTCAAACCAAATATATCCAAGACATTCTCAAGAGGTTTGATATGATAGGTGTCAAGGAGAGGACACCAAGGTTCATCTACAACTTAACCCAAAGGGTATAGATGTCGATCAAAAGGTATACAGTTCCATGATTGGTTCTTTGCTCTATCTTTGTGCATCTAGACCCGATATTGTGTTGAGTGTAGGGGTGTGTGGAAGGTACCAAGCCGCTCCTAAAGAAAGCCACATGGTGGCGGTCAAAAGAATCCTACGATATTTGATTCATACCCCCAAAATTTGGTTTGTGGTACCCCAAGGACAAGGTTTTCTCTCTTCGTGGGTACACGGACTCGGATTGGGCCGGTGATCATGATGATAGGAAGTCAACTTCCGGGGCTTGCCAATTTCTTGCTGATTCCTTGGTGAGTTGGTCTTCCAAGAAGCAAAATTGTATATCTCTCTCCACCGCCGAAGCCAAGTATGTGGCGGCCGCAAGTGCATGCACCCAATTGTTATGGATGAGGCAAACTTTAAAGGAATACGGTGTCAATTGTGACAAAGTGCCTCTTTTATGTGACAATGAAAGTGCTAACAAGATTGCTCACAACCCGGTGCAACATTCAAGAACCAAGCATATTGAGATTCGTCATCATTTCATTCGAGATCATGTTGCCCGAGGTGATATTGAGCTAGGCCATGTTCCCACAAGAGACCAACTTGCCGATATTTTCACGAAGCCTCTTGATGAAGCAAGGTTCACTTATTTGAGGAATGAGCTAAATATCGTGGATTCAAGGAGCTTGGCTTGACTATTTTGCATACACACCTATGTCTTGACTATCTATTGTGTTTAGGTGTAGGCATGGACATAGGGGGAGTGCGGTCCTAATACATTGGACTATCCCTCCCCCCATTATGCCGACATCAAGAAATCATTTGCTTCTCTATATTCATGCTATGAATTGTGAGCTCAAATGACGAGTAGTGGTAGTGAACCCAAGATATATCTTCGCGGTGTCACGCCACATACACTCATACATGGTGGCCTAGGCCACCGCCCTCTTCTTTGTGAAGAGTTGGAATAATGTGGTTCTTATTTGGATCTTATTTGAAAATCCTTTGATGTTTTGGTCTATCTTGTCTTTCATGGAAAACACTCTCAAACTTGGCATTTAATTTGTTTGATTTTTGCAAGTTTGAAGTGAAGTACCATTATCAGTTTGAATGTCTTAATCCCATGCCCATCTCACCAAAAAACATTTCTCTCTATGCACACAAGTCTCATCTTTGACTCTATGGAAATAGGGTTCAACAGGCCGGATTTTGTGCTATGCACAGAAAATTCATAGGACGGAATTTCCGGTCCATCTCGGAGCCGGAATATCCGGCCCAAGTACGCACCGGAATATCCGGCCTGGGTGGTTTTTTTTAAAGGGCTCACTCGAGCCTTTCCTCCACCCCCGCACCTCTCTCTCTCCAACCGCCGCCGCCTGCCGTCCCCGACCTTCCCGGCGCCTCCAACCGCCGGTTCCTCTGGCCCTTGGCCGGATTTGGTTCTCTTCCGCTGCGGGAACCTTTCTCTCTGCACCATTTCCTCCGCGGATGAGGGTAACTTCCCCTTTCTCAAAACCTAGGTGTCTTACAGCTATTTTTTGTGTGAAGTTAAATCTTATGATTCCTTGGAGTTAGTGGTTCCTCGTTGTTCCTTCTTGCATACCAGACTCACCAGGACAGCAACATTAGTGTCGATCTATGTTTAGACCTAGGTCAATCTCGTTCTTGCTGAAATTCTTCAAGCCGGAATTTCCGGTTTGTTCCTGGACCGGGATATCCGGCTCTCCTAATTTCTGCTCAGCAGTACCTTGATTGGCCATGGACTAGGTGGTATTGATTTTTGGCTGCTTTTCTATTGTATCTAGGTTTGTTCCCTGTTACTTGTGTGTGCTTACCTTGTGCTTCCTACCTATTGCTTTATTCACAGGTGGTTCTAGTGGGGCTCTTCTGAAGACGTTTGCTCGCAACCGTCCTTCCTATCCCAATGAAAGTGATGATGAGGCTGTAGCTAGAAGGCATGAGAGGTTGCCGTGAGAAAAGAGAAAGTTCCCCCAAAGAACCAGCCCGCTCTCAAGCCTACACCTTCTATCTCTAAGAAGAGAAAGGGCAAGGAAACAAGGAAGAACTACAAGACTATGAGCAGCATTGACTATGCCCAAGTACGTCAGAAAGATTGATATGAGGATGCACCACGAGATAACGCGATTGAAGATCCCAAGTTTTGGTGCATGGAGCAGCTTTATATTTACAAGGACATTTATCTCACCTACAAGTATCCTATTCGTCCAATGTTTCCCATCAAGCTACAAGGTCTCAAGGACAAGCCAAGTTTTGCTCTCGCTGCTCAAGTCATTGAAAAATTTGGACTTGTTGCCCTCATGGAAACTCAATGCGACTACAGTGTGCCCATGGTGATGCAATTCTTCGCCACTCTCGTGATTGAGGATGATATTCCTAAGACTCTCAAGTGGATGACCGGAACAACTCAATGCACTTCTAACTTCACGAGGTTTGGACGCATTCTTGGATACACCTCCTGTGAGCATCCTCCTCAAGGCCACCGTATGCACTTGATTGAGAAGGTCAACAAAAACAAGCTTATGAGAGACATGTATGGCCCCGGTAGAGTCATTGGAAAGGTTGAGGGACTCCTCCCTTTCTATGATCAACTTGTGCGCATCTTTCGGTCCTTCATTGCACCAAGCGGAGGTAACAACGACGCAATCACTAGCCCGCTCATCAACTTGCTCTACCTTGCTAAACAATGCATTGAGAATAAATCACCCAACCGTAAATTCAAAGTGGATGTGATGGACTATATTTATCATGAGATGTATGATGCCATGGTCGGTGGATACACCATCCCGTATGCTCCCTATATCATGCTTCTCATCAAGAAGACTTTGAAGGACAATGATTTCAGTCAAGAGCAAGTGGAATCCCACTATTTCAAGAAGATTTATGACAAGAAAGTGAAATCTGCTGTGCCTAGGTCCGCTGCACCTGCCAGTGACTCCTTCATGAGATATGCACGATCTAGTGGTGCACATCGTCAGGCAGCTGTCCCCTCCCTTGCTCCTAAGATCAAGAAGTTGAACTGGTTTCAAAAGCACATTCTGTGTATGCATGTTGATATCCGCAAGAGCCAGTATGATGCTTATCTTCAGGGTCAAAACATCATCTCCAGAATTCCCCGCCTTCCAGAGGACCCCCCAGCCCCTCTTGTCCCTCATACTTATGAAAAATAGAATGAAGGCGCTCAGGTTCCTTGGGTCCAAATGGAGAAGGATATTATTGGGTCAGACCCCTCAGCTTATTACCATGCTGCTTTCTCTCATGCTCCTGTTCGTGATGATGAAGATGACGGTTTCGAGGCTGAATTTGAAGGTGATGGTGAAGAGACTGATGTTGAGACTGATGGGGATGCGACCGAGGAGTCCGACGAGGAGCCCGAGGCGTCGAGCTGATTCTCTTTGTGGCATAGCATCGTTTTTTCTTCCTTTTTGGTGTTTCGATGTCAAAGGGGGAGAATTAGTTCTATTTAGGTTGCGGGATTTGCATGGGTTTCGGGCACAAGCATATGCGTCTACCATTTTATGAGAGCTTGTGTCCATTTGTTTCTTTGTCGATCCTATTTGCTATTTGTGTGTTTTGAACTATGTGTTGGTTATGTTATTGTATGAGACTATGGATTTTGGATTTTGGGTTTATCTATGGTTGAGTTTATATTGTATTGTGCATTGATATGTTGTCTACATCTTTTGGCACAAGGTATGACCCTCATCTCAAAATCTCAACCTAGTTGGTTATGTCTCATTTTGTGCAATCATGTGTTGCTTATATCATGTTGATTATATCTTGTTGGAAATGTTTCCCTCCTTATATGTGTATTTGCATTCCAAGGCAAACAAAATATATGCACACATCTAGGAGAGCCTTTTCTTTGAGAACATGATCTAGCTTGTGGAATTTTATTGCAAATCTTAGTGTTGTCATCTAACACCAAAAAGGGAGAGATTGAAAGAGCATTTCTTGTATATACAACTAAAACCTGCGTCACTTAACACCTAATTAAAACTTCACTAGTGTTGTTAACTAACACACAAAACACAAGGGATCAAGAAATGCTCTTTCATATACTTTATTATGTTCATATCTCTACACGTGCGAGTGAGTTTTCCTCTGAATCACATATTCAGGAGTCACCGCAGTTATAGCATAGAATCATGAAGCATAATTATGAATCAGAAGTTAAACTTTATTGCCTTTTGGGCATACATCCAATAGTCTCCCACTTGCACAATAGGCAATTTCCGATTTGCACAAGACTCAACATCTGGGTGAAACAGATGGTTTCTCATGCTTTCTTTCCTGTGGTAGACATTTGTCATCAGACACTTTCGGGCTGTGTGTACTTTATACATTATGTAGAAAAATTCTTTATCATAATCCCTTTGATCATACGATCACATGCAGTCCGGGTTATTCAAGGTGAAACCTTGGTACGCTAACTAAGAAAACAGTTCTGTTGTTTTCACAACATTGCTGCCCTTTTTGTAAAGAACCACACCTAGTTCATCCAATGAACCGATAACCCTTTTGGAATCATTTAAGCTCCCACTGTCACTGCGACTTGTTGTAGTGTACGTAACTCTATGCTCAAAATTAATTAAGCATCCTAACCCTTGTTATTTCACAAAATCATAAGATCATGTTTTATCCTTGGTTTATCTTTTATGCTTATCTCATAAGTCTTTGTCCAATGTAACTCTTACATCATGAGTTATTCTCTTTTGAAGATACTTCTTCAAAACACCATTTAGAGAATACTCTTTAAAATTGGAGTCAATTGAACTTTTGTTACAAAGTCAACTTGCCAACAATTTCTTTTATCACTTGATATTCAAATCCAAGAATGCAATATTCAGGAAATTCCCATGATGATAAAATGAAAGAATCATTTGATCATGCTCACCACCGATATACTATCGTGGTTCTTGCATATAAATTTCCTTATTCTTTATGAGAACTAGGTTCTCTCATGTTTCGAATTTTCATTCAAAACACTTTGTGCAATCTTGCAGCAAGATATTAAATCATTATCAGGATAAATCCTGTCATGATACTAATTCCTTGCTCCATTCGTTTCATTGAACAACTTTTCAATGATACATATATTCTATCAAATGAAATATTGTTAATGGTTTCCAAAATTAATTGAATACCATAAACTAGCTCCCACTAACTTTTAAGAACTTTGTAATTTCCTATGAAGTTAAACATTGCTTGTTTTACTTCACATAATTACAAAACTAATCCAACCTTCATATCATCATCTTTCTGCCACCACAGACATTCTTTTAATGACAAGTTGTGTATTCATTTAACAAAACCGTCGAGCTATACCTAGTACACATCCTCAATAAATTTTCCTTCAAAGGAATTTGTTTTGTTAACATCTTATACAAACATACTCATTAAATAACTAGTATTGTATTCATTTAACAAAGCCCTCGAGTTGTACATCATACACATACTCGATTACTTTTCCTCAGAGGAATTTACTTTGTTAACACCTCATACAAATCTACTAGTCCCATCTAGATCAACAAAGCCGTGCTACAGATCATATGATCCTGAGTAGTCAACTCTTGAATTTGTCATAAAACCATTTATGATAAAACAAGCTTTATGATCAAATATTCCATCAGAAATTCCTTCAAGTCTCTCAACTCGATTTTTATGATATTACTAATTAATATGACTCTAAGTCATGAAGGTTTGGATACTATAGCACCTTATCTTATTACTCTGTCTTTAGCATATGGACTCAAGTTTCCTAGAAACTCATATGCTTTTTATCTGGTTAAGTGATTATTTCTTGACAAGAAGTCATGCTCATATTGCAATGACTCTCAGTATTAGTATAAAAGAATTGTCAATTGGAATTGCTTCCGCCTGTACAACTTCTGATAACTATTTCCGAAGATTCAATAATCTCTTCAAGAATCACCATCCTCCCACTGAATTCAATAAGGAATAAATTCCTTAAGAATCACATATCTCTTAGTAACAAAACATTGTCACTTATGTGGTGTTATAAGAGGACTTCCAATAAACTTATTGGAACAACCTACAAAGTAACTCATTGTCTTTTACTATTAGGATCGAGTTTCATCTTTCAGAAAATCTCAGAACCTAAATTCACCATGTCCATTAAAGTTTATCTTTCAAAACAATTACATGAGGCAAGAGACAATGAAATTTGCTTTGTCTTTTATCTTAGGACCAAGTTCCAATATTTCAGAGACTTTTAGTACCTAGGACCAACGTGTCCATCAATTGTTTATCTTTCAAAACAATGACACAAAGCAAGACAATTTCATGTGCTAAAATTACCTAGCGAGCAAACATATTCTAGATTGAGGTTTGCCAAACGTTATGCAAGAACAAGAAGATTCTTAGTGCTGACTTTGTCACACTTAGTCAGGTTATGACTCGAAAACTTTCAAGACATAATTATATAATCACCTAGACTTTATATCTAAACTATTTTGTGAAGTTCAAGACATCAATGATAAAATCATTAATAATCCATGACCTTATCCTTTGTTGATTTTTCACTATGTGCCGGGATACTTAATGAATTCAAACTTCAAAGAAGTGTGTAATTCACCAAGTTTTTTTTTGAAGCCAAAAACAGTGGGGAAAACCCCCACTGTTTAATTTTCTATTTTCTCATTAAACATAAATTTTTACAAACAGAGTTCAAAATGAAAGAGATTACAAAAGATTTAGCCAGTCCTGCATGCCATCCTTTAGGCTGGGCTTAACCCTATGCCTAATATCCTCGATTGAAGATTTAAAAAACTATAACATACATGAATGTCTCTGTTCACATTGTCAAAAATGATCTTATTCCGATGGTTCCAAATGCTCGAATATCCAGTAATCATGGCAATTTTGAAGAATTGATTATTTGACCTGTTCTGTGCATCCGTAATCATCTGATGAAACTCCATATTGGTGTCCCATGATTCACCAACTCTGTTCCAGAAATCAACACTGAAACTACAGGAGAAGAATAAATGCGACATTGTTTCTCGAACTGAATCATCACAAAGCACACAATCAGTCGAGTCCACATGGAAATTCTTTCTGGTTAGAAGATCCCTGGTATTACTTCGGTCTTGTATCATCAACCAGAAGAAAAACTTATGTTTCGGAAGACATGGTGATTTCCAGTTCCATTCAAAGATGACAGGAGCTTTTGGATATTTATTAAGTTCTAGATAAACTTTCCTTGTAGAGTATCCTGCTGTTGTCCATGGAAATTTCCAGACATCATTAACTTCTCCATTCTGCATTATACCCAGAAGGTTTTCTAACTGATTACTCTGCTCATATGCAATCATAGACAGGGGCAGACTGAACAGATCTTGCATCCAATCACCTGTTATGTTTCTAGTTTCCTGTATGGTGATCACCTTATTGTTAGCAAATGAATATAACTCAGGGAATTGTATCCTAAGTGGTTCTCCATGCCACTTGTCATGCCAAAGCATTATACTATCTCCTCTAGCTGGTATACATGTTGTTATGTTTTTGTAATCCTCCAAGAAAGTGAGACAGCTTTTCCACCAAAATGATCCTTTTCTGCCTTGATTCACGGGTACTGTATAATTATCATAGTATGCTTTCCATAATAAGCTGACCCAAGGTATGTCGAGTTTATTGTAAAATTTATAGAGATTCTTCATCAATAAAGCCTTATTATGATCCCTCAAATTTAGAACTCCAAGTCCTCCAGCATCCTTTGGTCGGCATACTTTTTCCCACTTTATTAAGCAATTCCCTTTTCTTTCTATGTCTTTCCCATGCCATAGAAATACTCTCATAGATTTTTCCATGTGATCAGTATGGGTATAATGAACCTTAAGTGCACACATAATATGGTTCGGCATAGCAGATATAATCGATTTAATAACCACCAGCTGATGGCGTGTTAACGGTAGAGTGTTTTATTACTTCCCAGCAACAGCACTAGAAGATCTGCTTGTTGACCGTGACAACACACGTTCGTTGAGAGACCCCAAGAGGAAGGTATGATGTAGTGCAGCAGCAGTTTTCCCTTGAAATATGACCAAGGTTTATCGAACCAGGAGGACACGGAGGTTCTTCAGAAGGTTGTCAGCAGCGCAACTGACGTGGAACCTGCACACAACACAAGCAAACTACTTTGCCCCAACGAAACAGAGAGGTTGTCAATCTCTCCGGCTTGCTGAAAACAAAGGATTAAACGTATTGTGTGGAAAACAGTAATGAGTGCAGAAAGTAACAGAGAACAAATGATTGCAGTTGGTGGTTTTATCAGTATGAGGAAATGGACCGGGGTCCACAGTTCACTAGTGGTGTCTCTCCATAAAAGATAACTAACATGTTGGGTAAACAAATTACAGCTGGGCAATTGACAAATAATGAGCGCATGACAATGCAATATATGACAAGATGATTATTATGAGATTTAATTGGGCATTACAACAAAGTACATAGACTTGCTATCCAACGCATCTATGCCTAAATAATCCACCTTCCGGTTAGCATCCGCACCCCTTCCGGTATTGAGTTGCAAACAACAGATTATTGCATAAAGTGTGTAATGTAAACAATGCAAATGACACGTAGACAATGCATCATTGTTTTATCCCTAGTGGCAACAGCACATCCACAACCTTAGTCGTTTCTGTCATCTCGAGCCCAGATTACTGGAGGCATGAACCCACTATCTAGCATAAATACTCCCTCTTGGAGTTACAAGCATCTACTTGGCCAAAGCATCTACTAGCAACGGAGAGCATGCAAGATCATAAACAACATAAATAGATAGATTGATAAACAACTTGCTCATAGTATCAATATTCATCGGATCCCAGCAAACACAACATGTAGCATTACAATAAGATGATCTTGATCATGTTAGGCAGCTCACAAGATCTAAACATGGAGGTACAAGGTGGAGAGACAACCATCTAGCTACTGCTATGGACCCGTAGTCCAAGGATGAACTACTCACGCATCACTCCGGAGGCAGGCATGGCGGTGTAGAGGCCTCCGGTGAGGATCTCCCCTCCGGCAGGGTGCCGGGAAGAGCTTCAGAACCCTCCCGATCTAGGGTTGACGACGGCGGCGGCGACGGAACTTTTCGTGGA
Organism: Poa pratensis; assembly: GCA_947311845.1. NCBI lineage: Eukaryota > Viridiplantae > Streptophyta > Magnoliopsida > Poales > Poaceae > Poa > Poa pratensis. The sequence goes on along the minus strand of CAMZMU010000036.1, from coordinate 31,066,003 downwards.
ATATGATCGGTGTTTTTAGGGTTTTCGGGACATCGGGAATATATAGGCGAAAGGGCGGCGTCGGGAGGCAACCGAGGCGGCCCACCCCCTGCCGCGCCCTAGGGTGGCGTGGCTGCCTCGTGGCCCCACTCCGTCTCCCCTTCTGGCTTCTGGAGTCTTCCGATGAGATATTTGCACACGTTGATTTTCGTCCAATTCCGAGAATATTTTGCGACTAGCCTTTCTGAAGAGAAAAACAGCAGAAAACAGGAACTGGCACTTCGGCATCTTGTTAATAGGTTAGTCCCAGAAAATGCATAAAAATGCTATGAAGTGTAAATAAAACATGTAGCAATTGGTATAATAACAGCATGGAACATCAAAAATTATAGATACGTTTGAGACGTATCAAGCATCCCCAAGCTTAGTTCCTGCTCGTCCTCGAGTAGGTAAACGATAAAAACAACATAATTTTTGAAGTGACATGCTACCAACATAATCTTGATCAAATAGTAATGCAAAGCACATGAACTGAATGAAGTGATCCAAGTCAATGGTCTATAGTTTGCTAACAAGTAAACAAGGAGTAAACAAAATGAATCATACAAGTGCAAACTTTCATGAATAATACTTTGGAGACAATGGAGCTATAAGAGTTTGCATAAAAGTTAGCTCACAAAGCAATAGATTCTAAATGAAAGTGTTTGACTAACACAAAGGAAGATTTAGTTTCAGCACTGGCTTCAACTTTAACATATTTATCTCATGGATATTGTCAAGGCAAAGTAATGCAATAAGTCAAACATATCATTATATAACAACTGTTGTACCAAAGTTGACACTAGTGTTTGCTTGTGGAGATAGAAAGAAGTAGGAAAACTGACTCAACAATAAAGTAAAAGAAAGGCCCTTCGCAGAGGGAAGCAGGATTAAATCATGTGCTAGAGCTTTTTAAGTTTTTGAAAGCATATAGAGAGTATAAAAATATATTTTGAGAGGTGTGTGTTAGTGGTCAACGAATCAGTAAATAGACAATACTTTAAGTCACAAGTTAACCAGACCTTACAAGAGCGGCTCCCATGAAGGACGTTATTTCTACCAGCGGGTAGATCATCCCTCGTTCTCTTTTGTTTACACACTTATGAACATTGCTTGACTGATTTCTCAGGGGCAAAAAGATGTGAAGAGAATTAATGGTTAAAGTTGTAATTAATTGGGACTGGGCACCCCGTTGCCAGCTCTTTTTGCAAAATTATTGGATAAGCGGATGTATATGCCACTAGTCCAGGTGTAAAGTCTGATCAACAAGTGAAATAAAGACCATCTACCACATCCTCATGAGCTTGTAAACAGTGACACAAAAAGGAGTTGTAACAGTTTTGAATATTTTAAAGGTAGCACATGAAAAATTTACTTGGAATGGCAGGAAAATACCACATAATAGGTAGTTATGGATTTTGGCTCAAGGGTTTTGGATGCACAAGCAGCATTCCCGCTTAGTACAGAGTTTAGGCTAGCAAGGTTATTTAAGCAAACACAGACTGTCAACCGGTACAGCAAGAACTCATATAAAAAACATGCTTGAAAAATTACAAGACTCCACATTGTCTTCCTTGTTAACCAAAACCTTTCACTAGAAAATATCTAGACTTTGGAACTACCAATGATACAAATCAAATATCAACAAGCTTTACAGTAGTTCTTCACTAATAGCCTTTACTTACATGATGCACAAGTCTAAACATTACTTACTTGGTAACTCAAAACAATTGACAAGTATCAAATTACTCAAGACAGTGATCTACAAGACTTATGTAAGCATTTTATACCACTACCACATGCATAGCATTTTCTGTTCCAACCAAACACCAATCAACTTATTTGAACAACTCTCCAAACAAATATAAGTGAAGCAAGAGAGTACTTTCTTCAAAAGAAACTAATAGCTCTGACAAGAGATATATGAAAACAGAGAGCTAGAAGCTTTAGCAGTAGCTAGACAAGAATACTCAACAAATATAAGTGAAGAACAAGAGTATTCCAATGAAAAAGCGGAGCGTGTCTCTCTCCCAAACAAGAGTGCTAGGATCCAACAAGTATAGAGCAGCAAACAAAACAAAAACAAACTGAAAACAAAAGCACACTGACGCTCCAAGAAAAGTACATATAATGTGAAGAAATAAAAATATAGTCTCACTAGAGATGACCTGATAGTTTGTTGATGAAGAAGGGGATGCCTTGGGCATCCCCAAGCTTAGACGCTTGAGTCTTCTTGAATATATTGGGGAGATCCATGGGAGCTTCCCCAAGCTTAAGCTTTTCACTCTTCTTGATCTTATAATATCATCCTCCTCTCTTAACACTTGAAAACTTCCTTCACACAAAACTCAACATTTTTCTCATTAGCGGGTTAGTGCATCAAAACAAATAATCTCACTTGATTCTGTAAGGACACAAATTCATAAGCAATCATTTTCAAACATTAGCTACTGTTACTAGGCTTAAGTGATGCCTTAAAAGAAACCACTCAACACTTGTAAAAGAGAGAATGCAAAACAAAGACAGAATCTGTCAAAACCAGAACAGTCCGTAAAGATGATTTTTTCGGGACACTTACGTCGCTCAAATCGAAAAACTTTAGTCGTACGAAAGTTGCGTACATATCTCAGGAACACGCACAAAAATTGGCAGATTTTTTCAAATTTTCTGATTTTCTACGGCGAGAAACGGTGACGTTCCAGAAATCTGTTCCTGTGCAGTAATCCAAATATAGGTACCATCTTGTCATAAGAGACTTTTCTTGGCACAACAAAACAGCAAATAAAAGATACAAAGGAGTTGTTACAGAAGTAAACATGCTCCTTGACTCAAAAAAAAAATAACAGAAAGTAAAAACAATGGGTTGCCTCCCATAAGCGCTTCTCTTTAATGCCTTTTAGCTAGGCATGAAACATGAATCAAGTATTGTCAAGACCAAAAACATCAACATTATAACTTGCCCTAACAATAGTATCAAAAGGGTGTTTCATCCTTCTTCTAGGGAAGTGTTCCATACCTTTCCTGAGTGGGAATTGAAATTTTATATTCCCCTCTTTCATATCAATAACAGCACCAACAGTTCTAAGAAAAGGTCTTCCCAACACAATAGGACAAGAAGGATTGCATTCAATATCCAAAACCACAAAATCAACAGGGACAAGGTTATTGTTAACCATAATAAGAACATTATCAACTCTCCCCAAAGGTTTCTTCATAGAAGAATCAGCAAAGTGAACATCCAAATAACATTTTTCCAAAGGTGCAAGATCAAGGATATCATAAAGCTTTTTAGGCATAACAGAAATACTAGCACCAAGATCACACAAAGCATTGCAATCAAAATCATTCACTTTCATTTTAATGATGGGCTCCCAACCATCATCTAACTTCCTAGGGATAGAAGCTTCACGTTTTAATTTCTCTTCCCTAGCATGCATGAGAGCATTGATGATATGTTTAGTAAAAGCCATATTTATTTCACTAGCCTTAGGACTCTTAGCTAGCTTTTGCAAGAACATAATGACTTCAGTTATATTACAACCATCAAAATCAAAATTATTATCATCAAAGGTAATGGAACCATTATCTCCTACACTCCTAAAAATTTCAGCACTTTTATCAGGAGCAATTTTAGTGCTATCAGGCAGTTTAAAGCTTTTTGCAGCAGAAGTGGAGACATTTCCAACACCAATTATCTTTCCATTAACAGTAGGAGGTTTACTAGCACTTGAGGTATCAACATTTTCAGTAGTAAAAATAGTGCAAACTCTAGCCACACTATTCTGTTTAGCAATTTCAGCTTCTTTTTCCTCTCTTTCCCATCTATCATGCAACTCAGCTAGCATTCTTATATTGTTATCAATTTTAACTTGTATAGCATTGAGAGTTTTGCTCTCTTTAACATCATGAGGCAGCACCTTTATTTTTAAGAAATCAACATCATGAACAAGACTATCAACCTTAGCAGCAAGAATATCAATTTTTCCTAGCTTTTCCTCAACAGTTTTATTGAAAGTAGTTTGTGTGCTAATAAAATCCTTAAGCATAACTTCAAGATCAGAGGGCACACTCTTATTGTTGTTGTAGGAATTACCATAAGAATTACCATAAGCATTGCTACCATTAGAAGGATATGGCCTATAGTTGCTATTACCAAAATTATTCCTGTAGGCATTGTTGTTGAAGTTATTATTTTTAATGAAGTTCACATCAACATTCCCTTCTTGTGCAACCAATGAAGCTAAAGGAACATTATTTGGATCAATAGTAGCATGACCATTCGAAAGCATAGACATAATGGCATCAACCTTATCATTCAAAGAGGAGATCTCCTCAACAGAATTTACCTTCTTACCTGTTGGAGTTCTTTCGGTGTGCCATTCAGAATAGTTTACCATCATATCATCAAGAAGCTTTGTTGCAGCACCCAAAGTGATGGACATAAAGGTCCCTCCAGCAGCTGAATCCAATAAATTCCTTGAAGAAAAATTCAATCCTGCATAAAAGGTTTGAATAATCATCCAAGTAGTCAGTCCATGAGTGGGACAATTCTTAACCAATGATTTCATTCTTTCCCAAGCTTGGGCAACATGCTCATTATCAAATTGCTTAAAGTTCATAATGCCACTTCTCAAAGATATGATTTTAGCAGGAGGATAATATTTTCCAATGAAAGCATCTTTACACTTAGTCCAAGAATCAATACTATTTCTAGGCAAAGATAGCAACCATTCTTTAGCTCTTCCTCTCAAGGAGAAAGGAAATAATTTCAGTTTAATAATATCACCCTCTACCTCTTTATACTTTTGCATATCACATAGCTCAACAAAATTATTAAGGTGAGCAGCAGCATCATCAGTACTAACACCAGAAAATTGCTCTTTCATAACAAGATTTAACAGTGCAGGTTTAATTTCATAGAACTCTGCTGTGGTAGCAGGAGGAGCAATAGGTGTGCATATGAAATCATTGTTGTTTGTGCTAGTGAAGTCACACAACTTAGTGTTTTCAGGATTACTCATTTTAGCAAAATTAAAACAGAACAAGAAAATAACAAACCGAAATAAACTAAATGCAGGATTTTTTTTGTGTTTTTGGGTTTTAACAGCAAACAAGATAAAATAAAATAAACTAAGCAAGACAAAAACAAAGTAATGAGATTGGAAGTGTGAGACTCCCCTATCTGGAGATTCCAGTGTCCCCGGCAACGGCGCCAGAAAAATGTCTTGATGGCGTGTTAACGGTAGAGTGTTTTATTACTTCCCAGCAACAGCACCAGAAGATCTGCTTGTTGACCGTGACAACACACGTTCGTTGGGAGACCCCAAGAGGAAGGTATGATGTAGTGCAGCAGCAGTTTTCCCTTGAAATATGACCAAGGTTTATCGAACCAGGAGGACACGGAGGTTCTTCAGAAGGTTGTCAGCGGCGCAACTGACGTGGAACCTGCACACAACACAAGCAAACTACTTTGCCCCAACGAAACAGAGAGGTTGTCAATCTCTCCGGCTTGCTGAAAACAAAGGATTAAACGTATTGTGTGGAAAACAGTAATGAGTGCAGAAAGTAACAGAGAACAAATGATTGCAGTTGGTGGTTTTATCAGTATGAGGAAATGGACCGGGTCCACAGTTCACTAGTGGTGTCTCTCCATAAAAGATAACTAACATGTTGGGTAAACAAATTACAGCTGGGCAATTGACAAATAATGAGCGCATGACAATGCAATATATGACAAGATGATTATTATGAGATTTAATTGGGCATTACAACAAAGTACATAGACTTGCTATCCAACGCATCTATGCCTAAATAATCCACCTTCCGGTTAGCATCCGCACCCCTTCCGGTATTGAGTTGCAAACAACAGATTATTGCATGAAGTAAAGTGTGTAATGTAAACAATGCAAATGACACGTAGACAATGCATCATTGTTTTATCCCTAGTGGCAACAGCACATCCACAACCTTAGTCGTTTCTGTCATCTCGAGCCCAGATTACTGGAGGCATGAACCCACTATCTAGCATAAATACTCCCTCTTGGAGTTACAAGCATCTACTAGCAACGGAGAGCATGCAAGATCATAAACAACATAAATAGATAGATTGATAAACAACTTGCTCATAGTATCAATATTCATCGGATCCCAGCAAACACAACATGTAGCATTGATGGCCCTTCACGAAGTTACCTGCGTGAAAAGTAAATGGGTTAGGTTGAGACTCCAAGTGCAGAGTGTGTAGTAAGTGGAAGACGTGTTTTCCCCACGAGGGGTGACTCGAGGATTTAATATCGAACTCTCGGGAATCAGTAGTGAAGATTTATCTTTCCTATCCTTCTTTTGGTTACCTACAAAACAAAGTAAATGTTTTGGTTCTCAACCTCACCTAGTGGTTGTCAAGCACAAGGTTTGAGAATGATATCAAGATAATATGCAATGCAAACAAGAAATAAATATGCAATGGTGGTAAATAAATATGCAAGGATGGTGGTAGCAATGATAAATGATATTTTTGGGTTTTATATGATGAATGCAAGATGGAAAAGTATTTTTGTATTTTCGGATTTAATAATGGCAGAAAATGGAAAAGTGGTAAAAGTTGTTGGAAAGGTGTTTCTTATGATTAAAAATGGACCAGGGTTCATGGTTTCACAAATGCACTATCTCTTTAATAAAGTGGTAGACAATGGAACACTAGAGTTGACATATGAGATTGCAACACAACATTTTAATGACAAGTTATAATTATATGGGCATCACGTCCTAACATAGAGACCTTTTGGTTATTAATCTCTCTTATACTCCACCAAGATGCGAACTAAATCATATCACCTCAGTAATTAAGATAACTCAGAGTATAGCAATAAGTATCATGACATGAAGTTAAAATAAGAACATGCTATATCTAGTCATGGAGGAAGTGGCAATGGTCACACCCACATCTCCGGTAGCATGGTATTTCTTTTTATCCCTAGTGAGGCAACAAAGTAAGGTAAAACACCCAAGTGGATCGCAGAACTTTCTCTCACGTTCACTGCACTAGCCACCCCCCGTTACTCCAACTAATGCACACGTTCCCCCTTACACGCTCTCATAAACATGCTTGATCATGACAAGTAAATAAGAACGGGGTACATAATATGCATCTACTTTCATAACTAAAACAAAATCATTGCAATCTCAAACATATATTAACTCATAAAAAGATCCACCACAAAGGTATTACATAGATGACCGTAATCATGTTCAGCAGCTCACACGGTACTAATTAGTGAAGCTCAAGAGAGAGATACATAAGTGAAAGGGCATGGCGCCCCCATGTGTGGTTTTGGTAATTAATGACAATCCCTATGGACTAATGGTTGCATTGAGTTGTACTTGTAGTGTTTGTCCATAGACCATGCTTGAACTCCATATGTTGGATTCAAGGTTGATGCCATGAATATATTGATATAATGAAGTATTTGGCATCAAGATCAAGAAGAAGAGTATGTGTTGACCAAGTTGGTATTCGAGGAGTTATCCGATGATTGGTCATATGTGAGTTGAGCATATCGCAATTATGTCTTGAAGAAAAGGATTATGTGATCATTCATGGTTTTCTTCAAGACATCATCTATTGAAAAGAGAAGAAAAGATACAAGGTTGATCAAGATATTGATCAACACAAAGCTACAAGATGTACCAAGTGGGATCATGTATCTCTTGGTATGGTAAGCAATTGTCCATATAGCTTTATGAACTAACCCATGATATGTGTGTAGCATTTCTATGTGTGGTTAGGTATCTTTCTATGGGCTTGCATCAAATGAAGATTTCATATAGCCCATGAACGATGACGTCAAGTGGTGATCGTCATCAATGTTGAGAAGCGCAAGTTCAAGAGGAGCATCTCGAAGAAATCCTAGGCTTGAAGCTTGCCACCCATTTAGAGATAATGTTCATGTGAAGATGTGCCTAAGAGAGGCTCTCCCATAGTGGATTATGGGGGAGCAATGTTTGAGTCTTCTCACAAGCGAAGCGCAATCAAGAAAGGTGGTCCACTTGAAGAGATCAAGATCGATGTCATCTAGCTCAAGTGGAATGCGCAAGGCAAAGGTATGATGTTGATAGGGTTTCTAGTTTACCGGTCTCAGGTTGTTAGTCGGGAGACCGGGTTATTGGATAGACACCGTACTATCAAGAGGGGCTCTCGCTTGAGCTTTAGCGTATCAGTTGGAGAGAGTTCAAACCTTTGCATACTTGCCTTCATCATCTTTCTTGGTTCTTATTTGGCTTATCTCTCTATGTGGTTTTGGAGCTTGTTGTGACCTTCATAACAAGCTCAAGTTCACCGAAAACGGATTTCGTATGAAAAACTTGTTGCGTTTTCGGTTTTGGAGTTTCTCCCGGTTCATCTTCTATAGAGAGGTTTCACCTTTCTACATTTGGTTTTATACTCCCTTGTTGAACTATGATGTTTTCTTGCATCATCTTGTCGTGCTCGTTGTGGTGATTCCAACGAGGCCAAGAACATCGAAATCGGAGTTCGGATGAAAAAGATATTGCAGTTTTCGTTTTGCTGTTTCTGTCAGTTTTCAGACTATCGGATAATCCGATTCAAAATGAATCGGAATATCCGACCCGGATTTCTGATGGTCGCGAAAACTGCTATTTTGCAGCTCTCTGATGTATTTCGGATTATCCGATTCAAGTGTGGGTCGGATTATCCGACCCATGCTTTTTTTGGCCAAACGGGCAGATTTCTCCCCACCTATTTAAGGGGTCTTCTTCTCCAAAGAGACCCCAACTCTTGAGCTCGAAATTTGCCACCATTGTTGACCTTGTTGAGCTTTGCTATCTCTCTATCCTTCCATGATTCTTGCCTCCAATTAGAGGGAAAAGAGAGAGGAGATCTAGATCTATCATTCCACCAATCAATCTCTCCTCTAAGTGAGGGAAAGCCTTTTGATCTAGATCTTGGAGGGATTTGGTGTTCCTCTTTGTTCTTCCTCTCTTCTCCCCCCAATAGCATTAGTTGCTTTGGTGGGATTTGAGAGTGAAGGATTTTGAGCACTTCTTGTGTTCTTGCCCATTGCATCGGTTTGATTTCTCCACGGTGATACGTGGAAATCGAAGTTGAGAAGCTTGTTACTCTTGGGTACTTGGGGTGCCCTAGAGCTTGTCCTCTTGGGTACTTGGAGTGCCCTAGATGGTCCTTGTTGATCTCGGAGTTTTGGTGGCTCGCGGGATAGTTGGGAGCCTCCAATTAAGTTGTGGAGTCACGCCCCAACCTTGTGTTTCTTGTGGCTTTGGGAGCCGCGAGAATTCGGTGAGAGCCTCCAATTAAGTTGTGGAGTGTGCCTCATCCTTGTACGGGTTCGGTGACCACCCTCGAGTGTCCCATAGTGGTTCGTGGCACTCTACATTGGTAGAGGCACGAAGGAGATTACGGTGTGCCATTTGACGGCTATTCAGGGATCACTTTGTGACTCCGCACCGCTCCAACGGAGACGTAGCTTCCATTGGGAAGTGAACTTCGGGATAAATCATCGTCTCCAAGTGCCTCGGTATTTCTATACCCGAGCTTCTTACTTATGCAATTTACTTTGTGATAGCCATCGAGCTTGAAGTAATATATCTTGCTATCACATAGTTGTATATCTTGTTTAGCATAAGTTGTTGGTGCACATAGGTAAACCTAGCTTGTTTAGGTTTTGTGCTTGATAAATTAAACGCTAGTTTTATTCCGCATTTATTCAAGCCTAAACCGTAAAGAATTTTAAATCGCCTATTCACCCCCCCTCTAGGCGACATCCGTGTCCTTTCAATTGGTATCAGAGCGGGTTCTCTCGTTTTTGGCTTCACCGCCTCGAGAGTAAAGATGTCGTCTAGTGAACTAGTGCACAATGCTTCTTTTATATTAGATGGCACAAATTATGATGTTTGGAAAATTCGCATGCTTGATAGTTTTCGGGTCATGGACCCATACATAGAGCGAATTCTAGATAGGGGTTATTCTCCTCCAAAGAATCCCAAAAGATTATCTTTATTGGATAAGAATAATTCCTATCTAGATGCTCAAGCTTCTAATATGATTTTCAATGCTTTGAGAGATGTAGTTATTATGTCGGTCACTCCATCTCGGAATGCTCATGAGCTTTGGACCAAGCTTCAAGACAAATATGATGTGTCCAAGAATTGTGGAGATGATTGTTCTCCCTCCATTTCCGGCCGTGATGAGTTCTCAACTTCATCTACTCCACCTACATGTGGCAAGCCACAAAGTAATGCAATGGTGAGTAGTGATAAACATTGTAATGATGATAGTGAGCTTATAATTGATGATCCGTCACCTCTATCTTATTGCAATGATTTATCTTTGGACTTAAACATATCTAGCACAAAAAATGATTCACATGCTTGTGTTGATAGTCCTTGCATATCATGTGCAAATTGCTTGACTAATCCTCGTGGTGATATGATTCACATGCTTGTGTTGATAGTCCTTGCATATCATGTGCAAATTGCTTGACTAATCCTCGTGGTGATATGCTCTCTATGTCTTGTTCCCTTGATAAAAATACTTCTATTCCCTCTAGTATTTGTTTGGCTAACAATGTAGAGGAAACCGAACACTCCATGGAACAAGACATGGACTTGAATGGTGCTTCAAGTCTTGCTTCATCATCATCAACCACTTCACACTTTTGTCTTATGGCAAGGGATCAACGGTAATTTCTACCTCGACTCCCAATATATCTCAAAATGAGAATGATGTTGATAATGAAGAAGATGATAATGATGCTTCCCTTATTGAGAAGGGTCAAATGGTTCTTCATGCTATTGCTAAGAATAAAGATGCTCGTGCTAAATTCATAGAAATCTTGACTATTGCTATTGAGAGCAATAAACTTATTGATGAGCATGAAGACACAATTAATAAAATGCAAAGCCGCGAATATAAGTATGCGGAAGAGATCGCCGATCTCAAGGAAGCTCTTGAAGAAGAACTAACCACTAAAGAGTCTCTTGAGGAGACTTTTACTCTAGAACTCTCTATGGTAAAGGAATCCCATGATAAAGCTATTAAGGTGGTTAATGAATTTAAAATAAAGAATGATGAGCTTGTGGATGCTCATGCTAGACTCCTTGGGGATTTTGCGCACCTCGAAAATGGCTCTAGGGTCATTAAGAGTGAGCTCATCAAACTCACCGAGTCTCATGTACAACTCCAAGCTTCATATTCAAAAGAGCTTACCAAGTTATCTTCTCCTATTGCTACTAATGATAATTCTTGTGCTACTAACTCTATTTCTTGTGAAGCACCAATAGTGAAGGAGAATGTTGAGCTTACCAAGTTATCTTCTCCTATTGCTACTAATGATAATTCTTGTGCTACTAACTCTATTTCTTGTGAAGCACCAATAGTGAAGGAGAATGTTGAGCTAAGGGCTCAACTTGAGTTGCTATCTAGCAAATATCGGAAATTGGAAGAAAGCCATGATAAGCTCTCGAGCTCTCATGAGGATATTCTAGTCTCCTATGATAAGCTAAAGTTAGCTCATGAGGATATTATGACAAAGGTGAAATCTTGTGAGCCTCATGTGGACAATGGCACAACCTCTATTCAAAATGCTTTATTGCCATGTGCTAGTCCTAATAATTCATCCACTCATAATATTGCTACATCTTGTGATGAATTACTCTTCATGCCTTGTTGCTCTAACAATGAAGCTTCAACTTCCTCTAGTGTTTTTGTTGATACTAACCATGTAGAGGAATTAAAAGAGCTCAAGGCCCAAGTCACTTCCTTGAAGAAAGACTTGGAAAAGCGTCATGGTGGGAAGTCCACACTTGACAACATGTTGAGTGAGCAAAGACGCCCCAATGACAAGAGTGGACTTGGATTCAACTCCAATAACAAGAACAAGTCCAAGTATAACAAGAAAAAGAAGGGCCATGAACAAGTCAAGAATTCGGCCAAGATTGTTTGCTTCAAGTGCAAAGTTGAATGTCACCATGTTAGATCTTGCCCTTTGAAGAAGAAGTCTCTTAGTGAGAAGCAACAAGGGAAGATGCCTCAAGTTCAAACTAAAGTTCCCCAAGTTGAAGAACGACCACTTCCCAAGAAGAATCAAGCTATTCCTTCTCAAATTGAGACTTCAACAAAGAAGAAAGGAGGAAGCAAATGTTGCTACTTATGCCGTGAGAAGGGTCACTTTGCTTTTTCATGCACTAGTGGTACCTTATCCAACCCTATCATAATTGATAATGTTTATTCTCTTAGGAAGGATAAGGTTGGCAATGTGTTTGCCAAATACGTTGGTACTCAAAGTGGTGTCAAGAAAAGAACCATTTGGGTTGCCAAGCCTATTGTGACTAACCTCTTAGGACCCAACTTGGTTGGGGACCAACAAGCTAAAACTTGATCAATAGGTGTGGTGGAGGGCATTGGAGACTTGGCTACATCATGAAGAATTAAGGGATCTTCATCAATTATATTCTCTCAAGCCAAGTCATTTGGATTATATTGTTCTATAACATATCCAATGTTTCTCCTTGCGGTAACTTGCATTTAAATCATATATACATTGAAAGTTGCTTGCACCCTTGCATGTGTTTGGTTTTGTACCTTGCTAGTGTTTATATATGTTGTGCTCTCTACTTACTTATCTTGAGCAATCAAGTATGTGTATGTTGGTTTGCACACCATGTATGTGTGAGTTTGTGTTGAGCCTTTTATATCAACTTCCTTATATCTTAATTGGCTCTTTTTGAGAGATTAATGGACTATCCCATTTTTGGGGAGTGATATGCTTGCGCACTTCACAATCCTAAAAATGTATATACATGAGTACTACCACTTAGTGTTGATATATCAATTTTATCTAGTCTCTATATGGTATGTCCTTCTCATGAGAAATTCAAATTCTATAATGTTCATTAGTCATCTCTAGTTGGGTTTTACTTGCCTCTTGTGGAGAATGAATGGATTATCACATTATGGGGGAGTAATAAGCTATGTGCATATTACAAACCTAGACAATGTGAACATGTGAGGTATTGCCACCTAGAATTGATATTGTTAATTATCTTATTCCTTTGTGGCATATTTCTCAAACAAGTTCCCATTTGCTTAAATGTTTTTACTTACTCACATTTTGGATCTTGTTTGTGATGAATGTTCTTGGTAAGGTTTTCCTCTACTATGTTCTCATATATCTCTTTGGGAAACCAATTGCTTCAAAGCACTCTTTGTAGCTGCTTTGCATAATCGCGTGAATATTTGAAGCTATCAAGAACATTTATCTACATAAGCATCGCGCTTAAATCTTATCCTTCACCATGTGCTTATTGGTTGTGAAGATGATCTTGAATATCAATCCAATACACCACTACGAAATTTCTACATATACTCCTTATCCATGAGAAGTGATACTTAATTGTGGTGAAATTTGTAGATCATCTTCATGTTGGCTCTTGATTTATTGCCTTATTTCTTGCCAAAATTAATGTGTTTTAACTCCCGTTGTCTTCCTTGCCTCTTGTGGATCATTTTACTTACTCAAACTTTCCCAGCGTTTTATTTGTGTAGGAGAGGCATTGATCCCATCATTGTGCACCTTGCATTCAAAGGCTACTTATAGATAATGCACTATTCTTGGGTGAGCTATCCTATATTGAATACAACTTATATTTTCATTAGTATTGGATCTTATTGCTCTTTCTTGATATATGACTAGTGTTTGAATAGATATTTGGAGAGCGATGATTCCATGTGTGTGCATTGTGTATTCAAATACAAGATCATAAAATAATGCACTTTTGTTGGGAGAGCTATCATGTATCCTTTTAAACACTATTTATATTCTATTGGTATTTGATCCTTTCCATTGGTCTTTGATCCCAATGACATGTCTCATGGAAGACAAACCTTTTTCGGCTTGGTACTTTGTGCCATCATGAAAAGTGTAGAGGGATGGTTTATTTGTTAGAACCTAGCTCTTTTTGAGAGTTAATCTCAATTGGTATCTATCTTTGGGAATTTGATATCTAGTCCTTTATTTATTAATTAATTGGTATCCTATTTCCTTTTTGGTATCTTTGTCCAATTGGTATCTCTTCAATCATATGATGATTTGTTTTAGTCTCAATTGGTTTCTCTAAATCATTTCTTTTGATTTGGATCTTTTTGATTGCTTACTTTTTTATTTGAAGAATTCTAAAAGTTTTCCATATCATTCCTTTGCAATCTTTGGATCCTCAATATAGTTTGTGCTCTCCCCAACTATTCGTCATTGGATATATGTATTTGATTCCACTCATATTTTGAGAAATGCACACATTATGGGGGAGCTCATACTATATTGACCTTCTAAGATTTTTCTCCCATTTTGGAAATGGATGCCAATGGGGGAGAAGTTTTATAGGGTTTAAGGGAATTTGGTGTTATGCTTTTGTTTTGGTCATAAGCATTTACCTTTCATGCTCATGCATCCATGCTTGTTGATTTGCTTGGTTGCTTAATTCATTATATAAACCCTTGTAAAAGAGATTGTCATCAATTACCAAAATGGGGGAGATTGAAAGGGCATGGCGCCCCCATGTGTGGTTTTGGTAATTAATGACAATCCCTATGGACTAATGGTTGCATTGAGTTGTACTTGTAGTGTTTGTCCATAGACCATGCTTGAACTCCATATGTTGTATTCAAGGTTGATGCCATGAATATATTGATATAATGAAGTATTTGGCATCAAGATCAAGAAGAAGAGTATGTGTTGACCAAGTTGGTATTCGAGGAGTTATCCGATGATTGGTCATATGTGAGTTGAGCATATCGCAATTATGTCTTGAAGAAAAGGATTATGTGATCATTCATGGTTTTCTTCAAGACATCATCTATTGAAAAGAGAAGAAAAGATACAAGGTTGATCAAGATATTGATCAACACAAAGCTACAAGATGTACCAAGTGGGATCATGTATCTCTTGGTATGGTAAGCAATTGTCCATATAGCTTTATGAACTAACCCATGATATGTGTGTAGCATTTCTATGTGTGGTTAGGTATCTTTCTATGGGCTTGCATCAAATGAAGATTTCATATAGCCCATGAACGATGACGTCAAGTGGTGATCGTCATCAATGTTGAGAAGCGCAAGTTCAAGAGGAGCATCTCGAAGAAATCCTAGGCTTGAAGCTTGCCACCCATTTAGAGATAATGTTCATGTGAAGATGTGCCTAAGAGAGGCTCTCCCATAGTGGATTATGGGGGAGCAATGTTTGAGTCTTCACACAAGCGAAGCGCAATCAAGAAAGGTGGTCCACTTGAAGAGATCAAGATCGATGTCATCTAGCTCAAGTGGAATGCGCAAGGCAAAGGTATGATGTTGATAGGGTTTCTAGTTTACCGGTCTCAGGTTGTTAGTCGGGAGACCGGGTTATTGGATAGACACCGTACTATCAAGAGGGCTCTCGCTTGAGCTTTAGCGTATCAGTTGGAGAGAGTTCAAACCTTTGCATACTTGCCTTCATCATCTTTCTTGGTTCTTATTTGGCTTATCTCTCTATGTGGTTTTGGAGCTTGTTGTGACCTTCATAACAAGCTCAAGTTCACCGAAAACGGATTTCGTATGAAAAACTTGTTGCGTTTTAGGTTTTGGAGTTTCTCCGGTTCATCTTCTATAGAGAGGTTTCACCTTTCTACATTTGGTTTTATACTCCCTTGTTGAACTATGATGTTTTATTGCATCATCTTGTCGTGCTCGTTGTGGTGATTCCAACGAGGCCAAGAACATCGAAATCGGAGTTCGGATGAAAAAGATATTGCAGTTTTCGTTTTGCTGTTTCTGTCAGTTTTCAGACTATCGGATAATCCGATTCAAAATGAATCGGAATATCCGACCCGGATTTCTGATGGTCGCGAAAACTGCTATTTTGCAGCTCTCTGATGTATTTCGGATTATCCGATTCAAGTGTGGGTCGGATTATCCGACCCATGCTTTTTTTGGCCAAACGGGCAGATTTCTCCCCACCTATTTAAGGGGTCTTCTTCTCCAAAGAGACCCCAACTCTTGAGCTCGAAATTTGCCACCATTGTTGACCTTGTTGAGCTTTGCTATCTCTCTATCCTTCCATGATTCTTGCCTCCAATTAGAGGGAAAAGAGAGAGGAGATCTAGATCTATCATTCCACCAATCAATCTCTCCTCTAAGTGAGGGGAAGCCTTTTGATCTAGATCTTGGAGGGATTTGGTGTTCCTCTTTGTTCTTCCTCTCTTCTCCCCCCAATAGCATTAGTTGCTTTGGTGGGATTTGAGAGTGAAGGATTTTGAGCACTTCTTGTGTTCTTGCCCATTGCATCGGTTTGATTTCCCCACGGTGATACGTGGAAATCGAAGTTGAGAAGCTTGTTACTCTTGGGTACTTGGGGTGCCCTAGAGCTTGTCCTCTTGGGTACTTGGAGTGCCCTAGACGGTCCTTGTTGATCTCGGAGTTTTGGTGGCTCGCGGGATAGTTGGGAGCCTCCAATTAAGTTGTGGAGTCACGCCCCAACCTTGTGTTTCTTGTGGCTTTGGGAGCCGCGAGAATTCGGTGAGAGCCTCCAATTAAGTTGTGGAGTGTGCCTCATCCTTGTACGGGTTCGGTGACCACCCTCGAGTGTCCCATAGTGGTTCGTGGCACTCTACATTGGTAGAGGCACGAAGGAGATTACGGTGTGCCATTTGACGGCTATTCGGGGATCACTTTGTGACTCCGCACCGCTCCAACGGAGACGTAGCTTCCATTGGAAAGTGAACTTCGGGATAAATCATCGTCTCCAAGTGCCTCGGTATTTCTATACCCGAGCTTCTTACTTATGCAATTTACTTTGTGATAGCCATCGAGCTTGAAGTAATATATCTTGCTATCACATAGTTGTATATCTTGTTTAGCATAAGTTGTTGGTGCACATAGGTAAACCTAGCTTGTTTAGGTTTTGTGCTTGATAAATTAAACGCTAGTTTTATTCCGCGTTTATTCAAGCCTAAACCGTAAAGAATTTTAAATCGCCTATTCACCCCCCCCCCTCTAGGCGACATCCGTGTCCTTTCAATAAGTTACTTCCACAAACCCATTGTCCAGAGGTGGACTACTCCCTCTTCATCATGGAGACGGTGGAGAAGTCGTTGGAGAAGGTGGAGACCACGCCGGCAGCGCCCCGCCGGAGTTTTCCCCCTCCAATCTGCAACTCCAGATCTCTGTTTCGGTGTTTCTGTGTTTCTGCGGCGCTCCTTCCAGAGAACGTCGGGGGACTATTTTTATAGGCGGTTTTAGGTCAAACCCGAGTCGGTGGAGGAAAGATCAACGGCAACGGAGCTCCGAGGGCCAAAAGGGGGGTCCCACACGGCCAGGTACATGGGCCGCGTGGGCCCACTCATCTGGGCCCTCGGGCCTCCGCTTGTTTGCTTCCTTCGCTCCACGCTTTGTTCCTTCCAAAAACGGATGCTCGTAAATTTCCAGGTCATTTGGACGTCGTTTGGGTCCCTGAAACATTAAAATATAGAAATAGGGTTTTCTGCCTGCGCAGGGTTAATTCCATAAAAAATAGGAAACATATCAAATATTCCCAAAATCATTATAAAACAGTGATATAACCCTTATATGATGCAAATATGACTGGAATATAATTGAAAATAATGCAAAGTTCATGTATGCATTTTACATGCATCAAGCATTACAATAAGATGATCTTGATCATGTTAAGCAGCTCACAAGATCTAGACATTGAGGTACAAGGTGGAGAGACAACCATCTCGCTACTGCTATGGACCCGTAGTCCAAGGATGAACTACTCACGCATCACTCCGGAGGCAGGCATGGCGGTGTAGAGGCCTCCGGTGAGGATCTCCCCTCTGGCAGGGTGCCGGGAAGAGTTTCAGAACCCTCCCGATCTAGGGTTGACGACGGCGGCGGCGATGGAACTTTTCGTGGAATATGATCGGTGTTTTTAGGGTTTTCGGGACATCGGGAATATATAGGCGAAAGGGCGGCGTCGGGAGGCAACCGAGGCGGCCACGCCAGGGCTGGGCGCGGGCCCACCCCCTGCCGCGCCCTAAGGTGGCGTGGCTGCCTCGTGGCCCCACTCCGTCTCCCCTTCTGGCTTCTGGAGTCTTCCGATGAGATATTTGCACACGTTGATTTTCGTCCAATTCCGAGAATATTTTGCGACTAGCCTTTCTGAAGGAGAAAAACAGCAGAAAACAGGAACTGGCACTTCGGCATCTTGTTAATAGGTTAGTCCTAGAAAATGCATAAAAATGCTATGAAGTGTAAATAAAACATGTAGCAATTGGTATAATAACAGCATGGAACATCAAAAATTATAGATACGTTTGAGACGTATCACCAGCCTAGAGCAGTATGACAAGAGATTTGATATCCCAGATAATCTTTTATCCATTTTACTAATAACTGGAGTAAGATCCTCAATCCTGGGTCTTAAAGTCCCCATTGGTAACCCAAGGTAAGTGAATGGCATGGACTCTATTTTACAACCCAGCAGCTGTGCAAGTTCCTCTGTTTTCTCAGGTGGTGTGTTAATAGGCACCAAAGAGGTCTTGTGAAAATTTATTTTGAGTCCGGTGGAGTTGGAAAAAGACTGCAAGATATTCTTGAGGTTACTGACTTATGTATGATCAGCTGGCATGATAATCAATGTATCGTCTGCATACTATAGTATTGGGTATTTCTGACCATAGCTACTATCCAAAATAGACTAATTAGTCCTTGCTGCCAAGCCTCATTAATAACTATCTGTAGCAATTCAGCTGTAGTAACAAATAAGAGAGGTGATAGAGGGTCGCCCTGTCTGACCCCTCTTTTGCATTTTATAGTTTTGCCAGGCACCCTATTTAAGATCATAGAGGTTGTAGCTGTTTGAAGAATATTACGAACCCATCCAATAAATATTTCTCCAAAACCAAGATGCTTCAGCATGTCCAGAATAGCACTGTGCTCCACCATATCAAATGCCTTTTCGAAATCTATTTTAATAATCACAATTTCCTTTTTTGTTTGATGACATTGATGCAGATACTCGAATGCCCAGGAAATACAATCATGGATTGATTTGGTTTTGATGAAACCATATTGATTCTGATGAAGAAGTGGTATAATTATCTTCTGTACTCTATTTGGCAATAATTTGGTTATAATTTTCAGTCCCATGCTAACCAATGAAATCGGCCTAAAATCTGCTGCAGTCTCTGGATTTTGCACTTTCGGAATAAGAGTAATAAAAGCTGTTTTAATACTGCCTAAATCCAAATTTCCAGAGTGAAAACTGTTGCACAAACTGTAGAATTGTTCCTTGATATGATACCAAAATCTTTTCATAAATAAACCATTGAACCCATCTGGTCCTGGTGATTTGTCTAGTGGCATATGATTTATAACCTCATCTATTTCTTCCTTGGTGAATGGAACCTCAAGTTCATGTAAGTTCTGTGGAGTGATCAAGCTGCTCAAATCATATTCCATAATTGGGCTATCAGTCTTGCCAAGCCTGTTTTGAAAAGCAGTCCACAGAATATTTGCCTTTTCCTCATGCTCAGTTACTACAATATTGTCTCCACTATGCAGTGAAGCAATTTTGTTTTGCCTGTAATTTCTCGTTGCAATTGCATGGAAAAACTTGGTATTTTCATGTCCAAGTTTGGCCCATCTTATATTAGCTCTTTTCCTCCAATACAATCTCTTTGCTTCTAGTAATTTGTACAGATGAGCTTTGAGTGCTGTTCTGAAATTTGTCTCAGGGATAGATAGTGTTCTCTGCTCCTCCAACCCATCTAGCATGGCCAACACATAGCTGCAATTATCTATTGTAATTGACAGGTTAGATAGCTTCTTGCACCAGTTCTTAATTCCATATCTGAGAGATTTGAACCTGGCGGTAATATCCTGAGCAGGATTTTTATACACACCCGTATGCTGCCAAAAAAATTCTACAGTTTCCTTGAAATCTGGGAAACCTAACCAATATTCCTCAAACCTGAATATATGCGCTTTCGGGATATTTGAGGATATTTGAATGATAATTGGTGTATGGTCAGAACCGAGCCTGGCCATTGGAGCAGCAATAGTATTTGGAAATGCATTAGTCCATGAATGAGAAGTAAATATCCAATCAAGCTTTTCCAATAATGGTGTGCTTTGCATATTGCTCCACGTGTACGATCTTCCTTTTAAAGGTATCTCTTCTAAATCCTGAGCTTGGATGATCGAATTAAATAGCATCATGTTTTTCACATCTCCCCCATCTCTGTTTCTGTCCTCTGTACTTCTAATCATATTAAAATCCCCCATTATGATCCAATATTCATATGTGGAGGCATCTAGTTGAAGGAACCAGTCTGCAAATTCTTGTCTACCTTCACTCGTACAAGGTGCATAAATGTTTGTCACATAAATCTCTCGAGCAGAAGAAGTACAAATTAGTTTAACCGTGCTTTCAAATTTGGACTGGCTGATCACAGTTCCAGTAAAATGATTTCCATTCCAAATAGTAATAAGACCTCCAGATCTACGAATGGATGGTTGAAATGCAAACTGGTTCATTCTTCTCGGACATAATTTCTTAATATAGCTACTATCAAAGGTCCCTTTTTTAGTCTCTTGTAAGCAAATGACATTGCAGTTACTTTGAGCAATTTTATTTGAAAGATCATCGCACCTTTCTTGTGAGTTTACTCCTCTTGAGTTCCAATTAAAGAAATGCCAGTCTCTATTCATTATAAACTCTCTTTTTGTGTTGTAACAGTGAGCCAGGTACTGTACTCACAATAATATATCAATGTTCATGATTACACCATATAGTCTGAACACACGGATAAAAACAGCAGGAACAATACTGTAACCATACTCCTCTGAACTACTTCCGCTGACAAACATACTGGGCACACTGTAGCCGATATCTTAGATTTACCAAGTCTTTCACTCGTTTCACACAACGATATCTTAGATTTCCTTCCATCATGCATATGATGCATCCAAGATGATAGTGTCACCCGAAGGTGATATCAACACAATCACAAAATATTTTAGAACAAATGATATTCCCTTAACTTCATAAGATTTGCAACTTGATCATCCTTGGAGGGAGTGATCTCCAATATTCTTTATCATAATAAACAGGACCAACTTGTCCTATAAATTCACAAGAATATTTATCGCAAAACATGCAACCTAACAACTTTGAGCCGAAGCTCACAAATCTTTCAACTTGAAAAATAAAAGTGGAGACATCATCATCCCAAGGATGAAGGAACATGCGTCAAACTTGGCACACACCACCACCTTTTATTATCCATCCTTCTTACTTTCAGCAGCCCTTATATTGAATGCAAGAAAAAAATTCTTCGCAACCAATACTCCAGAGTTACTAGCAAGAATAATGAATATCATTTAAATATAATTCTTATACTTCCTGCACAACTAGCAAGTTTCTTTTTATTATTGCCTGGAACCTTTTACAGTTCCACTTCCAATGTCCTTTCCTTTTATATTGAAGAGGCATTCAGGATTCTCCTGAATCAAACCTTCAAGCTCATCCGGTGTGTTAGCACCTTTAGCCTTCTTGTTCCTCTTCTTCTTGAAGCATGCAAATTGGGTAACTATCGAACTTGATTGTTATCCCTCATCACATTCGCTTCTGTAGATTTCAGCATAGCAAGGAGCCATTTGATATATTCTTCCTCCCACTCATGTTTTGAATCATGATGTATCCGTTGTTAAACGGGGAAGTGAAGACAACATCAAATCTGTATTTGGCTCAGCTGGGATTAGATAATCCCAGAGTCTGCAGCCTAATACCGTAATCAATTGTCTTGATTACATGCTCGCTTGCTAAGCTTCCTTCCGCCATGTGACATGACCAGAAAACCTTTGTTATCTCATAACTCTCAGTCATTGCCTGAGTCTGGTACACGACCGTGAGTACGACGATCATGTCGCTAAGAAAATTTGCGATCCAACCGCTTCTGCAATTCTTGGCCCATGTCAACATAAGACATTGGATAGAGACAGCCTCAACACTCTTCAAGGTGTGAGCTTCCCTTTCATCATAAGTAGTTTCGACAACAACACCCGAAGGAGGAGCGTCGAGGACATACTTATTCTTGGCACCCCTAAGTACAAAACTTAGGAAACATACCCAAACAACATATTTACTCCTAATGGTAGAAAGTGGTTTCTATTTCAATTAGTGGACCAAGGTAAATAGCGGGTGTTACTTGTGTCGATCTACAACAATCTAAAGTTCACTAAGACATGTTCATAATTAATTTTCTAGCACTAGTTAAAGATAAACTAATAATGTGCTCCCACTAAACTCTGATATTCCTCGTGATCAGACTTTAGTGATTCGGAATCCTCACTCATCAATAGATGGAAGCATGGATACATGGCATCCTCTATGATTAAGGGGTAGGCCAACTTGCTGACCACTTCCTGCCGTGACTTCCGTTCATCTTTCGATGTAGTGCTCCGAACTCATAACTAGTTATGCTTGGACTTCAAGACAACCAACCGATGATGCTGCTAGAACGGTTCGTGCCTGTCTCCCAAACCCTTGGCACACTTGACTCATGGAAGCATCTGGTTTGACGGTGACACGGTTGGATGAGCACGATCTCCTTGATATTGGTTTATTTAGCTTGGATAATTAAATCCGTAGCTCCTTCTGAGGAATCACCCTAATAATCACGTCTACTGCGCAACCAAGGGAAAAGCAAGAAAACAGGTAGAAAACATGCACAAGTAAATAACACTTCGTGATGTAGTATAGTCTTCTTCCTTCATCTTCCGGTGGCGCCTCCACCAGTGTGACCATGTCGAGGTTCACGACAAGTGCATGCCTTCTCCTAACCTCCACTATCATCATAGCTCGACGAACAAGAAAGAACGGCACGCCGGCCAAAACAAAACAATGTTAGGCAATAACTCAAAATAAAATTTCGAGACTATACCACATCACTGTTTCCTGCAAATCCGAGTTAGACGCTTCTAACGTTTGTTCTACATCTTTTAACGTGGCTGTAGGATTCCCAAAACCCCGGAAAAACCTACGGCTCTGTCAAAGCATGCTTATTCATGTTGCTAGATTGACCTTGCGGGGTGATTGTCATCCCAACATTACGAAAACGTTGCGGATCCCAATCTAGACGATTGCCAAAGCACATGACCCCCGTGTGGACCTAGTCCACATGCCCCTTCCGCTATCAAGTCGACGAGGCCAACTATAATAAGATTCGAACCTACTGAAGCACTTCGTTGGCGCCGACGGGCATACTAGGAGCAGCCGGAAAGTCCGCGGATTGCTAGAAGTTCGAGATCTTACTATGCCATTGGAAACAAGACAAGACCGCATATTGGGAAGCAACCATAAATAAACTGAATGTTAGAAGATATAGACTTCAATAACATACCCGCACAAACTTATGCGGTGCCCGCACACCATGTGCTCTAGATCAAATCTTGTATCTACGCATAGATAGCTCTGATACCACTACTGGGTTACGTGCATGCAAAACCAAAATTTTCGCCACTACAACGCAACAGCCAAGATCTACTATGAAGATACAAGTGACAAGACATGCATATTTCATTTAGCTGTAAATCGTTACCGACACCGTTGAAGCTGAAGAGATGTCGATGACGACATTGATGAAGCTTGTGGAAGAACTCCCTCGGCTAAGCCTAGCCGAGAGAATATCGTAGACTCCTCGCGT
This sequence comes from Poa pratensis, assembly GCA_947311845.1. Classification (NCBI taxonomy): domain Eukaryota; kingdom Viridiplantae; phylum Streptophyta; class Magnoliopsida; order Poales; family Poaceae; genus Poa; species Poa pratensis. The sequence goes on along the minus strand of CAMZMU010000036.1, from coordinate 31,042,231 downwards.
CCTGCCTTGATCCAACAGAGTGAGATAGAGTCAACCGTTTCTCAACGGATCACCCCTCTGAGTTTCGCACGCATACATCTGATCTAGTCCAGCAGGGTTTCGCCGTCCACACTTGAAGCACTCACCGCTGGTGTATATGAGGGTGGAGATCTCAACACATGAGAAGGAGGGAGAGAGAGATTAGAGATCCAGATCTAGATCTAATTGGAGAGAGGAACCCTCTAATCCAACTAGAAGAGATCTAAACTTGTGTGTCTCCAAAGGAGAGGGGGTGGGGGTTTATATAAGAGGCCAAGGGGTAGAGGGACTTGGGGAAGGGGAAAGCCTTCCCCAAGCCCTTGCCCTTGGTGCGCCGGCCCTAGGGGAGGAGGAGGAGTCCTCCTCCAACTCCCCCTCCCCAACCGCCATCCCCATGAGCCCTAGGCCCATTAGGGTTCGGGTGAGGGGGGAGGCTCCCCCCTCTGGCGCCTTGGGCCTTGGGGCCCACCCGCCCCATGCAGGGGTACGGCTACCTTGTGGGCCCATGGGCCCACTTGGTAGCCCCATGGTGGTGGGCTCCAAATCCAAATTAATATTTTCCAATAATTATTTATTAATTAAATAAATTAATATTTAATTAAATAATATTTTGTCTAATTAATTCTTATTTGAAGATTTCCTTTTACAGAATATTCCCTGAATCTATTATATAATTAAAACACAAGACAACCAACGGTGGAGATATGCCACGCTAAACATAGAGATCTCAACGGTTCAGATCATAGACTAGACAATAAAAGGACCCGCGTCCGGTACTAACGCTAAACGTATGATGGCAGGAAATTAGCCGGCGGACCGGACGTATCTAATAAAAAGAAAAAGAAGGAAAGATGAAACGTACACGATCGGGATGCTTAGCAAAATTGGATCGGTATCCACGAGATCCGGATGTAACGAAGGATATATAAGGATGCAAATAACCTAAACACCAACGACCGGGAGCAAAGCGACGAGAGAGATGCCATCCTGTATCGCTGCGGCGGTGAGGGCAAAGATTGGATCGGCGCGCTTATGCACGGCGACTGAGGATTAGTTGTTGGAAGAAGCTGCGCGGCCGGCCGGCCGGCGCATGTTCGGACTCCGGCGACGTGGTATTGCCGTATAGCTCTCGAGGTCTGGCGGCCTTGCACACCTCCGGCATGATCTTGCGTGGCCACAAGCACATGCCATCGAGCTTTTACAGCGTGGGTTGGGCCGACCGCTGGTCGCGATATAAGGTCGTCGACGCTGCCAGACGTGTAACGTGAAACCTGCATGTTCATCCCCACGTAGTGCAGGCAAAGCCTAGAAGAAGAGCATAGAGGATTGAGGCAAGCCTAGAAGAAGAGCATACAGGATTGCCATGGAGAACTGCACCCATGGCAGTATTTTATACGGGACCATTAACGTTGATTTGATAGGTACTACATTGATCGAGGCATGCACACAACACAATCTGGCGCAAATACAGACAACTGGCTGCAGGCTACATCAATCTTATTTGGTGTTGCCGAACTTATCATCATACAGGATTACCTGAACTACGTATAAACGACTGGCCCCTTGGCTTTTGTTTTTGGTACAGCTGTAAGAACCGGGCAGGATTCCTCAATGACTCTACTACATGATGCAAAGATGGATACGAGAGTAAGCTGCTAAGATCTCTGCATCCCTTCGCTTGACTATTGAGTTACTATCTGATTGGTCATTTGGTCTTGACAACTTCTTACTCAAAGGTGTCATGGCAACTCAGGCATGAAGGCCATTCGAAGATGCGTCAAGAGGCAAAAAATCACCTTTAAGTAAAATAAAGTAGGTGAAAGCTGAATCTGAAGACTTACAAGATGATAGTGTGTGAAACAAAGTGATTCATTGGTCCCTGAAATATGGATTATATTGCACTGCTGTTGATATTCGCTCTATGTACTACAATCTGAAAGATCCAGTTGAAATTTGTGAATGGTACGGTCATATTATGTTGGCGTGTTCATCTAACAATTACAAATAACTTATTGTATTTTTTTGCGGGTTTCAATATGAATCTTTATCCAAAGAAAACACCTTTAAATAGGGGCAAATTTTTGCTATTTATTTCTATCGGTTTTCTACATGTTGTGTACCCGAGGTACAAAATTTCTGATGGTGTAGTATATAGGTTGTTTTAACATCTATATTATTACGATATGGAGGGAATACTACCAACGTTAGTGCTAAGAGAGTATGCAATTCTTCTATTCTACTTGCTTTGCTCGAAACAACAACTAAAGCATACTAACTCTATTCACGTAGAACATTACAACATTTATTTATATATGTCATCGATTCTTCAATGTTGCAAGTTTTTAGGTAATGCATGGTTGATGGAATACATTGCAATAGAGCATTAGTAAAATCGTTTGGTTGTATGTCAGGTCTTCTTTTCATAAATCTTCTGCTCTGCTCATTAGCGATGCAGAAAATATACACAATTAGGGCTAAAGGGTTTGTAAATTATTGTCAGGAAAATATACAGATCCGACAAAACTTTCAGACCTATGATGTTTTAGTAAATGCGCTGGATTAGGCTAAGATTTAATGTCAGATGATCAGGAAATAAAATAATGAATCCAATCCGACAAAACATATAATCATATAATCTTTGATAGCACGTAAGTATACGAGACATGGTCCGTTCCAAAAAAATTAGAAGACAAGGTAATCGGAGTCACAGGGAAACATAGGGGGAAAACTCATTAAGGTTGTTTTCAATATATTCATCCATACAACATGCTTTCTTTAAATCTTAAATAATTTATTCCATGTACCAAAGTATATATATCATTTATCTTGGTTCGTATATATACTTTCTATCATAAAGTAAATTAAAACGAAATGATTTTACTAGAGATATTATAATTCACACCTCTCTAATCAAGGAGGATTATCATTGCGAAATGTGGATAACGAATCTTCGTCAATGTTACATCAAAGATTACTACATGAGGGATCGATAGACAACCGATTTCCGGGAGTTTTAGGAACAAATATAAGTGGAATGTTACAACCTAGAAGATTAAAAAACTAATTAAGTTACTCGAGTGATCATGTGCAAAAATAACACCACTAATTCTAAACATGAGAGTAGTAGTAACGCTTTACAAACTTAAGTGTCATGAATGATTGGTCTCAATAGATGGTTCCAAAAAAAATGCATTACATGACAAAATGCAGATAATCGCATAGCTAGCCGCGCAATTGCGCGGGCCACCTAGCTAGTTAATTACTTATAATATAAAACACTTTTACATGATCCGGGACACCCAGTGTCCGCAGACAAAATACTCCGGATAAATATTTCCCTCTTATATAAACCTTCGGAATAAATCCGACTAGTGATAGAAACTATTTCTATTACTCTGAGACACATAGTGTCTGCATAATCCAATCTCTCCGATAAAGATATTATCTACCACACAGAAACCATTCCGGTGATACTCTCTCGGTATCCAGACCAACCATATACACAACAAATTAGAACTGACTTAAGCGTGTTACCCTACAGGTTCGATAACGTGTAGCTATAATTAGATGTTTCCATCTAATCACCAGCAAGGGCCAGATACATGGGCTACCTGAATAACTGCTACCATTATGCGAATAACACTCTGTTGAACCTGTTGATTATTAATTCGTCATTCCCATTACTCACGATACTGAAATTACCCGAGATAAAGTATTCCCGATATTTCCATGAATCAATCCCTGATTCACTATATCTCTGTCTATCTCGTTACCGGTAAGTTTCCTTTTTTCGTTCCCGTAATCCGATATCCCACATGATATAACTTCATCATGCATTGTCTGCAGAACATATATTGGATATTATATATACCGAGTGGGCCCTGGAAGTATCTCTCTTTTGATAGAGGAGTAATTTCCCATCTTGGAACATCAGGATATATGCACACCTTGGTAATCACCCAGTGACTGCCGTTTTGCCACCCAGTTACGGCCATGGCGTTGACAGTACCAAAGTAATTCTTCCAGTATGCATAACCCCAATAACCTCATGGTCTAAGGACATGTCATATAATAACCATCTGCGATATTGCACTAAGGACAAAAAGACACTTTGGAATCTTCTTAGCATATCAACGATTTGGGTCTACCTAGCCATATTGTTTCCACCAACAATATGCCACTCATTGATGCTGACATAAACAATGTCCCAGACCAGGAAAACGTGGTCTCTAGTAATCAATGAATTAGTCTAAACGGTAAGACTAAGGTATACTTTATTCTGTTCATATCTCTACACGTGCGAGTGAGTTTTCCTCCGAATCACATATTCAGGAGTCACCGCAGTTATAGCATAGAATCATGAAGCATAATTATGAATCAGAAGTTAAACTTTATTGCCTTTTGGGCATACATCCAACACTCGCCGCCATCCAGGCCCGCGCCACCGCTGATATCATTGCCACCCAGGCTGCTGCCCGAGCCGTGCTTCTCCTCAAGGGGGAGGTACTTGACGGTGCTTATGGCGCTGGCCTCATCTCCGGTGTGGTGGCCTCGGCGGGGAGCTCGGCCTCATCCGCCAAAGGGAGGCCGCCACGGTCCTCCTCACCTGCTCTCTCGATGGCTTCGCCGCCTGTCGTGTACCCCGTGGCCGCCCCGTCACGGCTTGGGTCCCGCGAGGCGTCGCCGGAAATTACTTCGGTGTCGGCGGCCCCTTTCGTGGCACCCATTGACCTCAATGTGACACCTGCCTCGGCGCCGATGCGTGGCAAGACGAAGTCCCAGATGACGTCGGCCGCGGGTACCCAACCCGATCCCCGCGTGCTCGACTTCGACGAGATGCCGCCAACGACGCCGTCCAACCCGGCCTTTTTCAACGAGTTCGACAACGACGATCATGTCATGCAGGACATTATCTGCGATGGAGAAGGCATGTTCACCAACATCGAAGACGCCGAGACGCAAGACCCGACCGCGGCCATGGTCGATGGCGACACTCAAGCCGAGACACAAGCCGATGGTGTTGACATTGATGAAGAGCCGCTCGATTTTGACGAGGAGCACGCCAACCTCGTTGCCAATCTCAAGAAGAGGAACGCACGGACGACATCCTACACGGACAAGGAGGATCAAGTTCTATGTGAGTGTTGAATGTCATGTGGACAATCTGCCAAACACGGTGCTCAACAAAAGGGCACCGTGTTTTGGAATAGGGTGTGGAAGCATTACCATGAGATAAGGAAATTGCCTCCTTACAAGATCGAGAGCGATCGCAATGAGGTCTCCATTGGAAAGAGGTGGGCGCACATTCAAACCGAATGCAACAAGTTTCAAGCCGCCTATGATCGTGTCAAGGCCCGGCCGGTGAGTGGCATTGGGGTTGAGGACCTTGTTCTCCAAGCATTGGAGTTCCACAAGAAGGTGTACAAGACCAAGTTTACCTTGCCCAATTGTTGGGAAATGATCAAGGGATGCCCGAAGTGGATCGAGCTCTACAACTCTTTGAAAAAAGGCGACGATGGCTCAAAGAAAAGGGCCAACGAAATTGAGGATGATGTGGAGCCCGACCAAATCTCAGGTGGCCGGGCGGTGCGGCCGAGACGACACAAGTCCAACAAGCAAGATGCCAAGCGTGAGGCGGCGGCTAAATTGGAGGAGACCTTGAAGGGGTTGATCGCCGGCAAAGAGGAGTCCACCGCCGCAAGGTACGTGGAGAAACGCAAAGACAAGGAGGAGGCCATGGCATGCTATTTGGAGATGCAAAAGAAGAAGTTAGAGATAGAAGCGGACCGAATCAAGAATGAGGAGAACCGCGTGAAGCTTGCGGTGATGGCCGAGGAGAACCAGATCATGATGGCCGACTTGAGTATCATGGACCCGGAGCAAAGAGCTTGGATACTCAAGAAGCAAAAAATGATCCATGATCGCGATGATGCTTGATGTCCTTCTCTTCTATTTATTATCATTACATTTGAACTAATTTGTATTTTGAACTATGTGTTTTTTCGAACATCATTTTGTATGTCATGTTTGTATGCCCATTTTGTATTTTGTTTGTTTAAATAGGTAAAATGGACAAACGGACCTTTTTTTTCTTCCAAAAATGGTCATTTTTGCACCGGGCCGTTGGGGGCACCCCACCCCAAATAGACAACGGCCCAAAATCAGTCCGCGGTCCGCCCCAAACGGACAAAATCGGTCCGCTTTTGCTGTCCGTACGCGAAGCTGGGTTGGAGATGCCTTAATTACGTGGTAGGCCACACAAGCCATTTAGGGCCCGCTTGGATAGGCGTTTTTCGTCCGTAAACCGTCGGGAAGAAAAACGGACCTAAGGAGGTCCATGTATTTTACAGGCAGGTGTAAATTACGGACCGAAAAAATCGACTGCCCTTCCAATCGGGGCCTTAGGCTAATTTTGGCGGACGGTGTATACGGCCCAGCGGATGCCGCTGCCACTTATGTACTGTGATGATACTGAGTTTGGGCGGCAGGGGGACCCCCGATCACACGAAACGACCGAAAGTAGAACAAAATCTTGGATTTTTTTAAATAATATTATTTTAAATCTTTATTCGGAAAATAGCACGCGATTTGGAAATTTTTGAAGAATAGCGCGCCATCGGCACGACCCGTGCCGAAACCCAGCTTTCGGCACGGCCCATGCCGAAAGAAGCCTCTGCATGGCCGCAGACAAACCGACAGGCCTGGGCCCGTTGGTTTCGGCGCGGGCGGAGACGAAAGCAGGTTTCGGCACGGCCCATGCCGAAACCCGCTGGATAAGCATACCCGGCCCCTTCTTCCTTCCTCCTTCTCTCTTCTCGACCTGCTTTCCTCCTTCTCTCTTCTGTTCTTTCGATTTGCACCGACTCCTGCCCCCAAAAATCGATACAAGCCCACAGATTTAAGAAATAGAGAAGAGGAGGATTGGGGCATCCCCGATCTGTTGATGGGATAGCTTTTTGTGGATGCGTTTGGTGGTGGAGGTGGAGCAATGGTGGGCAACAATGGTGGAGAGTGGTGGTCGTGCCGGTGTTGGGGAAGCTAGATGCGTGGTGCAGCGGTGGCGGTGGTAGATTGAAGCCGGGCAGCGGGAGCTACACACGCGTCAAGGGTAAACCCCCTAATCTCTAGATTTTTTAGGTTTAATATAATTTGTCGGTGGATGTCTAAGGATTAGTGTAGATATATGTGGTGGGTTAGATGTATTGTATATTTTGAGTAGGATATTTATTTTCGGTGGTCGTAATATTTCGAAATATTCGCTGTGTAGTATTTGATAATGGAATAAATTTTGTAGGTAATGGAACTGATAGATGTTGTTGTGCACTATGGTGCCGGTATAGTCCGTGCAACTGAGTCAGGGGTTGATCTTGGTGAATTTGAAACTGTGGAGATTCAGTTGACGGAGCCAGAGAAAGTGAAAATCAGCGTTGTCCAGTACTATTTGACGGTGAATTTCGGGTTTGATCCTAATTTCTGGACTGTTAGGATTCAGTCGTTATGGACCAAATCCCGGTCAAATATTCACTGGGAGTTGTTGCCGCTTGATCGGACAAATCAATGAGTTTCTTGGCTAGCATCATGCAAACGCCGAGGGACAAAACCAGAAGTCTTAGTGTCGTTTGTTCTGAAGCAGAATATTCAGACTGGAGAGAGTAGTCAAGCAACTAGTTCACATTGTGCCGAAATGCCTGTTTCTTATGCCTGTGGGAAAGACTGACTGAATTCACTGGGCAGCAAGTGAAGGAAAGGAAAGCTGCACAGGCGCAAGCGTTAGCTACACAGCTTGCTGCGGCGCAGGTTGAACGACCAATATGGAGCAAGGTACGGCATCATGACTACCAACCTAGCTGAGGTGTACAATTTTGTACTCAGAGAGGGAATAGGGGTTTGCCACTGACAGCACTGGTGGAGGGTATTTCGCACGGAACATTGACGTATTTCAGAGATAGACGTCGTGAAGCCGTCGAGCATATTGAGTATTACCCCAACACACCTTACTGCCGCAAGATAAGACAGTACATGGACAAGAAGATAAAGAAGGCACGGATGCACACGGTCATTCGTATTGGTAATGAAGAAGCGAGGTACGAGGTACGCTTACCAACCTCAAGATTTGGTGCGGGTAATGAGCTGAAAACCCATGAGGTCATAATTAGTGCTACTGCACCCCCAACGTGCGAGTGCACGTGCAACAAACCGAGACTGCTTCACCTCCCATGTTCTCATGTCCTTACTGTTTCTGGCCAGTTGGGGATGAACCCAATCAGTTTTGTCTCTCCGTATTACATGAAGGAGGCAGTGGTTAAAACTTGGACCGGGGAGATGACAGGATTTAGAATAGTTGGCAACTTCAACAAGGTCAACAAAATGGAACGAGAATATATTCCGGATCCTGCTCTTATGAGAACTAGCAGAGGAAGACGGAACTCGCGTCGCATCCGGAATGATATGGACGAGTCTGGAGCTGGTGGATGTACTCGACAGTGCTTGTATTGCAATCTTTTTGGGCATAGAGAGAAGTATTGTCCCACATATGGCCTAGGACCTGCTCCTGATCCTGCAGTCGTTCCTGATCCTGTGCGTGGTCGAGGAAACCGAGGAAATCGAGGAAACCGAGGAAGCCGACGAGGTGGGCAACGTGGCTAGCACTACATTTCAATTTCTATGCACTATGTTTTAATTTGTACGTGTCTGGACTATGGTCTTAATTTGTACGTGTCTGAACTATGGTCTTAATTTGTACGTGTCTGAACTATGATTTAATTTCTATGTACCCGAACTATGTTTTAATTTGTATGTGTCTGAGCTATGTTTTAATGTGACATCGGCATTCTGAAAATAACTACTACAACTGAACTTAAAAACTACCACAAAATACACGACACGAAATCATCTCCCGTCGATACAGCCTCCAGCCTCCGTCGATGCAGCACTCTTGCCCTTCGATGATGCACCACTCTTGCCTTTCGATGATGCTTCACCCTTGCCCTTCGATGATGAAGCAGCTTTGCCCTTCGATGATGCTTTACTCTTAATCTTCGCCGATAATGCACCACTCGGCATGAAGATATCGTCTTCGTCCTCGCTCTCGTTCAACCATGTTGATGGATGTTTTAAAAAATACAAACGCTCTCCTTCATTCATAAATACAACTGGATAATAGTAGGATGGTTTGGGCTTGTTTCGGCACGGCCCGTGCCGAAAGTGCGTGCCGAAAGCGTCTGTCGGCACGGCAGTTACGCGAAGCGAGGACTGTGTGGCCATGCAGAGGGTCCTTTCGGCATGGGCCGTGCCGAAAGCTGGGTTTCGGCACGGGCCATGCCAAGGGCGCGCTATTCTTCAAAAAATTTGAAATCGCGTACTATTTTCTGAATAAAGATTTAAAATAATATTATTTAATATTTTTTTTCCAAAAATCTTGACCACACACCGCGCAGCGCGCACGTGTTCTTCTCAGATTCCTTTCCGTTTCTTCCACAGCGCCGGCAGTCACCTCCAAAAAAGCCTGCGCCGCCGCCGCGCCGCCAAAATTCCATGTCCCCGATCGCACCCGACACCACCCCTCCCATAAACCATCCCAAGGACCTAAAACGGCCACGCGCAGAGCCAGCGATGAAGCCCGGCCCCCGCAAGCGCGCCTCGCCGCCGCCGCCGCCGCCGGATCCCGTCGTCACGCTGGCGCTGCCGGGTTTCGTGGCGGACCGGTCGGAGGCGGCGGCCCGCGTCGAGCGCCTTCTGAAGTACCAGTTCCACGACCGCTCCCTGCTCGAGGAGGCGCTCACGCACCAGTCCTTTGCCGAGGGCGCCGCCTCGTACCAGCGGCTCGAGTTCGTCGGGGACGCGGCGCTCGGCCTCGCCTTCGCCAACTTCCTCTACCTCACCAACCCCACCCTCGGCCCCGGCGCGCTCTCCTCGCTCCGCTCCGCCAACATCTCCACCGAGAAGCTTGCGCGCGTCGCCGTGCGCCACGGCCTCTACCCGCTGCTCCGACGCAACTGTCGTCGCCTCGATCTGTTGGTATGTTTCTTGAGGGACTCAGCTTGGCTGAATTTGAGAAGTGAAGCCACGGACCCACTTTGGCCTCTTATCTATACTCCCTTCCAGATCCAACGTACCACTCAGATTTCGAACTGAAAATTAGAACTGTTTGGAAAAAATTAAAAAAAACCCCAGTAAATCACAAATACTTCGTTTTGTATTCTGAGAAAGTTTCATTCCATTTGATGACTAGCTGATGATAAAACCTATTTAGTGACAAACCATTGATCCAAATAGAATGAAACTTTATAGAATACAAAACGAATTATTTTTATTTACTGGGTTTTTTCTCAATTTTTCCTAGCAGTTTTATTTTTTAGCTTAAATCTAAGGCAATCTGATACATTTGATTTGAAATGGAGGGCATAAGAGAGCAAAGTCGCTCGGTGACTTTGCTTCTCAAAGCCGCCCAAGCCGACTCTGTTCTTCACCACACTCCTCTCCTGGAGTCATGGATTAGTCAAATCAGAATTGCTTATGTATAATGATTTTTTACTGTTCGCTTGAGCGGCTTTGAGGTCCAGGCATGTAGCTCAACATCTAGCTCTCACCACATCTGGCCTTTTGTTCTTAGTTCTTACGCTTAGGCCTGTCATGTTTACTCTTTTGTCTATCCATAATTCCATATAAATGGCAGAGCTCGTGCTTCTTTCTAAGAAATATGTTTAACAGGTAAAGTGTTCTGTACTTAGCAATGTTCTAAAGTGCCATTTATAAGTACTCCCTCCCTTCCTAAATATGAGATGTTTTAGCATTTGTCCACATTCACGTATATGTAGATGTATGTAGACATATTTTAGTGTGTATGCACACTCATTTTAGTATGCACCTAGACAACATGTTGAAGAGCTAAAACGTCTTATATATTGGAATGGAGGGAGTAGGTGGTAACAAATTGCTAATTTTCATGCTTGTTGTAGTTTGACTTTTGACCTAGCTGTGTTGACTTGCTTGAGCCTGAAGTGCCATTTATGCGCCATGTTGGATTCTATAGTAGTCATACGCCAACTTATTTTTTTTATACACATACACATATGGCCTGTATGTTCTCCTTTTGAATCTTTAAAATCAAAATTCTAAGGCACTTGAAATATTTGGACATTTTTACATCCCCACGCTCACTGTAGAATCTTGTTTCTGATGATAACAGGCTTGTTCACGTGTCTCATGACAACACTTTTGGGCCATCCATGCTTGCTTTGAAGATCTTAAACATAATTTAAATTAGTTTGGCGATTTCCATATCTATAATGAAATACACAATTTTGGTCAAACATTTTTCGTACCTATCTGAAAGCTTAAAGAGTTGATTAGTTATGACTCTAGTTCATGTAGATGCTTTGTTGTTTCTTTATGTGTTGCAGTGTGAGTACATCATTACATTATGTTTTCCCTATGAGATGTCGATACTAGACGAAATGTTTTGGTGACTATTGCTCTCTTACTGGTTACAGTTTTAATTATGCAGGTTGGACAATTTACCGACTCGGTGAAACAAGAGTTAGAGGCCAACCTTGGCACTGCACCCTTTGGTGGCAGTGTTGTTAAGGCTCCCAAGGTGCTTGCTGACATAGTCGAGGCCATTGCTGCTGCTGTCTATGTGGATTGCACATTTGATCTTGAGAAGCTCTGGAAGGTTTTTATTCATTTATCATGTAATTATCCATTAATTATATGTTAATTTGAGGTATCCAACAAACTTAACAGTTAAGTTCAATTATAATATATTGGTAAACATCAATGTAAATTTTTAAAAAGGTTTAGCTTCCTACTCTCTAAAACAGCATATATATAATTATTTATGGACAGAGTAGTTATTTGAAACCATTGGTGGCAATAATGATATCAGTGTTTATCATGTAGGTAACAAGGTTGCTCTTTGAGCCGATTATCACGGCAGAAACAATAGATGAGCAACCTGTGTCTACGTTGCATGAACTGTGCCAGAAACATGGGAAGGCTGCACAGTTCAAGACTTGGCAGAAGGGCGGAACAACAGTTGCAAATGTATTTGTTGGTGGGACCCTTGTTGGGATGGGCTCCTCAGAGCAGAAGGGAATTGCTAAGCTCAATGCCGCTCGAGATGCAGTGGGCAAGCTTCTTGGTGGATCCATGCAGAAAGTCTTGACAACCGGGGTTGGCCATGCATCGGAGTTGAAGTTGGAGAGCTTAGGGAATGCAAGCAAAAACTTAATGAGCAGTGCAGCAGGAAGCGTTGGCCAAAACCCATCTTCAAGTAAGATTCTTGACTACTCTGTCAGTTTTTGTTTGTTTTATATGTCCTGTTTATTCATTGAATTTATATCATGTTTATTCGTTTATTTTTTACTGCAACCCTCCTCGATTCAAGCATCTCTTTCCTTGTTTATTCGTTTATTTTTTACTGCAACCCTCCTCAAATCGGCTCAAATTCAATCTGTGTTGGCCTGTTAGGAACATAAAAAAGGGAAATCTCTGAAATAAAATAAGTTAAAAGTAACCGGAAAGATGAAAGTAATGATTCAGATCAAACTCCTTGTTTGTTGCTCCTAAGTCATAACTTGCTGTGAATTCCAACTTTAACTGTAAAGAGTAAGGCCATACTCCATAAACTCTTGTTTCGGAAGTTTTCATGTTGATTTAATGCTCAAACCAAAATGGATTTCATGATTTCTCCTAAATCATGGTTTGCAACAGACATACCACTTTGGGAACTCATAATATGAATTCAGAATTTCTGTACATTTTTAGTATCTTGCTGTAGTGCTAAGATATTACTGAAAGGAAAAAATGTAGGATTTTCAACTTTGCACTATGGCATGAGTCTTTTCAGCCTAGAACTTTAAAACCACCTAAAACACTACTTAAAGTATAAATTGCCCACCTTTTAGTTTCAGCCGTTGTCGTGTTTCACGAAGTGATTTTGACTAAAGTGGTAGCTAGAGGTGGACATAGTTATTATAGGTACACGCTGAAGTACCTTGCAGTCTGCTAACATCTTGACCAATCAGAAAAATAGAAAAGTAGATGGGCACACATGCACCTTTTTCTCCCTTTTCTCCTCTTGAAACAGGTCTCTACCAGCCCATCGCAACTCCCCTCCAGTGCTTTTTTGTCCCTTCCTCAACACCCATGCGTGCATTTTCCTCTTTCTTTTTGTGGAGAAAACACAAAAGCTTTGCATCTCGATGCATATGTAGAAGAAGATAGTTTTTGTACAAGCCCTAAAAAGGATCACACCGATGATTGCGTCGCCACACCTCTAGAACTAGCCTCTGCCCTCGCTCACTGACGAACCTCAGCCCTAACTGTGTCAAGGAGGCGGGCGATACTAGGCTTTGTGCCGTCAAAGATGACTGTGTTCCGATGCTTCCTAATTCACCAAGCTGAGAGCATGATAGCCGGTGCCGTGCCCTTTCGCATATTGGAGGGAACGGAGTGGATGGTCCGTTGCTGCCAATCCACAAAGCAGTCCGTGGGGTGTGAGGTGGGGCAGTGGATCGGATCCAGGAGAGCACCTCATGCGACAGAGTGCGTGAGAACGAGCAGCCTGTGAGGGATGGGCTATCATCTCCTCCTGGTCATGAAGTACGCACCAGGGTGTGTGCTGCAGAACCCGTCTTGCCAGCCTCTCTGCTGTCCAACATTAGTCTCGACAAGCAAGCAAGATGAAGAACCTGACCCTAGGTAGTGCCCACGACTTGCAGGAGCTTGATTTTTTTTTGAAGTGTTGACGTCAGGCTTTTATTTCATAGACGATTACCTGTCTGATTGAATAATGTCAATCAGAAAACCAGGGGTGGCATCATACACAGCGTTCAAAGCATCTAGAAGAGTGGCTCGAGCACAAGCATGTGCAACCTTATTAGCATCTCTCCTCGCAAAACGAAATGAAAAACCCTGGAAATTGGAGACCCTATCTTTCATCTCCAGCAGAATCGGATAACCGGCTGACTTGTGCTCCTTCTCCTTCACCCACGCTGTGACCACTGACTGACAATCAGTTTCCAGCTCTATATGTGTCCATCCCCATTCTCGAGCCAAGAAAATAGCATCGGGACATGCAAGCAGTTCTACGATTTCTGGCTCGGTCACATGGCCATACCACCGGCCTTCACCAGCCAGAAAGGAACCTTCCTCGTCCCGCACCACCATGCCCGTGCCTGCAACGTCCCCATTGATGTTAAGGGCGCCATCACAATTGATCTTCATCCATCCCTGGCTGGACGAGATCATGATACAGCTTCCACTTCCTGGCTCGGTGTGATTGGTGGTGGAATCTCCAAAGCCTTTATATGTTCATCAACCAAGTCCATTGATCTCAAGGGCTGGTAAGTTACCTCTCCATGCTTGTAGCTATTGCGACTGCTCCAGATTGTCCACATAACCGAAACCGCAACAGCAGCTTGATCTTTGCCAAGAATGCTACTGTCGAGGACATCACGTGCCCACGTTAATGGGTTCATCCGAGGTAACTTCAGATCAAAATGATCGTGAGCTGCCCGCCAGAAGGCTGCCAGTTTGTCCCATGATTGCCAATGCAATCCTGACTTGTCAAGTGACCGAGCCGACCAGTATGTAGACATTACTGCCGTGACTTTCGTGCATAAACCTCTTGTGAGTTTGAAACAACTCATGGAGTAGGTCGGTAAGGCTTGGATTACTGATTTTATTAACACCTCTCTCGCTGCACAGGCTAGCTTCTTCTCACTCCACCCTTGTGCTTTCGATCGTGATCTTTCCACTAGGTGCTCGAATTGAGCTTCTATGATGCGACCAGAAGCAGTAGGGAGCCCTAAGTATTTTTCTGAGAGAGCTTCCCTCTGAATTTGCAAAGTATCCCACACTGTAGCCCTCACGGGGGCTAGACAATTGGGACTGCAATAGACTGAACTTTTTAATTTATTTGCACTCTGTCCAGAGCCAGTGCTGTAAATCTCCAGTATAGTATTCAAGCGCTGTGCACTTCTAACATCAGCTTTGATAAAGACCAAACAGTCATCAGCAAATAGCAAGTGAGAGATCCAAGGAGATAAAGGGCTAACCCGAATGCCCCTGTCCACCCACCCTCCATCATAGTTCTTCCGAAGTGAAGACAATCCTTCCCCACAAAGGAGAAAAAGGTACGGTGAAATTGGGTCCCCTGTCGGATACCCCGAGAGGGTTTGAAACTTTCAAGCCTTTCTCCATTCACCTTGACCTGGAAGCTGACATCACACACTTCATAATAAGAGAGACCCACTGTTCATCAAAACTCAATTTTTGCATGATGCCCTGCAGATAGGCCCACTCCACTCTGTCATATGCCTTAATCATGTCTAATTTCACAGCACACCACGACCTTTGTTCTTTGCTATAGAGTGGATGCACTCATATGTCGTCAAGACGTTGTCTGTAATTAGCCTCCCTGGGATAAAGGCACTGTGCTCTGCAGAAATAATATCATCCAGAACTTCTTGCAACCTGTTAGCAAGCACTTTCGAACACAACTTATAGAAAACGTTGCATAGCGAAATTGGCCTATATTGAGTAATACTCTGAGGACTCTTTACCATGGGAATAAGAACAATGATAGTTTGGTTAACCACCTCCAGCATGTGATCACTTTGCAAGAAGGCTAAGACCGCCGCTGTAATATCCTCCTTCAGCTGTGAACCCGTCAGCCCCCGGGGCTTTAGATGGTTGCATTTCAAATAGTGCCTTCTGTATCTCCTCCCCATCGTATGGCCGACACAGCCTAGCATTCATCTGATCTGTTACTTTGACGGGAACCACATCAAGAACTGCATGAATATTGATATCCTCCTGTGCTCTGTATAAGTCCTGGTAAAAACTACTAATATGAGCTTGGATATGTTCCCTTCCCTCCAGAACCACTCCATCGTCTCGAGTAATGACTTTGATATGTTTTTGACGACTCCTAACCGATGCACGGGCATGAAAAAATGTCGTGTTTCGGTCCCCCTCTTTTAGCCACTGGACTCGAGATCGCTGCCTCGCCATTGTCTCCTCCTTAAGAAGGTCGGCCAGCTGACGTGCAAGCTCCCTTTCACGTGCTGAGATCCCACGGTGAAGAGAATTTGCACGCTCAAGTTCAAAACTGCTCCGCACCTTTTTTATTCTTTTCTTGATGTCTCCAAATTTTCTGGAACTCCAAGTCGTAAGCGACTGTTGCATTTCGGTGAGGGCATTGGACATGCCCATCAGCCCTCCTGCTCCAGCGCAGCTTGCCAAGCTGCACTAAGTCACTAACTGCACTAAGTCACTAACTGCTTCCATGTAGGTATCCTCCGTTGCCAAGCGTCTTCGTACATGAAAGAACGCGGGCCTCTCTCCACTAGTGGTTCAGATTGTCTCCAAATCTTCACAGCAAACATGCAGTGATCCTATTTAGGTGATGGTATATGTCGCACTTTAGTGCTATCTTATAGCGCAATAAACTCCGGATCCGCCAACATTCTGTAAAGGTGCACTTTCACATTTGCCTCGCCGTTCTGAGCTTGTCCAGGAGCTTGATTTGATCGCCCCTGGGAAGAGGGTGTCGTGTCGTAGGAAGACTTGGAGGTGTACTGGGCATTGCTTGTCCCACTGCCATTGGTGGATGTCTCAGGACATGAGAGCTGCACCCCACAGATGGCGAGCCAAACCTTGACGTATTGCCAAAGGGCCAGGGGGTTGAGGGCGCGTTGATATCCAAGATCAACAACCTTTTCGACTGACCTCCGTCCCCTGTGTTGTTCCCGTGGAGCGACACGGACGGAACCCTAGCGCCCCATCGTGTACCGGCACCAACATTTTTCCTTTATTCCCTAACCTTGTTCGCCTATCTCGCTTCCATCTCTGTTTTGATGCCGCCATCGCCTGCTTCTTTTGCCACTCCCCCTCACCATATCTCTTCCTATTCGTGCACCAGTCACAAAGAAAGTATCCTGTGGAAACCAAGTTACACGAAAACTCCGTGCAAACCACATATGGAAGTTTCCGTAAAATCTCAAAAAAGTATGGCATGTTCGCAAAGTGATTTTCTATGAACATATCAAATTTGAAGTTCAATCGCATATTCATTTGGGAGGTAAGAATAGTGATGTTTCACTATTCATTGCTGAATTTCGTTTTTTCGACCTCCCAAATGAATTCGTTTTTAAACTTGAAATCTTGTTTGGAGAACATCACCTTCCCAATATACTGTATTTTTTCAGAGTATTTAGAAAATTTAAAACATGATTTTACTTGGTTTTCACCCGTTTCCACAGTAACTCGGTTTCCGCTGTATATTTTCTCCCAGTCACCATCCTTTCCTGCACTTCAACTCTGTGCAGACTCTGCCTATCGTCCTCACCTTTAGTAGCTTGGCCCTTGCCTTGTTTCTCTTCGAGCACAACATCCGAGCATCTGGCCTGCTACTCGGTGGGCAACCGCTTGGCCTCAACGTCTGCCTCGTGAGAGATCAATGTCATTGTCTGTTCTCCCTGGCCGCTGGTATCAGTGCAAATCAAAAAAGCACTTGTTGACGGCCTGATCCTTTACGGTTCTTTTTCAGCAATAATATTAGATGGTTATTCTCCCTGTTAATAAGATGTGCAGCAGAGCAAATCCTAGTAGGACAAGGCTCCTTTTTTTTTTTGCAAGTTTGCAAGATTAAATACTCGCTACTTGTGCAGGGTTACCTGCTTCATGCTTTGCCACTCCCCTCCCCAACCTCTTCCTTTTTCGTGCACCAGTCACCAAGAAAGTATTTGGTGGAAACCAAGTTACACGAAAACTTCGTGGAAACCATGTTTGAAAGTTTTCAAAAAATCTCAAAAAAGTATGGCATGTTCGCAAAGTGATGTTCTATGAAATATCAAATTTGGAGTTCAATCTCATAATCATTTGGGAGGTAAGAATAGTGATGTTCCTATTTGTCACTATTCATTGCTGAATTTCATTTTTTCCTACCTCCCAAATGAATCGTTTTGAACTTGAAATCTTGTTTGTAGAACATCACCTTCCCAATATACTGTATTTTTTTCAGAGTTTTTAGAAATTTTAAAACATACTTTTTACTTAGTTTTCACCTGTTTCCACTGGATATTTTCTCCTAGTCACCATCCTTTCCTGCACTCCAACTCTGTGCCCTTGCCTTGTTTCTCTTCGACAGCATCTGTCCTGCTGCTCGGTGGGCCTCAACGTCTGCCTCCTGAGAGATCAATGTCATTGTCTGCTCTCCCTGGCCGTTGGTTATACGGTGCAAATCAGGGTATTTGCGCACTTGTTGACGGCCCCTTCACTGCTCTTTTTCAGCAGTAATATTAGATGGTTATTCTCTCTGTTAATAAGATGGGCAGCAAGGGTTCTGGAACAGGAGAAAATCCTAGTAGGACAAGACTTCTGTTTTTTGCAAGTTTACAAGATTAGGTACTTGCTACTTGTGCAGGAGTAACCCGTGACCAATCACATGCAACAGCAGCAGACGATCTTAGGATCCAGAAGAAGCAATAATTTGGCATGCCCAGACATGCGACATATTCTCTCATTTCTTTTGAACTCGTAAACATTGACTCTCGATTTGATACATGACTTGTTAAACCCTGAAACAGATCAAGGATTTTGACTAATAAGCGGCTTCTTCTGGGCCTGAACTTCTGCTTCTACCTTTTCAATACAATGAGACGCAAGCGTTTTTGCGTTTTCTCGAAAAAAAATGTAGCAGACACATGGCAACCAGAACTTCAAATGCACCAAAAATTCTTGATGGGTTAAAAGTTAATGGTTTTGATACCTGAAGGTTGTGCTCTAAATGATTTCAGAGTTCGGTTAAAAAACAGACTTGCCCCATTGTTCAGTTTTGAAAAACAGACAAATTAAACCTATGTTGCTGTTTGGTGGGTGTTTGGGTGGTGGTTTAGAGATTTTTCTTTCCAAGTAGCTTATGGGTCTAAGTTGTAACTTATGGCTCAGCACAGTTTAGCGCTATATCGGGGGTTTGATGCTTACCAGTTGTTGCATTGCATTACATGACAGACATTTTGTGTGGATCATCTCTACACGGTTTCTTCATTACAATTTTTCAGGTTAGAGAAGGAGGATGGCCCTGCACACGATAGGAAGTTCCTTTACTCGGTTCAGGTGCAGACCGATGGTGGTACTTATATAACTATAGGTGATCCGTTCTCAAGGGTAAAGGACGCAGAGAATTCGGGCGCGCAGAAGATGCTGGAACATCTGTCGAAACTGTGAGATAATTTTGTTGTACATGGTCGGCTTTTCTTTGGTTGCTGCATTTGTAATCTCCATGGAAAAAAACATATTTCTATCGTCGTCTACATTTAACCAAGGGTGTCTCTAGCAAAAAATTATAACAATATTAATAAATACTATATCATTTAAGAAATAAGATTTGGATAATATATGGATAGAACTTTGAGTTCTTATCTGAATCTGGGAGGGGGAATGGTGGGAGGAACACCTCGGCGACTGATCTAATGTTGATTTTCTGTGACACTTTGGTTTGTCTTGACATCGAACATCACATGATGGTAGTTTATACATAAGAAAATCTTAGCAATCTAGATTTAGCAAAATTGAATAAATATGTGCCTTTTTTAGCTTAGTAAAAAATATTACGGACTAGAGAGAGAAGGATGGCGCTGATGGCATCTTATCTTTATATTGCCAGTAATTTCATATTCCCTTTCATGGAAAAAAAATCATATTCCCTCACAAAATGTGAAACGCATTTGACAGCTTGCCTTTAGCCAATTTTACTTGATTTTTTACTTATGATATGTTTACAAATTAATACAATGTAATGGTATATATGGTAAGAAAGGCAAACACTTCTAATTTTCCCTTGTCTTTATTTTACTAACATCATTTGCGTCGCACCATAAGGTTTAGCATCACACACTTCCACGTACTAAATAAAGGAAATAACACGGAATCTCAGATTTTAGCAATGCGCGCATAAAAAAAGTCATCTCAGATACTATACATCAGCGCATCAATAAATTTTCATGGCACACAAGACATCCAGATTGCAATACATCTTGGACAGTTGGATTTATGAGCTAATAGAAAAAAAACGATGACATCTTAGATTTACTAGCAAGGCTCTAAGGAGTTGCATCCGGTTTAACAAATAATTAAATTGGACGGGAGGTGCATCACACTGAAATTATTCTTTGATCCACAAATTTTAAGAACTGTATATCAGTGAAGGGCCGTCTCTGACGGACTTGAAAAAAGTAAACGCCAAGAGAGATTTTGTCGCCCGCCTCAACACACCTTGACTACTAATATTCTGTCGTACCATGGTCATCTCTCTAAGTAGGGATGAAAACGGAGCGAATACGGACGGAACTGGTTGGTGCCACATTTGTTTTCATATTTTTTTGCGGAAGCGGAAACGAATGCAGAAACCCCGGAAACAAATACAGAAACAAATATTGTCGGAAACAGATACAGACCGAATATAGTGCGGACACGGAACAGAAAACAGATGTTTGTCGGAACCAAGCGGCCCCTTGAATAATGCGGGAAAACTCAAACAAACGAATAAACTTGTCAAGTTTTTAAGATGAAATAAACCAAAGTATAATATAGTGTTTATAAGTTATCAAGTTTGACAAAAAAAAAACCTACTATCGTCCCTAACTTTAGTGCAACACTGAAATGCCGAACCGGGAATGCCTCGAGAGGGAGGTGATATGCAAGTACGTAGGAGCTAAACATGGTCATTTTAGATACTTTTCTTTTTTGTTAATATCTTGGGTTGTTTCCCACTAAAATTGTTAGGCCTGCTGCATTCAGATAGCATCGCGTAGCAAAAAGCGGAAAGTTTCGTATTACCGGAAACGGAATTTCCGTTTCCATCGTCGTTCCGCCGGAATACGCTGTTCCGTTTCCGCTTCCGTTTCCGCATAAAAGTTTCCATTTCCGTTTCCGTTTTGCAAAATTCCGTTTCCGCTTCCATATTTCCATTATATTTCCGTTTTTCCACGGAAAAGTCGGAAAGTTTCCGCAGCGTTTTCATTCCTATCTCTAAGCATAGGAGGCAAATAAAAAGCTCCACCGTCAGAACCCCCTATGGGAAGGGGAACGATCTCACTGTACATATAGATGAAGAAGTAGCGTCTCGGAGGAGGCAGAAGAACAAGAAGCGGGACCGAGGAAGAGGTGCAAAAAATAAATATTGACTTTGGCGAATCAACATACACCCAATAAAAAAAATCAACATACACTTGACTGTAATGTTGGATTCATCGTGTTCTTTTGGGGGTCATAACATTCTTTTAGAAAAATGAACTTGCCCCACACTCCCATCCAATATTGTTATATCAGCCGACGTCCACTTATTTTTTTCTACCGGGTTGAAGTTCATAGTTTTAAGCGTTAGAGGTCATGTTTGGCGGTTGATGGTGGCTTGTTTTGGCGGCGGTGCTGACGTTGTCGGCTCTGTTTTGTTCCTTCTTTTCTTTTTTGCTTTCCCGGTCTGGTTTTCCCCATAGAAGGAGCCAATATCTGTATTTTTTCCCTATTATTTATGAAATGGGCAGAGCACCTTCCTTTTACGGAAAAGAGAAGGGTGTAACGCTGGAACGGCTATTTGATCTGCTTCACGTGCTGTTTGGGCACTGGTTGGCGAAGAAGAGGTTGATAGAAGTGATAGAACCTCCATATTTGTTCCATAATAAATGTCCGAACTTTGCAGCTAGGAATATCATAATATAGTTCATGAGAAGTTTCAGCTAGAGGTATGCAGCTTCTGTCGAATACAGTGCGCTATGTAATGCAAAACAATGTACGATAATCAAAATGTCATATATGGCAACAGAGCATATATTGTCATCTTATAAACGACCCATTTAGGATATGGTATTTAATTAGCTGCTGGAATAGTCTAAGAATATATATATGTGTAGTTCACCTCCCTGGCAACCTACAAATTTATGTATTTATCCTCTAAAAAAAATACATTTCTCATGTCCTTGTAGGTGTTTCTAATTTATTTAAGAACGAATCGACCACATCAACTTGTTTTCCACTAGGAAAGAACTTCATGCACATTGGTGGCTGCACGCTGAATATGCCGAGTAATGCTGATGGCAATGCAAATAGTCCTTCTCCACATATAAGGCCTGCTGCAACGGCTGATGACAACAAATCTGCACTTCTGCTATTCATTTTAGTCCAGAGAAACAACACTGCACTCCCTAGGCACATATCTACGGGGAAATCAGGCCCCGCGAAGAATGGCAATGCTACCACCGTCATATTAGGAAGATACTTAAGTACTGCCCAACCTTTTCTATGAGATAGCAATGACAGCACATTCGTGGCAATTGTTATGCAAAAAGCAGCGAAGCATATCTTAAGACAATGATCAGGGAGCTCTTTCACTCCTCCAGTACCAATCACCCCAATGGCACGAAATAGTCCAGCAAAAGGACATGGGTAGTGAGATTCCGGCGACCCAATCAGAACGTTGGGTTTTTCACCTTTTTGGAAGGCGAGAAAGATGCATGGGTTAACAATAGAACCAATGATTACACCGACAATTTGCCCAATGACCATAGACCGTTCTGATGTTAGTGTCATGAAACCTGTCTTGATGTCCTGCGTTGCCTGTGAAGATATATGAAGAGCTGCTATCATTATTCCGCAAGCTACAAGGCCAGCGACAATCGCGCCTGGTTTGACAATCCATGCTGCGATGACAAATATTGTGAACTTTCCATAAGTGTATCCAACCGACCAATCTGTAAGTCCATTTACATAAGTGTTTGCGAACGCGATGACTGGCGTAATAATGTATAACGTGGCGACATGGTAGAATTTGATCTGATCGAATAGCCACGGGATAACAACTGTAGAGATTGATGCACTTGCGATGTACCCCCCCACTGATATAGTCAAAGGGATCTTATTTTGAAGAAATACCTCGATCCTTTTGCGATCATCATAGTTAAGGCTGGGGTGCTTTTTGATGTAGTTACTCAGCCCTGAATCATTCTCTTGCCGTTTCTGCTTCATGTCAATATATGCTGTAATAATTACTGTAAGGAAGTTGAATAGGCCGTCTGTGACGATAATTGTTACGCAAATGAAGACCTGTAGTAAGGAAGTTGAATAAAAGTTAGCCCCTGTTTTGTTGTTAGTCTATGTTTACTTCATAACTACCAAAAATATTTGAAGAGTAAGCACTCTCACACATAAAAAAAATCTAGTAAAACTGAGTCCATAAATGAACAATTATAAAGTAGTTATATGCAATGTGAGTTATAATAGGTTTCATCAAGTAATGCTTGAAATTCTAAATAAAGCAGAATATGCAATCATCCTTTAGGTTAGATATACTAAAAATCAACATTCATGCATGGTGCTTGTGATGCTTCGTTTGCGAGTGTTTACTGGGGCTTCTAGTGTGCAATGCTATTAGAATTTAGACAGTTGTTGTTCACATGTAGTGGCCTTTTACAAGCCTACCCCATGACACGCTGCATGCTAAAGCTATGGCGGGGTACATCGTGTTGCATGAGATTAGCGAGTCCAGGGTGCTGACTGAAGATACAGGACAAAGTTGTGAGTTCCATCTTCAGAAAGATCAAGGTCTCCTCAAGCGACTGCATTGCAGTGTGCGTGTGATTTCATCCATAGTCCCAACCCCTTTATCAAGTAACTGTGTGCAATTGTTTTGCAGAGGCCGGGTGTAATGCTTAATTTTTTAAAGTAATAAAGCCCTTTATCAAAAAAATAAATAGTCCAAACCCGTGACCAACCACGAGCTAGCTAATTTTTGTGCCGGAGTTAGTAATGGCCAACTAATATTTTGGTCCCAAAAACTTTCCAAAATTTATTGGTGAGGCCCGACAAGGTTGGCGATTTGCGGGTCCATCTACACAACGAAAAATAACTATTTCCACTCAGAAGAAATGTATTATAAACGGGTTTTGTATGATACATTTATTATACTCTATGAGACAATTTATTCTAATTCTTGTATTTTCTGTTCCGGATCATATCAAAAGATAAATTTACATGTGGTTTTCTAATTTGTCGATAAATAGAAAACACACATGTTTTTAGCTAGTTTATCTCAACAGCCCATTTCTTATTAAAATCATTCTTAGTTAAGGTCAATATGTAAATATAATAGTTGCTTCTACAACAGAAATCTTCATCACAAACTAAATATATTTCTTGTATATTCTACAATATATTTATCATAAGCAAAAAATTATTATGGACATCTAGTAAGGAATAAATAATTGATATGTCAAACAATCAACCTCAACTAACTAACATGTTATTGGATTTTGTTCGTTCATATGATCGAAAGGTTATTTCTATATATCCATAATTGTAGTGTGTTGAAATGGATAGTGTTGTGGAGTATGATGTAGTTTATCCCCTATTTGTGAAGGAATGATGTAGTTTATCCCCTATAAATTTTATCCCAATTGGTATTCTTCAAGAAGGGTTTTTGATTAGGTGATAATTACAATGACAAATTATGCTACATGTAGTACTTAATTTTTAATGATTTCCCAGTTTAATTTTCTTATAACTGAATGAATACCCAAATAGCTAGTGTTGTGGAGTAAATTCAATTTCGTTACCGGGACCTTCCCACAAGGAATGTGTTCCTATTCAATTCGAATACTAATGTAATAAACAATACTTCCTACATACTTAACTTCTTGTACATACCTTGTATCCATTCATTCCGTTCAAACTCGAAGGACTATCAGTATGATACCATTCTCCATGTTTTGTTTCAAGAAAAGGGTATAGCATTCCCCATGATATGATGCCTCCGAAGAGCAGCGCAAGATTTATCACGTGTGGGCAAATCATTCCAACACCAACAAATGTTGGAGAAAAATCGAATTTGAATCTGTGGACACAACATCATAATTAATCGTCCAACCAATGATTCAGATAAATAATTTTATTATAAATGTATAAGAATTAAAAGTATATCAGAATCAAAACTCTAAAGCTATCTTAAGCACATCTACTTGCATGCCGATGCTTGTGAACAAAAAGATGAGCTCATGTGTTTGACATGTACCATGTAACTTACTCAATAGTTCCAATTGTAAGTCTTGTTGAAGATGAAACTAGATATCAAATAATTAAAACTATGATTTAATTATATACCTTATCCTCTTCACAAAACTACACATGCTTACCCACAGAAAAACAATATACATACTTTGTATATGTGCATGTCATGCACCATGCATCACACAAAATAGATAAAAAAAAACCAAATAGAAATACACTTTACTACGGGTACCAGAGATTCCATATAGAACAATGGATATACCAAGCTAGTAGACCAGTTATCTAAATAACCGTATAAATCCATGCTTATTGATCTTTGATTTCCATTTTTTTTCGTTGGCTATCGACACATCTAAACCGAACATTTGAACTTCAAGATGTTTAAATTTATTTGTGGATAGGAATTTCACATTAATATAAAATCAAGAACTTCCCGTATTAAGTGATATATAGATAAAAAATAAAGATTCGATCTGTTTTTTTTTTGGATTGTATCACATATATTAGATTAATACAATGTTTATTTTGATGGACACACCAAATTATAGCGTTCTGGATGTGCTTATTCGAAGCACACAAGAAAATGATTGACGCAGGTTACAAGAGTTCAGACAAGATTGTGAATGATTTAAATAGAAATCACTTGGCATGCAAAACTTATCGTGTGCATAAACTAAAGAGTTCCATTCCCTTGCTTCATGTTTAGCAACAATTTCAACAAAACACAATAGTATATGCCCATATTTATCTGAAAGATTAGTTTTAAAATCTTTACAAAAGGCGTGGTTAATGGTAAATTCTTTTGCACGAGAATCATGTTGTTCACCCCACACTTGGTCTTTATGGAATGAAATATCCTTGTAGGGGTGGTTATCTTTCAATAGACCATGCATGAACTCCATCACAAGAAAGTTGAATCAAGTAACTCAGACACCACCGCTGCATCGAGGACAAGGAGGAGAAGGCCACCAATAGACTCAGCGCTTGAGAGGAGGATATCTCTTCCTCGTAGTAGACTTCAACCAACTTTGTTGTATTGAGGATGAGGAGAAAACTAACAGCCACCCACATACAAACTTTATACTATTGACTACCCTAGCAACTACAACAGTACCGAGGAGAAGGAGGATCAGGAGGAGGAGTGCTAACCTCGGGAAGGAGAGAGGAGGCCACCTAGCCCTCGTCCCAAATCTTTTCGATGGTGGAATCCCTGGAGCTCGCTACCTACCGATTTGGCAACGCCACTCCTTGTCTAGCCTATTCCATCGGTCGAGGACAGCTTGTAGCTGGCCACGGTGCCGTCTCAACTCCACCAGAATGAGACACCCTAGAGGAGGACTAGTCATTCTACCCTCAACCATGACCTCAAAGATACAACTTCCTACCCCCGTCGAACCTAATCAGTGTTAGGGCAACTCCAACAGTTCGACGCATGAGTCCGCACGCGTCCGTTTTGGATAAGGCTGGACCAAAATCATGGCCCAACGCGGCGACGCAAATGCGGTGCACGTCAGTTTTCTGTCCGTGATCTGTCCGTCGCGACCCATTCCTGGCCCAAATTTGGGCCAGGTTTGCGTCTCAAGGGACAACGACAGAGCGTCCGCGTGTACGCGTGGTGTACTGGTGTCTGCCCGGGCCCACATGGCAGCGACAGGGCAACGGCCGCACTCACCTTGCAGTCCTTTTTAATGCCAGGGCCCGTGGGGATAGGGACGGCCAACTCACAACTCCCACTGTGCTCCCCCACCGGTGGCACAAACCCTAGCCACGGCTGCCATGCCATTCCGATGGACGGGCAAAGGCAAGCACGACCACAAGGAGGGGTCGTCCTTGGGCTGCCGCTGCCGCACACCTTCCCCACCTCCCTTGCGCTCGCGTCCCCCACCCTTCTCCATTGCGCTGTCGGGCGTCGTGGTGGCCGTGCGCGACCGCCACTACGTCCCTGTCAGGGACTGTGTTGGTGGTGCTAGGAGCACACAGTGCCGGTGCCATGGCCGGATGCCAACATGCCGGACCATTAGCACTTGAATCCGCAGCGGGTCTCGGTGCCTCCGATCCCAACCGGCGGCCGCACAAGGGCCCTGGAGATCTGGCGCCGCCGCTGGCGCCTCCCGCCGGAGTTCTTGAATGTCCTGGCGTTCGCGGCCACTTCCGCATATTGGGTACATGGTTCCGCGAAGAGCACAACCTTCGGCGGCAGGCGCTCTTCATGCGGGCTCTGACGCCCCCTCTGGCCGTTCATCGCTACCACCCCACCTCCGCCAGGGCGTGTCCCGCTACCGTGGCGCACCACCGCCACCCCCGCCACCGGCGAAGGAGGAGAAGCTCGTCTATGACGACCTGTAGATCGACCCCACCCTCGCGGCGGTCCTCAAGGACTCCAAGAATATCCTCGTTTAGGACGAGGAGCGGCGTTGGTCGCAGGTGCTCGAGGAGGTGACCAGGGTGCAGCAGGCGGCCATTCAACAGCAGGTGCGACCATGGTGGGATGCCATGGAGGTGGACGAGGAGCTCCCACTGGCGCCACCCCTCCCCGACGACCTCTACAATTGGTCCTTGAGCTGGACTTGACCCCTCGCGCTTCGCCGCCGCCGGAGCAGGAACAACCGACGACGCCGCCGGCCCACATGCACCTCTGGAAGGCGCCGGAGTACGTCGACCTCGGCGACGAGGACGACGAGTAGAAGCCCGAGGGGGCAAAATATTTAGCCTTTTATATTTTTTGTTTCAATTATATATATGTAAAAAGGCTGTTTGTGGCCCGCCCCCATATATATTGCATAAACGGCCCATATATGACATGTTAGTAAAATCGTTCGAAAAATAAGAAAAATGCGTTGCGCCGTTGGGTGCACTCGTTGGCACGACGAAAACGCACGGACAAGGCCTGTCCATTTGGCGACCTAAATGGACAAAACACGGACATAAATCGTGTCCGTTTGGGTCGGCCCGTTGGAGTTGCCCTTAAGTCCTAAAACTAAACATACCGATTTTATGTATCTACTAAGTGCTAACTTCATTTGTATCAGGATTGAGATGTACCGTTTCTTTGATATTTTAATGATAATATTAATGACAGGATATTAAAATTACCAAGAACATAAAATTATGCTTATCTTAGTTTGTTTAATATACTAGAAAGATACGCCGCGCGTTGCGGCGGAAATTATCTCTTCAAGAATTTTATTATGTAAATAGAAGCATATACGACCATGAAATATGATGTTGTTTATAAAAATATGGAAGATTCAATTGATCAGAATTGTTGAAAGGCTAAAATTGATTGACGTGATTTTTTTGTATTTGGTGATTAAAAATTGGTGACGTGGACAATTGGATGGATGAAAAGTAGATTACGTGGATATGTTGCATGCAAGAATATATTGGCTTCAATAAATGTTAGTGGAATGACATGAACATTTGGTTGGCTAAGACAATGGATGATGTGCATACCTTGCATGTTGAGATATGAAAGTAATTAATGCATGTTAGTGGAGTTTTGCTTTATCTGAGGAATAGATTATAATATTTATATTTTAGGAGATTTAATATACTTCTTGTTAGTTTATAAGAACACACGAGTAGTACTCTTTCTAATATTGTCTTCCCTCTCATATGACTAGACATATACTAACTACTTTAGTATTTCTTGGACATAGATTTGGATTTTTACTATGATTTAAAGTTTACTGGGACTAGACACTAGTACAGAACGACACATCAGACATCACTCTATGAAAACTGCACGAGTTGGGCGACAGAAAAAAGAGTTTTGTGCGCTCCGCGGGAGTGCGCCCGCGCTGGTCGGTCGATGGGCCCGCCAATACTAACGGTTGGAAAAATATCTCCGTTACCCATATATTGACAATGTTTAGTACCGTAACCTTTGGTTCTTTTATTTCCACAACGCCAGCGGAGCTCTGCCAATCTCCGTTTCCCATGTGAAAGCCTATTAAGCGGTGCGTCTATGACAACACCATCGTATCTCACTCTCACTCAAGATCGTAAGACTAGCCGCAAACTCTGTCCACGCACTTCACTCCCTCGATGGCGAACCACTCTAGCACCGACAGAAGTCAGGATAGAGCATCTTCCTCCGCCAACCCTCCGTCGCTTCCGCTGCCGCTCCCCGACATCGTCCCCAACCCACCCGACGACCGATCTTGTGAGTTCTTGCAAACCCGTCAGATCCCCTACAGATCCACGACGACGGAGGCTCCCGACGACTAGATCTAGTCCTCCTCGGAAGAAGAGGATTCAGATCTGGAGGTCAGGCTCCACCTCTCTCGCGCCTCCTTTGAGCGCGAGCATACCGACGGTGTCATTCAAGCGGCATCGATGCATAGAGTAGTCCGCATCTCCGTCGCCGAGCACACGATGAAAGCCGTTGAGAAGGTGTTATTCCAGACGCAGCTCTGGGCGTCCATAGACCGGTCTCTTCTCCCTGGCCAGGGCCCTGGGCCAGATGCGGCAACAACGGCTGTGGCGTGGAGGAGGAGGAGGTCTCGGGGTCCTATGACAGTATCTCCGACACCTAGGACGCATCCATCGGCGGTAAGCGACCCCGCCTCGCCTAAGGTAAACCCTAAACGATGTATTTAGCTGTTTAATAGTTTAGTTTAGTTAGCTCGCCGATGATTAAACTGTGTATTATTTGCTCTGTTTGTTAGCTCATCTTATTAGCTCTGTTATTTAGCTCTGAGTGTTGCGTTTCTGCTTTGTTTATGTTGTAAACTGCTGCTTAGCAAAGCTGTTTGATAGTTTAGTTTGCTCTGTTTGCTTAGTAGCTCTGTTTATGCTGTAAATTGCTGCTTAGCAAAGCTGTTTGATATT
The DNA here is from genome assembly GCA_947311845.1 of Poa pratensis. NCBI lineage: Eukaryota > Viridiplantae > Streptophyta > Magnoliopsida > Poales > Poaceae > Poa > Poa pratensis. The sequence goes on along the minus strand of CAMZMU010000036.1, from coordinate 31,012,312 downwards.
TTAGTTTAGTTTAGTTTGCTCTGTTTATTAGCTCTGCTTAGTAGTTGTGTTTATTTTGTAAACTACTTCTTAGCTAGTTTGCTCTGTTTGCTGCTTAGTAGCTCTGTTTATGTTGTAAACTGATTTTTAGCTAGCTAGCTCTGTTTACTGCGTATTAGCTCTGTTTATGTTGTAAACTGCTTCTTAGCTAGTTTTCTCTGTTTACTGCCTAGCTCTGTTTATGTTGTAAACTGCTTCTTAGCTAGTTTGCTCTGTTTATTAGCTCCGTTTGCTCTTTTTTAACGATGAATATTCGTTGTGTGAAGGACTTGGTGGATGCCTGGTGACGATGATGCTGCCATGAAGACCTAGGAGCAGGGCTCCGTACACGGTGCCGTCACCAAGAGAAGTACATTTTGTGCAGCATGAGGTGAAGTTAAGACATTCGATGATGATCCGGCGGCCGTGAAGACATCGGAGTAGAGCTCCAGCCACGCGTACCGATGAAATTTCGTACAACAGGGCGAACATGAATACGGTGATGAACGACGGCCGTCTAGTCGCATGGAGCGGGGTTCCATCGATGGCGCAGCCCCGTCACCATGCTTTTTTGTTTGTTTGCTATAGCCCTCATTAGAAACGGTGATTAGTAAAACTCCATGTCTAATGTGAAACATATCGGCAACGATCAAATATACTAACTGTTGCCCATGTTAGGGGCAACGGTGAATCATCTCCGTTGGCATTGGGGTCTTCACATCAGCAGCGGGGCCGGGGACACGGACCGTTTCTCCGTTTCCGATGAGGGTTTTGACCAGTTTCCGATGTGTCGTTCTGTAAGTGAGACATATACTAAGTACTCTAGTGGGCTTGAGTTGTATATGCTCATAGGTTGGTACTTACACCTATACGTAGGTGCTTCCCTTTATCCGTACTTACTACTTCCTCCGTTCCTAAATATAAATTGTTTTAGCATTTGTCTACATTCACGTGTATATAAATGTATCTAGACACATTTTAGTATGTATATTGACTCATCTTAGTCCGCATCTAGAAAATATGTATAACACCTAAGACATCTTATATTGTGGAAAGGAGGGAGTAGTTCTTCGTGGTATTCCATGTTTTCTAGCTATTCGTTTTGGTCGTGTTCATGATCAACCGTGAAAGGTCAGGTAAACTTTTGAGGGCTGGAAAGCGATTTACATTCAGGAGCTAAAGCTTGTGAGCTACAGAATAAAGAATTAAGTATGCTCAGCAGTACAAAGACTGGATAGAGACACAAGCTTAGAGTTTTTTTGATCTTTTTTTGATCCTTTTGACCATCCTGTAAATATCCATCCCGATGTAAATATTTGTACAGATGTTGCTAATGAGAAAATAGAAAATTGCAGTGGGAGCCTTTCCCACTGTTTCGCCTAAAAAAAAAGGTCAGGTAAACCCGTGAAGATCCGGAAAAGCCTAGCGCATCATGTTGTTACTTGATAACTTATGGAAAGATAAATGTGGATCAATTGGAACTTGCTGTAGAGACAGAAATTCTCGCTCATTCATTGTATGAGGCACTTGTACATATGAGGTCGTCCCCAATTATTGGATCTTGGCATGATATCATATGCAAATTGCTAAGGTGATACTACAGTTAAGAAGAAATATTTAAATTTTGTATGTTATCTAACATACAACCGCGATTATAGGTAAGAAAGTACCGCCCAATCCCGTGCAACCATGACCCATAAATTAATAAACACAAGCTTAGGTTGATACACCACTACATAGGATAATGTGGTAAGAGCCAATGCATTGGGGATGACCCTTATGTCACTATCATGAACAAATAACTTTAGAAACTAAAGACCCCCTTGTAAAATAATTATTTCTTTGGTAATTGTGCAAGGTATCATACTTGCAAGTGACAGGTACCATTTTTATTTTGTCCGGATAATTTCTTTAGAAAATATTAGATGATATGTATGTGCTATGTACTATTTAATGAGAAACTATACACACTAAGACATTTATGCATGCATAGGCTGGAGAGAGTATCCAATGTATGTAATATGTTGTAGAAACCTTGGATTTTATTAACATACCTATGCTTGTATAATTCTAGTCCAAACATTGGAAAGTTGGAAAATCCACAATCGTTGCCTGCGCTATATAGCCATGAGAATACAGTCCACGAAAAGCTACCCAGGAAAAATTTAAATATAGTTGCAACCTGCAACCTAAATTAATGACCAATATTAGATTAAAGAATCCAAAATGAACGCGGTTGTTCTGTAGTTTTGCATGGAGGAAAGATTGAACTTGTTTACTTTGCTACGTGTGCTCCTTGAGGTGTGTGAAAACTATTAACGAGGTGAGCTTGGACTGTTCCTGTTGGGAAAAGTAACCTGTAGTCAACAATCATGACCTATTGCAAGAAGAAAACCAATTAGTAGAGACATCTTGACTTAATTCAAAGAAAAACAATTTAATTGTTCCCAAAATCTTATTTTAGGTGTACATTATGTGTTTCATATTTGCTATGAAGAAGCAATAAACATATTCGTAACTACTTGAGACCAAGTAGACATGTGATCATTATAGATACATGTACTTCCTATATCAATTATGCATCTCGTTTACACTGTGTCTGTTGTGCAAATTGGCCCATTACTACTACTACTACTACTACTACTACTACTACTACTACTACTACTACTACTACTACTACTACTACTACTACAGACAAAAAAAATATTAAGACAATTCACATGAAAATCTTACAATGTAGTTAGTTGCCCAATATACATAATAACTTATATTTATAGAAGATGTTATGGATTTTTGACTGGACATATCCTAGGGCATTATACCGCCAAATGGATGAAAATTTTAAAAGGTGTATCTACTGGTAATTGGAGCCAATGATTCACAATGGGTGGATGCACCAAAAAGTCTTATTTTGTCCGACGTCCTTTAGTTACTCCCTCCGATCCATATTAATGGTCTCAACATTGTCTAGATACGGATGCATCTAGTCTAAACACTTAACTAGATACATCTGTATCTAGATAAAGTTGAGTCCATTAATATGGATCGGAGGTAGTATTATTATTCAAAACATTTAAAATCTGATCTATACTTTCATGAGAATCATTCATCTCAAGTCTTGGATGATGTGTCTTCTTGTATGGACGGTGCATGTGCATATTCTATCTGTAAATAGTCGTAACCCACAAATTATTGTTCCTCTCCATGCATACCATCTAACAAAGCATATAACTAACTCTACTTTATATCCCATGCACCATACCATATCATCATTTTTAACTTCAATTTACAGAAAAATATCTTCTTATAGTTTTGTTGCGAGGAAAGTTACAGAGAATTTGATGAGGCTTTTTTTCGTTTATTTCTCCATGAGCCTTTAATTTTACTCTCTCCCTTCGTCTTTTACTTGTCATCTTACTCTTTAAATTTTTTTGGAGTCAAGCATGACAACAAGCACAAGAAGTGGAGAGAGCTTTGGAAGAAGCCAAGCACATACCCCAAAACAACAATGCATGTGCGCGAGGCTGGCCGAATTCTTTCTTCTCCTTTATTTCAACTCTTTTATCTCCTCGATGAGCAAAATTCCTCCGCTATTTCCAATGGATCCAATCTAAGAAGTGAATAAGAGTTTAATGTATCCAAACAACCAACTACTTGGAGGTTACAACTATCTCGCATGTAAGTAGTTAATTCCGTATTTTATCTACTTGATGAGCAGAAATTCCTCCGCTGTTTCCAATGGGCCCAATCTAAGAAGTGAAGAAGATTTCAAAGTATCGAAACTACCAGATACTTGGAGGTTACAGCTATCCTGCCCATAAGTGTCCCGGTCTAGCCACATGCTTCTTTTATTCTTTTTTTTTGAGTTGGATCAAGAATGCCTGATCATTTTAATTCATGAATTTTTCATTGTAAAGGATAATGCTTTACTCACTTTCTTATACCGCAGTTTTTGTAGTCTAATTAGGTAGTTAATGTTGCATTTACAACTATTTGGCTCATTGCTTCATGTTATTTTGGAAAGATGTAAGAGATTTGATGAGCAGCTCCTAATGCATTTTATTTTCTTGCCCAAAAGGTGAGAGTTGACAACTGAACTTAATTTTGGAAACTATTGTGTTGCAATTTGTGACTTCACAAGTTCTTATAATCATGACAATTCCTTTTAAATTTTAATTAATTGTGATATATCAAAAGTTTTCTGCTTTAAACCTTCACCAGTGTTCCTTCATTATCACCATTGATTATAATTTTAACTATTTTGTTGTCTTTCAGTTGGTGTATCTCATATAGGATGATTCATAACACATTGGTGAGCTGCTTCATATGTAAAAAAAATCACAAATCTACATTATTATGTACAAAGTACCATTTGGTTTTCAAAATAACCTATGGAATGAACTCACCCATTGCCATAAAATATCTCCAAGACACCATGTTCTCTCTTGATCAACCAATTGTTTTTCATATGTTTTCCGTGTAGTTGACTCACTTAATTATGTAGTCATTTAGGATACTAAGACATGCTGAGCTTCAATATATTTGTCCATTATTTACGAATCTCAGAGCTACAACATAACTTTATTCTCTAATTTAAATAAATACATGGTGTTACATTGACATCCCATAGAAATTATTGTGGCCAACAATACTACATGGCGCACTTTACTTAAGGTCTTAATCAATGATACACCATATGTTTTTTAGATTGATGAAAGTGAATTGAGCTATTGAATGGTTGCTTGGATCTCTTAAGGATCCTATCCAAATACATTTTTATTTTCTAGTGACCCCAAAATATTTCATCAACTTGGGTAATGAATCAAAAAATCTTGTTTAACTTCTTTCATTTGCCTGTTTTTCCTCGTAGGCCTCTATAGTGGCAGATACAACCCATTTTGTTAGGGTGGACCTGAGTTGGGTTGGTCTTATTTACTTTTTACAGCTGATATATGGGATAGGCATGCAAAATATCAGAGTAGGGCTGCCCCCACCCACCCTGCTGGCTCGCCACTAGGCCTTTGAGAGCAACAAACCCTTACTGGACAAAATTGACAACTTGAAAATTTTGCCGCTTAAGGATACTTGGACTTATCCATTGCATAAAACTTTCTCCATCTCCAATGCATATCGGTTTTTTCTATGATCACCCTAAATTTCACACTGATTTCGAGTGGATCTAGAAATCTTATAAAATGAAGCATAAAATTTTATTTGTTTTTTGTCAGAAATATGCTTAGTACAAGGGATATGCTACAAATAAACACATGTGTCCTACTAGATACTCCTGGGGTCATGTGTGGGGATTATGTCCTTGAGACAAAGGATCACATGTTTTTCATTACTTGTTGCTAAACTACGTTGGCCAAATTTATGTCCTAAGTGGAATGCACAATCGAATGAATGCCGACGCCAGGACTTGTAGGGATAATTTACAAACCTTTATCCATGAAACATCTATATGGAATTAATCACCCTTTTGTCCTTCGGATTAGAATTATAGAAAATGACACCATTTTCAAAAGAATTCCTCAACATTTGTAGATGCAAGAAGAACTTCAAGCAGAAGGTACAGATGGTTCTTCAACGCGTAAAACGCAAGTCCTACCCCCAATATGAAAACTGAATAGCATACCTTGTAAAATGTTATAACTTCATTATTTAGCTTTGTTTGTAAATGTTTAATCATAAATTATTAATATATTAAAATAATTGTTTACCTAGAAACAAAGTTGTCATGATCGAGATTCTGAATCAGATTAGGATCGCAAATCGTATAATCAGAACTAACACAATCGTAGTATTGTAGATTCTACTAACTAGACTCTAATAATCACTCGACTCAGTTTGAATCATATGGTCATATAGTCGCATGATAGAATCGCGAGCCCGCCAACTCTGCATGATAGAATCATAGCTAACATAATCGTAGTATTTAGATTCTACTAACTAGACTCTAATAATCACTCGACTCAATTTGAATCATATAGTCATATAGTCGCATGATAGAATCCGAGTCTGCCAACTCTGCCTAGAAATTTTATGTACCATTCTCCTAGGCACGTTGGTCAACACCGTAGAGATAAAAAATGAAATGCAGGTCCTCCCTCAAAAATCTATGTGTAACTGACCTCTAAGGAGATTGGTAAAATAGCACCCATCCATGCCATGGTGTTTCTACACCAAAGTTCAAGATATCGCTTATCGTAAACTTATCGGCCGGTCCTAGATAAGAGATACGTCGGTTTATCGGCCGATTAATCGATTTTAGCTGTCGACTATTTATCGGCCATTTTTTATGTAAATCCCAGGTTCCAGCACTAAAATATATAAAGTATGCTATAAACACATATTATATTGGCACTAAAAATTCTAATATACGACATACAAATATATTATATTCTATAATACAAAAATTCTAAACATGGATATCATTAATCCCAGGTTTTAGCACTCGAAAATCCAAAAAATGGCCAATAAAACACCATATCGGCCTATAAATCGCTTGTCAGACCGATAAATCTCAAACAATAAATACGTCAGATATGCGTTTATCTTATCGGTGACTCCTGATAAGCGATAAATCGCTGGCAAATATTTGAACATTGATATACACTACCTGGTAACAAATTAAGCTTGCAAGAGAGGGGATTTGAACTACTTTCTATTTCGAAGGTACTATTTCTTAATAGGAAGTGTTGAGCATAGTGCGCTGGAGGTGGTGGATAATGCTTGTACTTTAGATGGGCACTTAATTTGAACATTTTCCATTTTCATGCTGCAATTCTATGAAATCAAGTGTGCTTGAGAATCATGTTTTATGCAATGAAAGTTCATTTTTTTTTGAGTGTTTACACTACATGATCTTTTAGTTTCTATATATACATGGACAATATGAAAGATGGATACTCAACAATAAAAAATTTATAGACGGATTACCTTGTTCAGTGGCACACTAGTCATTACACCCACCATACTAGTAACGAAAAGGAACAACATCCATCGTCCAGTCGGTATGTAGTCAACAACATCTCTTGGGTCCGGATTTTCTACTCCAAGTGATTTTGCCACCACAGAAGTCATTCCGATTATATAATTTGCAAATCCGCCTAGAAAACAAAGGTAACATAAAATAAATTGTCAGCGTAATTGCGCATCGTAATCATTGGCTAGAAGTGTTTATGAATAGTTCGATGTTATTTTGCTATGAGATGACACTAAAGTTTCCGTCCCTCGAGTATATATATGATGGATATAGGGGACTAATCATAGGAACCGATAGTCAGGTGGACTAACCGTAGGATCCAACAGTGTGGTACTTTACTCACGCCAGTCCATAAATAAGTACTCTCCGTCTGTATCAAAATACATTGCATACTAGTTCTTGTCAGAAAAGTTTTGACCAACAATTAGTCTATTAGTATATAAGTTAGGTGACATAAAATTTTATTTAGGGGGGTAAAAAACCAGACACACATTTGGATATAGGAGGTGAATTTACCAGAAGTTTTTTTTTCCGAAACCAGAAGATAATTAAAACTTTAGGGCAGCATATCCTGTGCATCCGGCCTAAAGCGTGTATCCGTGTATATGCGTTTCCGCCGAACGATCTAATCTAACGAACTAGCTTAATCTGCATCATTTTTTCACAAACATGCCCGCGCTGGATTAGGCGACATCGGGATGGCGCCGCGGCATGGAGTACTGGTTGGCGTCAAAGAGCTTTCGCCGTCGGATCACGTTGTAAATTTACTAGGCCAATTTGTTCACGTACAAAATGTACCCTTACCCTTCTCAGAATTACCTAGGTATATATGTAATTCAAAAAAAAGGTATATATGAATGATTATTTTCCCTAATAAAAAGGTATATATATGACTCTTACCGCATATTGCTACGTTGAGGCATGTGGTGACGGTGGTGAGGATGAGAACGTTCTCCTGTCGCGAGAAGGGCAGCGTGGTGAAGCCGCAGGCCCGCAGCAGGTTGATGAGCCACTTGAGGAAGAAGAAGCTGAGGACGTTGATGGGCATATTGAGCGCTTGTATGATGCCGATCTTCATCATGATCCGCAGCCCAACGAAGCCAAAGACGGTCCCAAGCACAACCGAGATGGCCATCGACCGGAACGTCACCTGCCCCCATGTCCCCGGCAGCTGCTGATTCTCGAACACCCGCTCCACCGACGACGCGATGCTCGGATCTCCGATCGTTGCATCCATGGCCGGCGAGGTACCTAGGATCCACGCTCTCGAGACCTACCGAGCTGAATTAGGGGGCTTCGGGTAGTGTGTGTCGATGCAGTGGTCTTGGCTAGTTTCTCTACGAACCACGCATGCAGTTAGAAGTGGTGAGAGGTGGAGAGGGAGTTTAGGCGCAGGAAGGGCGAAAATAGCACGCAGAGGACATATATTTGCTGGGACACGTAGTGTTCATGCTGTGGTTCTGTGCGCAAAATGAAGTTGTAAGAAAGAACTGAGGCAAGGATGGATCATGGATTGATATGGATGTGTCAATGATCCGCTCTAGCCGTTAACTGCCACCTATCAGGAACAAAAACGTTCCATGCAGTACCAATATTTCTGCTTTCTGCATCATTAGAATTAAGGTGAAAAAAAGAAAAAGGTAACACTCAAGTACCAGTCTAAAATTTCAGTTTTACTCAGTATCCGTCGGTTACTTTTGCAGCGTGCATGTGTACAAAAATGTACGAACATTTAAAATACTATGTGTATATAATACGAAAATATATTTCATGCTGATTATAATAATACCAATTTGGTATTGTAGACGTTTCTACTTTTATCAGTATGCTTGGTCAAACATTGTAAAGTTTGACCCTATCAATTTGGGCAGGAGGGAGTATATTTTACCTGGGATGCCCACTAGTACACATCAATGCAAAAGACACCCCCTAAATAACACGTACAATATAGTACACATCAGCAACAAACATTTTGATTTGGCCATTGCTGATGTGGGCAGCGCAAAGGCCCACCAGCTTGAGTTATATAAACACGGCTACTCTCATCGCTCTCAGCCTCTCCATCCAACCCTAGCCGTCAATTCCAGTTCCCCACTCGCTCTAATCCCTAGCCGTCACTCCCGCTACCCACTCAATCCATATGGATCACCACCGGTTCTCGCTATAGCCGCTACGTCCCGTCTGTTCCATCCCATCAACCGAGGACGTCTCCTCCGCATGGCCGGTCGATGTCGTGCTTCCCTCCTCGAAATCGCCAATGGCGCCCGCTGCATCGTCCATGCCACACCGGCCGCATCGCTACCCGCTTAGGCCGCACCTCCCCTCTCGTTCGTCGTCTTCGCCTTGGCCGAAGCTGAGGCCACACGTGGGCTAAGTTATGGAGGGCTAACGTCGACCATTGCTGACCTCTCGTTGGCCATGATGGAGGCTAAATGCCACCGATTGCGGCGGAGAAACGATGGCTTCTCCTTCTCCTCTGGCTCTAACTCGAAGCGAGCCTACCTCGTCTAATCGGCAATTATCTTTTCATTTTTAGATGTAGTTAAATCTAGGGTTTAGTTAATATGTAGCTCTGTTTTGATTAGTTTAGTCTATTTCATATATGGCTCAGTTTTATATTATATGCATTTCTATTAGTTCATATGTTCCTTCAGATTAGTTATGTTTAGTTCATATGTTGCTCTGTTTTATATTATATGCACTATTGTTTATTTCGTATGCATTTATCAAAAAGTTGTTTCATTTTATTCACATGCATCTTTGTGAATTTTTTTGTTTTTAGATTATATGCATTTCTAGAGAAAAATATATTTATTTTCATTTTATTTATGTCATTTTGGGCGAGGTGCAAGATGAAGGGGCCGGCGACGATGCGACGAGCTAGAATACGGATGGGCTCCTCGTAAGGGTGAGCTGGTCTCCGTCGTCAGTGCAGTGAAGTCACCGGCGTTTTTCACATAGTTTTATACCGGAAACGGGTGCTTATGATTGAACCGTTAGTTATGTAGCTCATTACGGTAAAAATTGTATTTTTTCACCGCTTGCCTATGTTCACGTAGGCAATAAATTATGAACTATTTCCTTTGAAGTCTCAACATTAGTCACAGAAATATGGATCCCAAAACCATGGTCAATGAGCCATCTACATCTCACCTAAAGCAAAACCACACTAATATTTTAATGTTTATTAGTTATAGTGTATCTCCATATACAAGCTACCCACATCATTCACTCATTTAGCCAACCAATGGTGCATGTCATCCACACAACCATTATTAATTAGTCTATCTATACATGCAACGTACTTCCTCCGTTTTTTAATATAAGATGTTTTAGCTTTTGTCCACATACACATGCACACAAATATATGTAGACACATTTTTTTTGGCATGTTCACTCATTTTAGTGTGCATATAGACAACATGTGTACCACCTAAAACATCTTATATTAAAAAATGGAGGGAGTATCCACTAATCCACACCATCCATTATTTGAGCAATCCCCCAATTGTACACATCATCAACTTTAAGCAGTCAAATACACAACCCTTTCACGTCAATAAAGTTTAGCCTCTCAACTACTGTAACCAATCGAATTTTGCTTGTTCATTTTTTTTAGACATTGCCTTGTGGTGCACTGTCACTTAGAAACACCATACCATTCTTGCTAAATCCGAAGTTTTTCACTACAAGAAACATTTTATGCATCATATGCAGTTAATATTTGGACCACAATTTCCTTATTTTTAAGGAATGCGGTAGGGGAAGCCCTTTAGCGGATTTTTTTTTTGAAATAGTAAGAACCGAAATCCGCGTCCGTGAGACTTGAATGTGAGTGCCTGGGTTGTACATACACTTCCCTAACCAAGTGAGTTTGGTTCACTTTTTTACCACAATTTCCTTATAGAAAAATATAACTTCATTTTCCATCTTTTCATGAAATAAAATTTGTATTTTAGTTTTTTCGAAATACAGAATCAAGACACCCTGTGTACTACCTTCCAAAAATATTTACCCTAATGATCACGACTTTTTCACATGGACCATACTACATTACATTATTAACTTTGCAGGCCTCACAATTTATGCCTCTTTAAGACTCTGTCTTTTGAATCCCGGCTAAGTACGATGAATCGATAATTAGCGTGCTTCAAACTCTAGGATCTGCTCTTGTCCTGCGCGATATGAGGCTGTAGCATGGAAGGCACCGCCTCGTGCATTTCAGGCAGCCACGTAGGGGGTTCATGCTTCATGTCATTAATTAATTCATTTGGTACACTGAATCATGTGCACTAATTTTGCCAAAATCCTACTTACATGGAGCTTTATTCCTTTTGCCTTAAAGTAACGCCAGTGTTGCAGCCATTCTTACTTCTGAACATTGCCGCAAACTGGTTGATTGATCAGCCTGCAATTAATATTGCTGATGAACTCACGTACGCCTACTTGAAACCTTGCGTATTGTGCCCGACAAAAGTGCCTTCTTCGAGTTGTTTTGAAGTTTCTTTTTAATCAAAAGTCAACCTGACGAGAGCAGAGCTAACCCCGCTGACTTCCTTCGCATGCTCTCTTCTATATAAGCGCTACGCTAGAGACATTCAGTCCACACAATCACACCCCCCAGCTCCACACAATCACGAGGCAATAATCCAAAGTTCTGATTCCTTGCATTACTTCTCCATCTCTCCACAATGGCGAATGCCAGTTTCCTTCTCTTCATGGTGCTGGCCATGGTTTCTGCCATTATTTCCGCCACGGCCGCCATCAGCGTCAGCCCAGCGCTCCCGGCAAGGAGGAGCCGTTTCCTCCTTGTTGGTGGCACTGTCCACCCACCTCTGCCAACATATGACTGCTCCAAGAAGTCGGCCGAAGCATGCCTCGCGCCGGGGAGCGCCGGGCCGACGTGCTGCGGCGGCCAGTGCGTGGACACCGTCGCTAGCGCCAAGCACTGCGGCGGCTGCAACAAGGCCTGCAAGCACGGCCGGACGTGCTGTGGCGGCCACTGCGTGGATGTACTCTCCGACAAGGAGAACTGCGGCAGCTGCTCCAAGCAGTGTGATAAGAAGTGCAACTACGGCTTCTGCCACTACGCGCAGTAATACAATTATACAATACTGGTTAAGCGTCATTGTGTGCAAGCGAGCGTTCTTCTGAGATATAGGGAGTATATATTCTACCAGCATCAAGCTACTAATTCATACTCCCTCCGTTTTTTAATATAAGATGTTTTAGCTAGTTTACATGTTGACTAGGTGCACACCCAAATAAGTGTACATACACACTAAAACATGTCTACATACATATTGACACATATAAATATGGTCAAAACCTAAAACATCTTATATTTATGAATGGAGGGAGTACAAGGGTAGTGAGACAGCGCACCACAAAAGCTAAATGCGTTGTCGATGCTTAATACTGAAGGGCAAAAGATATATGACCGGAACATATCTCCACAAGAGAGAATTAGATGAAAGACCAGTTTCCATTTAAGTTAATTTATGATTCTTTGCTGTCGAGAATGTTGTTGTTCAGAAAGTACTACCATAGAGCAGATTATAATCTGACAAGCTAATTGCAAAAATATCCGACTGTTCATAAACGTAGGCTCAGACTTTAGTATCTTTGAAAACCAATTATTAAAATCATTTTCCTCTGGCCGGTACAAAGAGTATCACTAGATATATTAGGAAATGCAGTTGTATGCCTCTATTCGATGCAGAGGCCGGGCATATCCCCATTAAAAAAAAAGATATATCAGGAAACAAATAGCACTATTGGCCGTATCGATTAAAAACAACAACTTGTCAAAAGCTTCATCTATTTTAGAAAGTGGTAGCCCTAACAAAGAAAATCCTCTCTCCCTTCACTAATATAAGGCACACTGGACCCACATTTCAATTTTCTTGATTCAAATGTTAGACTTATTTTGTACATAGATTCACTCATATGAGTATGTATATAGTCAAAATTGAAATAGGTGCAATATGCGTTATACTAGTGAACGGATGGAGTATCTCTTTTCAAGAAAACACAAAGCATGCATCTCCATATACTGAAAAGATAGAAAAAATTAGCATGGCCCAAAAATGGCGTACTACAAAACGTAACGTGAACGGCAACGGGGAAACTGTGGACATGGCCGCGCAGTCTTGCCGACGGTGCAAAGCTTGTGCTTTATGCTTTTATAGTGATTTTGTCCAAAAACTTAGCATCTTAATCCATTTTGCCACGACTAAAAAGGGATATCTAGTAGTGCAGAAGTTTCAGGGTCCGCCACTGATTATGGACACCCTCGACTCTAGGTAAACAAATCTCAAGAGCATAGGGGATTAATGGACAACCCAACCACTGTGTGTAGGCGGAACCTATGCCCTAAGGGCTAGTTTGGCAGCAGGGGTAGGAAAACCCAGGGTAGCAGAGCCCCAAGGGGAATTTCACCGTGCACATGTAATCCCTGGTTTACACGGGGGAGATCTGCCCTAGCCCTATGTTCATTTGGCACGGAGGGGCAGTGCGAGGGATGGGCAGCGCAGGGGATGGGCAACGCAGCTGTGTATTCTTGATTAACGTCAGAACAGCAGGCACTAACAGATCAGAAAGCAGAGCAAGTGCAGCAATCGTTGGGTTGTGGCAGAGCAAAGGGCGGGAGGATTTCACTTTGTTGCTGGTGACTCGGGCGCGGATGAAGGCGACTCCAAGCGACCGAGATGGGCGAATCCGGGTGGGGCGAGATGAATCTGGCCGGCGGCGGCGCGATTCCAGGCGACGGCAGCGCGTGAGGTCGAATCCAGGCGACACCGGCGGTGCTCGGTCCAGTGCCCTCCGAATACAGAGAGAGAGATCGCTGGGGCTGTGGGCTTCGACCGGAGTTGGCGGGGGAGGACAAGACGAAGACGACAGAGCTCGCGTCATCGCGAGAGAGGGGGAGATTTTCCGGATGTGGGAGGTCGGGGCCAGCGGCCCGGGGATTTCACGTGGATCGGGCCAGAAATTCCCTCCCCGATGCCACCAAATGGGCCGCTGAAAAAACCTGGTTGAAATTTCCACGTGGTCTTCGCACCCAGGGAAAAGGCCGGGATCCCGTGCTTTTCCTTGCGCACCAAACAAGCCCTAAAGGACCAGCATACGCACAAATATTTCCTTCGTTCTTGACCAGCCCGAGCAACGGACACACGTGGGCACCATCAAAGGTGCAATCGTTGCGATGTTTTCATAACATGCATAAGGTGAGAAGGACCATTGAAGTGGCACCTTTGCAAAGTTCCTTAGGCTTGTGAGCTTTGGCCGTGAGCCACCATTCGACGAGTGGACACCTTGTTCAACTCCGCTATGATGTGATCTGTCGCACTAGTATCAAAATACGGTTGGTATCCAAGCCATAAGATGCAACATAAGCACCCTTGTCATTGGTGTCACCGACGCATCATCATTCGTGTAGCCCCACCGACACTCACTCGCTAGATGCCCATGAATCTTGCAAATCTGGCACATAACGTCTTGGCGAGGATAAGGCGTACGACCAGTACTGAAAATTTGACCACCACTGTCACTGTGGCGACTGCCTTGAGCTCTACCATCGACTCTGTTCGCCACTGTAGTTGCAGCCACGATCACCATAGAGGTCACCGCCACCATCATTCCAAACGGTGGAGCGGCCACATTTTTATGAGAGGTTGTTGGAGCGGAGACGAGTGGTCTTGGCCATTGAGTTGAAGGATCCAGATTCTTGGCTGAACTAAGCAAGCATATCTTCGTGCATGTCGTACAAAGACATTTGGCGAACAGATCGTCCATGGTTGTCCTAGGCACAATGTTTCCAGAGACAACGAGAGTGTCGTAAGAGTCGTCCAACCCGTTAAAGATGTAGCCAACGAGTTCATCCTCTTCAAAGATTTGCCGACTACAGCAAGTTCGGAGTATAACCCCTTCAGCTTGGTGAAGAATTGTGCGGCGGTGAGGTTGTGTTTCTTCATGTTGTTGAGACTCGAACGCAGCTGAGTAATCCTTGACCGAGAAGCGGAGGAGAACATGGCGTTGATGGCGATCAAGAGTTTAGTGATAGTCTCCAGCCGTAGGACATGGGCGAGTACATCTTTAGTCATGGATTTCAAGGAAACTCACGACCTGATCCCGAGCAATCCATGCAACGTTGTGGGGTTCGGCACAGAAGATTTCCTCTTTTCAACATCATGGACATCAGGGTTTTCATTGTTGCGACGTCTATGCCATCAAGCAAGCCAGTAAACCTGCGCACCGCGTAGGGCAGGGACCACTTGTGCCTTCCGGAATAGCAAGTTTTCCATGGTGAGTTTGTCCAAGGCACTACAGGAATGAGGCGGTACGCCGACGGCCTGAAGCCGTCGGCACAGGCCAGAAAACCGTCGGCAACTGATACGCCGATGGCAACCCTCGTCGTATAGCCCTCGGCGTTACACGCCCTCGGCTCAGCCTGGTTTGCCGTCAGCGTATCAATTGCGTCGGCGTAGGGTTAGCGCTGAGGGCCTGGCCGTCGGCGTAGGCACCGTCGCGTTGTTGAGGTGGGGCCCACGACGGGCCACTGACGATGGCAGCATCTATGCGACGGCTTTGCCCTCGGCATAGCGTGTCCACGCGTCACAAAAAAAATCCCGGCCGTCCCGCTCGGTGGGGACAAGCTGGGGACGGGCTGGGGATGGGCTGGGGGCGGGCTGGGCTGGCGACGAGGACGGCGGCGTGGTCGAGCTGGCCAACGAAGACGGCGGCGCTGCTCCTGGCGCATGGGCCTCGACATCGGCATCGGCTCCTGGTCGACGAAGACGGCGTCGCGGTCGAGATGGTCGGAGACGACGGCAGCGTGCTCCTGGCTCGCCTCGGCGTCCGACCGACGAGGACAACGGCGTGGGAGAAGTCGATCTTAGATCGATATTTAGGGTTTTCTTATATGTTGGTTCGACGACTAGACTAATGTGTAAGAGGATATCTCTGATATCATATCAACGTTAGGGAGACGATACCCTTGATGGGGTTCGGTTGCATGTTAAAAAGGGCGAGAAAAACCCTCACAATGGCATATACACGAGGGGTACCGGCCGTAAAGGTTGGTGAGAAAACCCTATACAGATTATTTACCGGTTTAGAGTTTCAAAAATTCAAAAAAAATAGTGGATACATACACGCGTTCTCTATATTTCTGCAAGTTTTTGGTAAAAATGTTCTATTTTGGTTTATTACTCCCAGCCTCTGCATCGAGTGATGCACACAGCCGATTATTACAAAGTTTCAACGTCAAGTATTCAAGTTTACATATCCAGGGATCACAAAAGATCGAGACAAGCCTCAACCGACACAAATAACAGAAGCACAACTACAAAAGTCGACTAATATGCTGCCACGTATGTCGGGAGAAAAAATCCTGTGCCACCAACAGGAGTCGTGCACATCCAGCCACCATAAGGTCTCGCTGATCCGAAGGTAGCAAGAAAGCCCATAGCTGGATCCAGTGCACCGCCATATGGATAACCTGTAAGACATGAAAAGTTTATTTCCTGTTAAAAACAAGATTGTTCCTACAATTCCAAATAGACAAACAAATAGCTGAAACGCCGATACGAATCCTATCCTTGGTCTTTTTATCCATCCCATTCAACCAATTCCCAAATATATTAGTGACATTGGTAGGAGGAGGAATATTGTAAGTACAAAAACCAACACGCCAAACAAGTTTTGCAAAAGGGCAGGAAATGAATAAATGTTCCACGGTTCACTATTCCCACAAAAAGAACAGTGAGAGTTGCCTTTCCAATTTCTTTTTGCCAAGTTATCCTTAGTCAGCACTACTTTTTTGTGAAGAAACCACATGAACACTTTAATTTTCAGTGGGATTTTAAGTTTCCATAAGTAAGTTTGTAGGAATCTAGTATGTCCATTCATCAAGTCTTTATACATAGATTTAACTGTAAAAGTACCATTTTGTGTCAAATTCCAGTGAAACCTATCAGAAACATCCGTGAGAGTAATATCCATTAATAATGCATAAATGAACCGCATGTCCGACTTGTTCCCTACTAGTGCCCTATGAAAGCCTATGTTTAAAGGGGGAGCATTATGAAACACATCATGAACCGAAACATTTTGTTGTTGCACAATGTAATAGAGCAATGGATATTGATCTTTTAACGGAGTATTGCCAAGCCAAGTATCCTCCCAAAACCTGGTGGTTTCCCCGTTGCCAACTCGGAATGATCCTCTACTAAAGAAATCTTCCTTCACTCGCATAAGACCTTTCCAGAATGGAGAGTCATTTGGTTGTGCTTCCACTTGAACCAAAGTTTTACTATGAAGATATTTGTTTTGCAGCAATTCCTGCCAAACCCCCTCTTCATTTAAAAGTTTAAACAGCCACTTACTGAGTAAACATTTGTTCTTTAGTTCGAGCACTTCAACCCCTAAACCACCCTGGTCCTTCGGTCTACAAATGATGTTCCATTTTGTTAATCTATATTTCTTTTTGTTCTCATCGCTCTGCCAAAAAAAAGCGAGATCTATAAAAATCTAGTCTTTTACGTACCCCTTTTGGTATCTCTAAAAAAGACAGCATGAACATTGGTAAACTTGTTAAAACCGAATTAACAAGAACTAACCGATCTCCATAAGATAACATCTTACCCTTCCAACATCCCAGCTTGCCTTCAAACCGGCTCTCCACTGGGTACCATTCGGAATTCCGAAGTTTCCTATAATGAATCGGAACCCCAAGATATTTAAAAGGTAGAGAACCAGACTCACATCCGAAGATCTGTTTATACTGATTTTCTACCTCTTTTGCCTTCCCAAAACAAAAAATTTCGCTCTTGTGAAAGTTTATTTTAAGCCCCGATAATTGTTCAAATATGCATAAAATAAGTTTCATATTGACAACTTTATCTAAATCGTGTTCCATGAATAATATAGTTTCATCGGCATATTGCAAAATAGATAAGCCCCCTTCTACTAAATGAGGGATGAGACCACCTATCTGACCATCTTCCTTCGCCCGCGCGATAAGAATGGCTAGCATATCTGCCACTATATTAAACAACATCGGCGACAGTGGATCTCCCTGTCGGAGACCTTTCTTTGTCTGAAAATAATGACCGATGTCATCATTGACCCGTATGCCGACACTTCCTCCCTGAACGAATTGCGTAATCCAATTGCACCATTCCTGTGCAAAACCTTTCATACGCATAGCTTGTTGGAGAAACGGCCACTTAACTTTATCGTATGCTTTCTCAAAGTCAATTTTAAAAATAACACCATCCATTTTCTTCCTTTGAAGTTCGTGGATAGTTTCATGCAAAACCACCACCCCCTCGAGTATGTGGCGGCCAGGCATAAATGCCGACTACGTCGGTCTAATTATCTTTTGTGCAATTTCAGTAATACGATTAGTACCTACTTTTGTAATATTTTAAAGCTGACATTGAGAAGACAAATTGGTCTATATTGCTGAATCTGTACCGCTTTATCTTTCTTGGGGAGCAAAGTAATAACCCCAAAGTTTAGTTTGAACAAAGACAAATTTCCTTGTTTTAACTGAACAAATAAAGCCATTAGATCATCCCTAATAACCTCCCAAAAGGTTTTATAGAACTCCGCCGGAAAACCATCAGGTCCAGGCGCCTTGTTCAACTCCATTTGAAAATAGCATCGTACACTTCTTTCACTAAGAAATCAGCTGTAAGAATATTATTTTCTTCTTGTGATAATTGCGGTATATCATTAATCATATTCTCGTCCATAGTTACATCACTTGGCAAAGAAGCACCGAATAATTTCTTATAGTACTCCGAGATATATGTTTTTAAATTTTCCTGCCCTATAATTGTTCCTTCATCTTGTTCTAACTGAATTTTTTTCTTCTTCCTATGTTTACCATTTGCTATGAGATGAAAATATTTTGTATTACTTCCACCTTCCTGTATGTGTTTTACTTTCGCCCTTGTGCCCATTTAGTTTCCTCATCTCTCCGAAGGCAACAAAGCCTATCGTTCGCATCCCTTAAAGTATCTCTCTCAGATACCGAAAGCAGATTATTCTCAGCTTTAATATCAAGTTCATCAATAATCTTTAGCAATCTGTCCTTTTCTATCTTATATTTCCCACTTTGATTTTTAGCCCATCCTTTCAGAAAACGCCTTAGATGTCTTATTTTGTTTTGCCACACCTCAATTGGTGTAGAACCTTTAGCCGGCACATTCCATTCGGCTGCCACCATCTCGTAAAAACCTTCCAATCGCAACCATGAAAGATCAAACGAGAATCGAGCTTTATTCCCAACGTGTGCATGAACTCCCGAGTCGACAAACAACGGAGTATGATCTGATCCAGCCCTAGTTAAAGCCTGTACCGTAACAAGGGGGTATTTTTGTTCCCATTCTGTAGTAGTAAGGACTCTATCTAGCTTCTCAAATGTAGGATTTTCTCGCCTACTAGCCCAAGTATATTGCCTACCCGAGAGCTCGAGTTCCCTTAGCTCAAGGCTCTGAATTATAGCGTTAAACATAATTGGCCACCTCGGATTATAATTGTCATTGTTCTGTTCTTCAGGTTTTCGAATTATATTAAAATCCCCACCCACCATCATTGGTAGTGGTTCATTTTCACATAGTCGAACTAACTCTGATAAGAACTGTGGTTTGTGTTCATCTTGGGCAGCTCCATACACCGACACTAAGACCCATTGGAATCCATCACCCTTGGACTTTATGAAAAGCTTAACACAAAAATCTCCCACTTCGACATTTGTAACCTGAAGCGTACTAACATTTACCCCTAAAAGCATACCACCCGATCTACCTCTAGGCGGTAAACAAAACCAACTAAAATCTTGCCCAGCCGCTAGATGATTTATAAAAGGAGTAGCAAAATTAGATCTTCTGGTTTCCGATAACGCTAAGAAGTCCAATTTTCTCTCACGGATGGATTCTTGAAAAAGCAAATGTTTTCCAGGTCACGAAAACCCTCAGTATTCCAAAACAGTCCTCTTAAGTTATGCATTTTTTCGCTTATTTTGAATTTTAATTCTAGCACTTCGCCGCTTATTCGAACACGAATAATCTCTCCTTTTTCTGGTCCTCTTGACCATTTCAGAAAGAACTGGAAAATCCGACTGATCCTCCAGCGTTCTATCTATCTCCTCATCCTCTAAGTCCTCTGTTAGGGCCGAAGCTCTATTAAGAACCAAGCTATATGGCTGTTCGTTGTCATTATCTTTCACATTTTTATTCAAGATACAAATCGACCTATCTAATTCAGATTGCTTAATTGACATAGCCGACTCAAAAATTTGTTTTTGTGTTGCCCCTAACGAAACCCCCAAACTTGCAGCCCTATCCGAAATTTGCTTATCAGAAAAGGCTAAAATGGAATGAGTAAGTTTTGAATTACCTTGTAGATAGTCCCGTTGATCCGCAAAGCCATGGCGCGTCCCATTTGGGTGTCATCGGCGTTGTGTTTGCCCTGATGCGCCCACTCGACCGAACAACCATCTCCTCGACGTCCGGGATACCTCCAAAGTCGACGATGCTCTGCTTGGATACCTCCTTTTCGACCCCGCCGAAGCGATTAATCGGAAAAGTTGGCATCGTGGGCGAGAACACCGGTGCCCTAGCTCGCGTCGGCTCAGCCCCACTCGATCCTGCACCCCCACCCGGGGTACACGGAGAGTGCAGAGCTGCCGACATGGAACTCGATCCAGCCCCACCTCCTATGGTGCGTGGAGAGCTCCCCGTGGAGTACGAAACCCCACCTCCTGTGAAGCGCGGCGATTTCGCCACCGGGCTCGATCCCGCCCCACCTCCTGTGGTGCGTGGAGAGCTCGGCGTGGGGCACGAAACCCCAGCCATCGCCCCCGGCGAAAAGGGCAGCAGCTCCGCCTCCTGCTGTGCGCAAGCCGGCGATGAGAGCAGCCCCTCCGTGGCTGGCACAAACACGGTCACGAGGTCCTCAACAATTGGCGGCTCGGCTGATGGTGATCCGACCGCACCATCCAAACCCTCCACCCTATCCAGCTGTGCTCCATTGTCATCCACCTTCTCCATATTATTCTCGCAATTCGCACTGTAGTTCGGTCTCATGAAAGCACATTCCTTCCGTGCATCGTGAAAAGCACGACGTACCATCGGCGAGAAAACAACCCCGCCCTCACGCCGCAGTGGGTGGATTAGAGGCCGATCCTCCCTGTTGTTCCACAACGGTGGTAGAATCCGTTTGCGCAGAATCCTTGCTCAGATTGGTATTCGGGTAGTACTTAGCCACCGCCTCCTGAAAATCATCCCCAATGTCATCGTCATCCTCCTCCCTATCCGACCCTCTCATGTCCACATCCGGATCAACAGGAGGGGCTACTCCCTCCACCACAAAGGTAAGATCAAATAAACAGTTTTAATGAACATGGGAAAACGTCTAGGAATTTTAGTATGATCAAGGCACCTAATTCTGATCCTAAGAACTCCGTGCTGCCTTGTGAACACCATATCGATCTCCAGAGTCTTGCCAAACATATCTCCGACAGCCCATAAAGCAAGAAAATCCCCAATATGAGGCATTGGGATCCCAGAACTCTCAGCCATACCTCCGGCAAATTACTAGTAGGTTCCGGTTTTGAGCCCAACTGTCAAAAAGTGAGCTCACATGGACTGTTTGGCACCCTACACAGACCAAAAACCCTGAGCCTCTCAAGATCATTCCTAGTAGGAAATTGCACCTGAAAGACATGTGCCCCATTTGACGAACATCCCAAACAAACTGCTCCAAGGGACCAACCTCTGTAGCTGTGCAACAATGCTAGGAATGGACATCTCTCCTCCGGTCACAACCAAAGAAGCCAAACGAACATTCTCCATCCTTGCTTTGTAAGTTTCAGTACAAGGGTACTCGAAGAAGATGAGCTCTTCATGCGCATAACCATAGACCTTAACTTGGGGCTTTGGGGCTGTCAACAAATGACATAACCTCTCACCATGTGCTGGTCCCTCGCAGATGACACAAACTTCCACAGTACAATCCACGGATCGATGCCCGGTAACTCCACACCTATAACACCTCTTCCCCTTCTTCGGAGCGGCCGCCCCCAAAGCCGCGGCGAGTTGCTCCGCCGACACCCCCGCAGCCACGACCTCTGGCACCACCGCTGGACCTAAACTGCCGCCAGCTGCGGCCCCTGCGCTCCTTGTTGACCTGCCACAATCTGATCCACCTGAAGCTGAGCGGCTGGTGGAGCCGCAGCCGCTTGCTGAGCAACCACCGGAGCCACCCCCTATTGAGCAGGCACTGGCTGAGCAGGAGGCTGCATCGTCGCAGCAGCCGCAGGAGGCACCACCGCCGGCGGTGTCACCTGCCCAAAACCTCTTCCTCCGTGGGCGCCATAGGCACCATCGCCATAGCGGCCTCGCACGCCCCGGTGGTAGTCACTACGACCTCGACAGTAGCCGTATCCACCCCGTCTCGCATCGACCTGACCGAAGCCAAATCCATCATCGCCACGACCACGGCCGCTGCCCGCATCGCGGCCCTTTTGAAGAAACTTCGGCCATGGCCACCTCCAGCATGGTATAGCCACCACGGTATCCGCGAGGCGCGAAGCCCGTTCCGGCGTGAAAGCCGCCATAGTATCCCGCCGCGCCCGCGCCGTTGGAGCCCTGAGCGCCATGACCGGGCGCCGTTCCACTTGGACCTCCCACCTCGAAGGTGGACGGTCTAGCACCATGTGCAGCTCCTCGACCAGGAGGAATTCCTCCACCCCGGCCAACCTCACCCCCACCTCGACCTCCGCCCCCCACTACCTTATCCTGAAATTTCTTTTTTTGATTGAGTAGCCCAAATTATAAAGACCTAGAAATATTATTTTCGATTTTTGAAAAAACTATCTCCAGTGTGCTGGGGAGCTACTAGGAGTTTTCGGTTTTACACCTCCCTATAGTCAATGCATAATAGCAACTGGAAAAACGGACAAGCACACAAAAGTAACAGAAATACCGGTGTATTCCGAAGGCAGCGCATCTCTCCTCATCAGCAATTCTTCAGGGGAAACAAGATATGAAAATGGATCGAGCTGTAGCCCGTGGAGAGAGCATCTTCTCCACTGCGGCACTACAGTTCTTTCGACACGCAGCTCCTTTTTGTCTATCGTGAGTACTGCTCGTCGAACCCACCGCCCCACCAACCATTGTCATCCTCATCAGTCATCCCCTCGATTGTTCGAACTTTTTTGCGTCAGCCCTGCTGCCCATCAACCGCTTTCCCCAATGGCTGTGCGAGCGGCTATCCTCATCCTCTTTCTCTCGTACTGCTCGGCAGCCGAGGCCATCCGGACGCATGGCGCCGGCTATGTGTCGGCGGTGGGTGACCCCGGCATGCGGCGCGACGGCCTCCGCGTGGCCTGGGAAGCCTGGAACTTCTGCAACGAGGTCGGCCAGGAGGCACCCGGCATGGGCAGCCCCCGCGGCGCCGACTGCTTCGACATCGGTACAACATTCTTTATTGCTAGCTCGCCGCATTCCCTTGTCTTCCTGATTCTAGTATATAATACGTTGCAGATTACCAAGATTGGATGAAAATGTGTCGGTGTAATCGGTTTGTGATTCAAGAATGTCGATTGTTGTGCAGACAGTGGCGAGGGCGAGCAGGGCGAGCCGGTGTACAAGGTGGTGCACCGCGTGACCGACGCCGACAACTACCTCCGTGCCGGCGACCCGTTCCCTGGCACGTCGCAAATTCCACCGTCACCGACGTCGACCGCTATGCGGCGGCGAAGGAGCTCTATCTGGGAGACCGGTGCCAGGTGCCAGACACCCCGTCGCCGTGGCAGTTCTGGATGGTCATGCTGAAGAACGGCAACCTGGACACCACGGCGGCCATCTGCCCCGAGAACGGCCGCCCGACGCGCCCATTCCCGCAGACCTCCCGGTTCCCCTGTCCCGGCGGCACGGGTGCATGAACCAGCCGCTGGTGTTCCACAACCGCACCGCGCTGGACGAAGCCGGCCAGTGGCTGCGCGGCGGGATGTTCGGCACGTACGAGCTGGACGCCACGGATCTTGGGAGCAGCGATGTGTCGTACTACTCGGTGATGTGGGAGAAGGAGATCGCGGCGACGGGCGCCCGGCTGGGTGTTCCATCACAAGCTGCGGACGTCGGCCAAGTACCCATGGCTCATGCTGTACCTGCGCTCCGACGCCACCAGGGGTTCTCCGGCGGCTACCACTACGATACCAGAGGCATGACCAAGATAGTAAGTGGTTTTGTCAGGTGGTTATTCGTTTTTACTGTTATTATAGTAGTGGTGTCACATACTTGCATGCAAACCTGCCTTTTTTTACCTCTTGGTATTTGACAAATTATCGGATTATTAAATTTAAAAATATTGGTTAACGTAACCACCCTCAGTAGTCAGTAGAAAGGGCTAGCTAGACTTAGATCTCCGAAACAAGAAGACAAAGATAAGGACAGGGAGTCAGGGACAGGAACAAAGAACGAAAAGACTTGTAAGAAATTCAATCGACCCGTGCACGGTTCTCTGAGAACGATCCGACACTAGCTGCACATTGCGTAGATGCATTTGTTTAGGCTTGAAATTGCGTAGTTGAGTCGATGTACACAGATTCTGATAGTGATTACACGCATTTCTTAATAGGGACGCACAAGATCTCCATTGATGTTCTTTTGCTTTCGGAATCCAAAGTTGTCCGAACAATAGCATAGCGTGGCTCGCTTTCTTTCGTGTAATCCATTTCTCACGTGAGTGACTGATGAAAGCGTTGCGCTGTCGATCTGTCACTCAGGTGCCGGAATCACCGACTTCAAGGTTCGGCTGACCCTGGAGGTGAAGCAAGGCGGGGGACCCAACAGCCAGTTCTACCTGATGGACATGGGCAGCTGCTGGAAGAACGACGGCAGCCCCTGCGACGGCGACGCCGCCACGGACGTGACGCGGTACAGCGAGATGATCATCAACCCGGAGACGCCGGCGTGGTGCACTCCGGCGCGCCGCGACCAGTGCCCGCCGTGGCACACGTTCCGCAACGGCACCCGGGTGCACCGGAACGACACCGCGCGGTTCCCCTACGGCGCGTACCACGTCTACTGCTCGCCGGGGAACGCCGCGCACGCCGAGCAGCCGACGACGTACTGCGACCCCTACAGCAACCCGCAGCCGCAGGAGATCCTGCAGATCGTGCCGCACCCGGTGTGGGGCGAGTTCGGGTACCCTACGGCCAAGGGGCAGGGATGGATCGGTGACCCCAGGGCGTGGGAGCTCGACGTCGGGGCCTTGTCCCACGCACTCTACTTCTATCAGGTTTGCATGTGTGGATCAACTATGTCCTCCTCGATCGTGATTTTTTACTGCAACTGTCAAATAGAATGATGATTCTCAATGTTTCTAGGATCCGGGTACGCCGCCGGCGAGGAGGCGGTGGTCGTCGCTTGACGTCGGCACCGAGATATATGTTAGCAAGAATGCGGAGGCGGAGTGGACGCTCAGTGGGTTCGATATTCTTGTTCCCAACAACTGCATCGCATCACAGGGGAGAGACATCAGCAGTTGTTGGTAGATTAGGTGATGGGTCATTCTCGTACGTACCACACGCTTCTAAGCAACTCGCGCGAGTAACAAATTGAGTATCGCGTTCCTTAAATTCAAAAAAAAATCCAAAAAAGTACCGCGTTCCTTTACGAAAGGTATTCCTTGGGCCAGGGCCTCTTTTTTTTTCCCACGCGGCTCCAAAAATTGGACCGAGCTCCACTATCATTTGATGATAACGGAACAAAACAACAAAGGAAAATAGTATCCGTGTTCAACAAAAACAAAATAAAACACCGATTGTTGTTGTGTTCTGATATTCACTCAAATATTACAAACAAGAGACTTGAGTTATATTCTCTGTACCTAATAATGGCAGTACCTTATAAGTAGAAGCTCTACAGAAAAGGAGGACCGAAATTTACAGCAGCAGAAGTTCGGCAGGCAAAATGTACACACTTCCCTTATGTATTCTTCTTGCTATCAGAATTGGAGAAGCGGAGCTCCACCGTTTGCAGTTTCTTCCTCAATTCCTCATTCTCAGCAATTAGACGCTCATACTCAGTAAGCAAGCCTTCGGACTGTTTCCGTAGAGCCAAGATATTTGTCTCAGCAGTTTTTAGTTCCTCTGCTTTTGATACTGACTGGTTTTTGAGTAGTTGAACCTGTTCATTCAGACTGTCGATCTTTTTCTGATATCCTTGAACTTCCTCAGCACCTCCGACCTTTGCTTCTTCCAACACCCGGCTCTGCTTTGTGACAGCCTCCTTGTTTTTCTTCATCATCCTTAATTCCCTGATGTAGTGATGTAGTCGATCAATAACTAACCCAAGAAACAGAGAGTATCCTGCAAAACAACAAACACGGGAAGATTCAATCAAACTGAAAGATCAATTTTCTCAGACAATAGTATTCAATTATGTGAAACATTATCCAGTATACAGAAAATATACAACTCATTCTACGAAGGCTACAGTATGATGGATAAAAAGAGGGAACAATTCTCGGAACACATTTTTTGAAACAGACATATTAGTATCAATTCCTTGCAAAAGAAACAATATACTTATATCAACTTTAGTAGCCAACCTTTCGAAACCCAAAATCATGCGTCCTACAATGGCCTACCTTGTACCAAATCTAGCATTAAAACGACAAAGGAAGTCACTGTATTAGGGGTAAATATGCTATGTTGACTAGATTAAAATAACTATGAGCCTACATCATAATTTGGGCCTACTCATAGAGAGAGAAGGGGAGAGGTTATGTGACAGGGCTCATCTCGTTTTACTTTTCAGGATAATTTTTGTAGAGATAAAGCTTAAAATAAATATATGGTTGTGTGCATCTATCGATGTACTGGACAGGCTGCCATGTATACCCCTTTTTTGAAAACAATATCATGTCATCAGGAACTAATAATCCAAGTTTGATCCAGGAGAACTCTGGCAAGATAGAATATCTCGAAAGAATGGTGCATGTGCTTCATTTATTTCTAAGAGGACAATGAAATGTATTAAATGCTACTACAGAACTTTTGGATCGGAATATTTTCTCCATGACATTGTAATGACAGTGTCGGTTGCCAGCGCAAAACAGCATTGCTCAAAACAGTTGCATGCACAGAAGGGCAGTGTGCTATAAGATGTCCCAAGTTCGTCACTCAGCTAAGCACATAAATCAACGCGGAAAACAAAGACACTCGTAGTCCACAGGTCGCGCACCTCAGCAAACATGGTGAGCCCGCCGCCCCAACTCAGCAAGCACCTAAAACCACTCTACCAGCTGGTTGTGAACAACTTCCTCCTCGTCCTCGTCGTGCCAGTCACAACCGCCGGCGTTCTTTGCAAAGCCATGCAACTCGGCACCGACGAGATCCTCTCCGGCTCCATGGCTTGCGGCAGGTTCATATTTTTCTCATCATATTTCTTCCATTTGCCTTGGCCAGCCTCTGCATCATGCGCCGCCCACGCAGCGTGTACCTCGTGGACTACGCGTGCTGCCGGCCAAAGCCCAACTGCCGCGTGTCCATTGGCTCCTTCACTGAGCACGCTCGCATCTCGCCGTATATGAACGACGGCAGCTTCCGGTTCATAACGCGCATGCTCCAGCGGTCTGGCCTCGGTGACCAGACCTACCTCCACCCGTGCCTCCACAACATCCCGCCACGTTGCAGCCTGAGCTCAAGCCGCGACGAGGCGGAGCAGGTCATTTTCGCCGCCATGGACGACCTGCTCGCCAAGACGCGCATAAGTCCTGAAGCCATTGACATACTCGTCACAAATTGCACAGCATTTAACCCGACGCCGAGCCTGGCCGACATGATCATTAACAGGTACAAGTTACGACACGACATCCGGAGCGTGCACGTCTCTGGGATGGGGTGCAGCGCGGGCGTGATTGCCCTAGAGGTCGCGAAGAACCTCCTGCAGGCGGCCCCGCGGGGTGCGCATGCCGTCGTGGTGTCGACGGAGACCACCTCGTTCGTCAACTACACCGGAAAGAACTGGGCGATGCTGCTGCCTGCTGCCCTGTTCCGCATGGGCGCGGCCGCAGTGCTTCTTTCGACATCAAGGTCGGAGTCCCGGTTCAGGCTCACGCACATAGTACGGACGCTCACGGCCGCGGAGGACAGGGCGTACCGGTGCGCGTACCAGGAGGAGGACGAGGAGGGGCAGACGGGGGTGAACCTATCCAGGGACCTCGTGGCCATAGCGGGAGAGACGCTCAAGGCCAACATCGTGGCCATAGGGGCCGTGGTTCTCCCGCCCTCGGAGAAGCTGCTCTTTGCGCTGTCGTTCGCCGCGCGGAAGGTGCTGGGCCGGAAGATCAAGCTGTACGTGCCTGATTTCCGCACAGCGTTCGAGCACTTCTGCATCCATGCCGGTGGCCGGGCGGTGATCGACGCAGTGCAGAGTAGCCTGTGCTTGTCGGATGAGAATGTTGAGCCGTCGCGGATGACGCTTCACCGGTTCGGGAACACCTCAAGCAGTTCTCTGTGGTACGAGCTAGCATACATCGAGGCCAAGGGACGGACGCGGAAGGGTGACCGGTTGTGGATGGTCGGGTTCGGCTCTGGGTTCAAGTGCAACAGCGCTGTGTGGGAGTGCATCAGGTCGCCCAGTGACACCACCGTTGGCGCGCCATGGGCTGATTCAATCCATCAGTATCCTGTGAAGATCTAGAAAGGCTAAAGAACCGTGCATGTACGAGTACATGGCTTCACCGTGCATGTACGAGTATATGGCTTCGGTCCAGCAATATTATCTCTTGATATGTGGATGCAAAGATATTTCCAGGATGTACTTTTGTTGTACTTCATCTAAAAATAAATGATGTACTTATTGGATAGATTTTTTTGGAAAAGAGATTAAAACCCCCGGTATACAGAAAGATTCAATCAAACTGAAAGATTAATTTTCTCACACACTATTCAATTATCTGAAACATTATCCAGCATACATAAAATATATAACTCATTATGCGAAGGCCACAGAATTATGGGTAAAAAAGGAACAATTCTCTGGACACATTTTTTGAAACAGACATAATAGTATCAATTCCTTGTAAAAGAAATAATATACTTATATGGGCTTTAGTAGCCAACTGTTTAAAACCCAACATCATGCGTCCTACATGGCCTCTACCTTGTACCGAATCTAGCATTAAAACAACAAACGAAGTCCTTGAATTAGGGGTAAATATGCTATGTTAACTAGATTAAAATAACTATAAGACTGACTAAAATATGCCAAAACTTTTGCCCCTGCTCCCACTAATTTAATTGTCCCTATACATGAAACTGCATCTCAAGAGGGTGACAGATTAACAAAAACAAAGGGAGGCTAGAATAAGGAAAAACGGAACATAGGATGACATTTCAAGTTAAGATTAGCATATTGTCTCTGCGCTGTTACGAGATAGTAAAAAACCTATTTTCTTAGACTAGTGACTGAGGCCAGATACATTCACAGTCTCATTCTCAAAAGGCTCAGATTTTGTTTGCTGGTGATTTCTCTCTAGCAAATACAGTACTTGTCCACATGCTTCTTCAGTTCTAACAGTATGTCAATGAACAGCCGACGGGAAGTGTTGTGTCAAATAAGGAGTGCATGAGATTTAGGGGGTCACCCGTCGGCACAAGACTGATCGAAACCCAACTGAACAAATGATCTAAAGGTGGATGGACAACCACTACTGTTTCATCTTTATACGGGCAAAGATATTTGAGAGCACAATTGAACAACTTAGCCCACTACATTACTTGAGTGACGGATGTGTGTGTGTGTGTGGGTGGGGGGGGGGGGGGGGGGGGGGGATGACTGGTCAGCGTGAGTATTCACATCACAGTCTCCCAAACCAACAATGTCCCAGAATGTGATTTCGAATTTATTTATGTGTTTACATTGTGCACCAAAGGAGGAATCATGATGAACCAATTACTGTCGATTACTTCGACTATGCAACATATCTGTTATATATGTTGTGATGAACAAGGTTCTTGTGACAAAAAGTAACTTCCAATAAAATGGTCCCTGGTAATATATTGATCAGTGTTCAAAAAGGCGCTCGCCTAGGCGCTTATTTGCGCTTAAACGCATAATTGCGCATAAGCGTTCGCTTTGGTCAGAAAAGCGCAAGGCGCTGGCAAACGCATAATTAAAGCCCGCGTCTTTTTTAACTCTATACAAAATCACCAGAAACATTCTAACGCAAGGCGCTGGCAAAGCGCAACACTAACAGAAATAGAAGTATACATATTTTAACTCTATACAAAATCTTGACAGGAGAATCTTGAAACAGAAACATTCTAACTTTGTTCCATGGGAACAACAATTTATTACGACAGACGTTGGCAGCACCAGTAAAATTAATATCAAGTTATAACACCAAATTATGCCCAATAATATTTTAGTAATTGTTGACTGTAATTTTCTTGTTACAAAAGCTTTCATTTTCTTGACAAATATTTTTTTTCACACATAGATATCAATAGGCACATTCTTCTTTCCAATGTTATGATTTATCAGTACTGTTACGCAGTCTAAATTGAACAGAATCCTAAATTCACACGCGCAATTCTCATAGAAGATCCTATCTGAAAATAAATTTCTTAATTAGCACATGGAGATCCTCTGGCGTTCTTGCAGAACAAATGACCAGTCATATGTAAGACAACAAAGCCATCCATAATCGTTGCACAAACTAATTCTTGCTCTAATTTACCAAACCATGTAAATTCATTTACCCAAAAAGAGGTATCCGAGATTGCCAAGTGATGACAAGTTGCAAGGAGCCAACGAGGATAAAGATATGAACATACCCATGAGCGATGCCTCGAGGAGGTGGCGGCTGGCGAGCACCTGGTCGGTGGGCGTGAACTGGGCGAACTCGCCCTCGCGGCGGCGGATCTTGGCGATGCTGTATCCGCTGGAGGCGAGCACGACGAGCATGGTGGCCGCGATGGTCCTGACCATGACGGGCCCGCGTCCGCGCTTGCTGCGGTCGATGGCGAGCAGCGCCAGGCGGCGCGCGGGCGTGCGGAAGAGCAGCACGACCACCAGCCCCGCCTCGGCGGCCAGCAGCGCGAAGAGCAGCTGGATCATGGCCGCTTCGTCGGCGCGGAGGAGAGCCGGGAGGAGGAGAACGCAGCGATCTCGAGGAATAAATGGGGGGGAACAAGGTCCTGCGAATCAGGGCGGGTTCAGGCGGATTTTTTTAATGGATGGCACGGCTTCTGGTTCTGGAAGTCGTCCTCGTTCGTCCTCCTTTTCTTGGCTCGCTGGCAGCAGACGAGCAGACGAAGAAAGGCGATCCAGATTGTTGGCTCCTAGTTCGACGTGGAAAGCACTGTCGGCAAAACCGTGTGCCGCCTGTGCTCAAAGTCTGGATTCTGAAAAGGGTTGACAAGGACGCTGCAAATTGACGTTGTCCACCGTCCGCCACGTACTCTGCGGCAACGCTGTGATTAGAACATCGTAGTCGTAGATGCAAACGCTCCCATGCCGTGGCCCTGTCGGCCGTCTAGGCCTACAGAACCAAGGTCAGTCTCAATGAAACTTTACTTGATTACTAGGTATAATTGTTTCAGTGTAAAACTTGAAAGCTATTTGAAGCTTTGCGATAACTTTAGGAGTAATGGTTATCTGATTTCTACTTAGTTATTGATTGTTACATGTACTTTTTCTTAGCTTAGCGTGACAGTGTAAGCAAAATTGCATTGTACAATAGCAGAACACGATTTCGAAAGATATTGAAGCTATGTGAAAGTATCTGGTCCATTCTACTCTTAAATTGATTTGTTGTTACCAGTTCATTTTGGAATAAGTTAAAATCGATTAACTTTCTGCAAAAAACCTGAAACAGTATAATAATATACTCACTCCGTCTCAAAATAAGTGTCTCAAAGTTGTCCAAACATGAATGTATCTATACTTGTTTCATGTCTAGATAATCCACTTTTTGACAAATCTAAGACAGTTATTTTGGGATGGAGGGAGTACATAAATTAGCTTGCATTTCCACAATAGAGATATATAGATGTAAGTGGATATTTTTTTCCTGAGAATGTCTATATATGTTGGAGTATTTCTAATTTTGTAGTAAATTGAAATGTTGAACTATGATTATATTTCTAATTTTAGTACGTAAGTAGTGGAATGCAAGTTTGTTGGATTTAATTACATAATAGTTAGAGAAAGTGCATCTAGATCGTATCGAAATAGTTACCAATCTGAAATAATTAAATATGTTTGTTTTCTAGTATAAATAGATAGCATGTATTTGTTTGATCATTTTGATATGTTATCTATATTTTTTCTTGTTGTATAAATTTAGAATCGTTGTTTTTCTAAAGTTTTTCATTTTTGTTTGAAATTGTTTGAGTAAAATGGTCCCATCTGTCAGGAACTTAATATCGTGAAGGAGTTTGTTTTTTTAATTTAAAATTGACAATATTGTTGAAAAATTAGGCGCGGTGGCATACCGTGCTCGTTGTGATTGGAAATTTTGAAATCCGTTTGGAATTTGTCTTTTTTTTTCCAGCAAGAAAATAGAAAAATTATCTAATTGTCTGGATAACTAATCCAACAAATTTTCAACAAAATGGGCATTTATTAGTTTGTGTGGGAAGTTTGAAAATTTATTGTATTTAAAATTTTCTAAAATTATGAAATGTACACTACGTTTTTTTTGTTGCAACTTTTGTGTGGAGAGTATGGAATTTTGGTAGTCTCGGAAACTTTCGAACTATTGTTTGCATTATTTTGTGGGCATTTTTTTTTTGGTGCAACTTTTGTGTGTGAAGTTTAAAAATTTGCTGAATTTGAATTTTTTGACATATATTATTTGTATTTTTTGAATTACAGTTTAGAAGTTATGAATTTTACAATTTTTTCATCATTTTGTTGTAATCAATCAATTTATAAAAATTTGCTGAATTTGAAATTTGTTGACATATTATTTGTAGTTTTTTGAATTACAGTTTAGAAGTTATAAATTTTACAATTTTTTCATCATTTTGTTGTAATTAATCAATTTATGGCAGGGAGGACCCACACATCAGTTTTTTTTAATTCTGGAAAATGCTTACGTAAATGCAAAAAAGCTGACAGGTGGGTCACGCTTGCGTCAGCATGTGACGTTGTTCGTCGGCGGCGGACGCACGGCCGAGCTCCGCCGAGCTCGCGCTCAAGCAGGGAAACGCGCTCGCGAGGCTGGATCCGCGTGGATTTGCGAAAGGGCATCGTGGGGAGGCAACTGGCAGCGGAGCTGAGCCAAATGGTCGCCGGAGTTCGCCGGCGGAGACTAAATCACGGCGGCGGAAGCAGGCGCACGGCACCGCCGAATCCGGTGTGGATCCGCCGTCCCAGCATGTGGCTGTCGGCGAAGATGTAGAGGACACGGCGGCGGAGCGGTATGCATGCTTCGATCTGAACGGGGAGAGGCGGAGCGGCGGGGGCAGGCGTCGGCGGCGCCGGCGAGCTCGGGCTCACGCGGGGAGAGGGGAAGAAGGAGGCTGGGTTGTGTTGACGTTTTTACACGGAGATCCCTAACGTTTCCGAAATTCGTGTATTAGTCCTTTGCGGGGGGTTTTCTGTAAAATTCTGCGTCAATTTCCATGCGGGAGGTGTGACCAGCTGGCCACCGGTTCCACCGGACGGTAACCGGATGACGTGTCGCCTCCTGATTGGAAGAAAATCGGCGGCACTGTAGCTGGGAACAGTGCCGCGCGGTGGGGGCGACGTGGGCGCTCTTTGGCCGTCGGATGGCGCGGATCGGACGGGCGTGAAAAGTGGGCGACGTGGCTTCGGATTTGGGCTGTAGTTCTTTCGGGCTTTTATATATAGATCTATATCATATACTGTACAAACATAACTAAACCATCATTGATCCACAAATAATTTCTAGTTTAACAACTGAGCATATAAAAAAGCTGAGGATCAATACTTATCTCATAACGAATTACCGGTAACTTAGAGCTTTTTTCATGTGAAATTGTCTTTTTCAAACTAATCAAGAATCATTCTTCTACATCCACAAATCGACCATCTATGCGTTGGGCAGAAAACTTAAAGGCACGACTCCGTTGTTAACATTTACAAGTTTCAAGTAGTAAAAAAGAGTTGCCATATGTAAAGCCAGTGTGTGGCTTAACATAGAGACAGGGCGGCGGTGATCTTTGGTGTTATATTTATTTCCATTAACTTGGTACGTTGTAAGGTGTTAGTATATAAATATCTTGGACTGATATGCTTGAAGTGTATGTAAGTGGATTACACTCGTGTTTCTATTACCTTGGGTATTTGTGTCATTGTGTGCACTAATGGCCCGAGCCCTAGGTTTCTACCACCGCGCCGCCGCCCCACCGCCTCCCCTTCCTCCCGGGCCCCTCACGCGGGGGGCTCCGGAGGCACCCCATACATTTAGGCGAAGAACCACCACTTCGGTCCATCTAGGCCGCTGCCGGCGGCAGTGGCGGCGCCCCGGCCGTCAAAGATGATGGGGCTGAAGGCGGACCCTGAGGGCCATCTCCTCGCGCGGGGACGAGGGCCTCTAGAGGTCGCTACTCCCACCCGCTTTCCCTAGCATGCTCCAGGGGTAACCCTAGGTCTAGTCTTCTAGATCGGACGACAGCGGCGCCATCCGGCGCCGCATTCTCTATTGGGGGCGTCGTCTAGGAGGTGGATCCGGTTAGAGGGACTCGTGGTTGTGTGTTGTTCGCGGAAAGTTTTTGGGTCCAGTTTCCCTCATAAACTGGACCAACCTTCTATATGTTCAATGGATTGAGAAGTGATCCTGCTAACATTCAAAAAAATGTGTGTACTAATTATTATTTTTTTACGAAAAAAGTTCCAATCTATTCATCAATTGTCAAGGTAGTACAAAGAATGCAAGAAGTAATAAAAATTACATCCAGATCCGTAGACCACCTAGCGACGACTACAAGCACTGGAACGAGCCGAAGGCGCGCCGCTGTCATCGCCCCTTGATGGGGGGATAATAACCCGGTAGGCCCATAAAGAGGGAAGCGTGACCCGCCAGGCTGGAGGCCCGGCCAGGCCAGCTAACCATCAGCATGGGCCGGGTTATGTCGCTGGGCCAGTAGGTTTGGCGGTAACCCGGTTCAGGAAGGAAAGGTTCTAGAAGACCAGAGGCGGTTCAGGACTTGGAGGACACGAAGGCCAGAAGAGCTAGAGTAGGACTCCGAGTCTGGGTAGAACCCGGATTCGTCTTGTAAAGCGCCAGGAGACCCGGTCGTCTATATAAACCGGTCCTGAGCCCTAGTTGAGAGGAACCTTTACGATCCAAGCTTAGGCGAGAGAACCATAGAGAAACATACGCTACCAAGCGAACCGTGTAACCTAGATCGAGATTCGGCTCTGTTGTCGTAGCCGGGTTATCGAGATCGAGATCAATAACAAGATAGCAGGAAGTAGGTCTTTATCTCCAATGGAGAGGCCGAACCTGGATAAACACTTTGTCCCTGCAGTTCTAAACAATCTCCCAGATACCAGAGTCGCCTTGCCCATCATCTCAAGCTACCCCAAGGTAGCATCTGCCGTGTTATCTACCCCACGACAGTTGGCGCCGTCTATGGGAACCGCGTCCAAAGGTGTCACCATCATGGGAGAAGCAATGCAAGGAGTGGAGAATTTTGTTTTCGGCGAGATCACCCTCAACTCGCAAGGGGAGCCCATCGTTGATGATTCTGGCTAGGGGCCGGAATCAGATCTACTTGAATCAGGTGACGTTATTCCAATTGGCAAGTTTAACGTTTTTGTTGGTATGATTGCAACTAGATCTGCTAGTGATGGAGACTATGAATCTGTGTCAGGAGCTGCCACAATTGTTCAATCTGATGGAGAAGAATCAGTTGGTACGGCTGAAGATGAGCTGCCCCTGGACGTACACGAGGAACGATCGGGAAACCCGGCTCCAATCCCGGGTGATGTGGTGGACCACCAGGTTCAGAATCGATCTTGCCCCTGTTTGAAGGCCGGTTCGGATATGGAGCAGAAGAAGAGGATGAAGAGGAGCAAGAGTCCAGCCCAAGCCCGGTTAGGAGGGTGGCGGTTTACACCGCCCCATCGATCAACGCGGGAGCATCACCGTCAACTGTCGTGCCCCCAGCTTTTACTCCGGGTCAACAGCAGCAACCATTGCCACCAGTACTGGAGCTGGCGGGTCAAAGAGTTGATGGAGACCCGGCTTCGGTGTCAGAGGAAAGTGAAAACACGGCGCGTTACAGGAACAGTTTCGGTTTTCTCAATAACCGGGCTCAGGGCGAGGAAAGAAACAACACAACTGGGGCCCAGGCCTTGTTTAACAATGGCCTGGGCCTAGACCCATCAGCACTCACGAGGATTGTTACCCCAGAGAACGCAGCAGCTAGAGCTATAGAATTGGATACAGCGCCGGGCTTTGGAGCAGATGCGCAGAGACACAATGGCAGAGAAGCAGGATATGGAGGTTAGGCGAAAGCAAATAGAGGATGAGGAAAATCGTCTCAATGAGATGACCAGGGCACACCGGAGGAGGCACCAGAGCCGGCTGGCTCCAGGAGAAAACGCCATAAATCCCGCAGTATTGTTTAGGACCCCAGAAGATCAACCAATCGATATAACTCAGGTGGCTCCAGTTGTTAGAACAAATGCAGAACCAGGAAGAGAAACAGGAAGGGCTGGAGTTACAGCTGCAGCACTGCCGGGTCTTCTCGCTGGGGGAGCCAGGGGAAATCCGGGTCTGACGCCTAGGACACCAAGGTTCCACACGCCGGTGGGCCATTTTTCCAATCCAGCAGATAACGTGTACGCTGCAACTTTAGCACTTGACCGTATTCCATTGGGAGACTCGCCAGCAGAGATTGAAGCTCGGCGTGCCATTGACATGTTGCGCACTGCGGTTGTTCAGCAAGTTCAGTATTCAAAGGAGAAAAGCGCGCTTCATTCCACAACTTATCGTAGTAAGAGTCGCCACGGTGGGAACCCGCCATTGGCCGGGTTTGCCGCGGCACAGCAGCAAAACCCGCCCCAGCAGAACCAGAACCAGAACAATCAGCAGCACCAACCCGCCCCTGCAATTTCTGTGACTCAGCAGATAGTCAATAGATCGCGAGCGGGAAGAAGTGCAGCTAATGCAAACCCGGCAGTACCTGCCGCTGGAGTGCCGCAAGGAGGACCGGGTCCCGCGCCAGCAGCGTCTGCAAGCTCGCTGGGCAACAACAATTTTTTGACAAGTTCTTCTACCTTAGCCGGGCCAAAGTGTCTTTCAGATGCCATTAGAGCGGAGCCTTTCCCTGAGAAGTTCAAGGAGCCAAGCAAGATTTCCAATTACGAGCCGAGCACGGACCCAGCAAGTTGGTTGAGCAGCTATGAGATGGCAATGTGTATACGCAATGCCACAGAGAACGTTTATGCAAAGTACATGTACTTAATGATGAGTGATGGTGTAGCAAAGTTGTGGTTCAAGAATCTGCCAGAGAAGTCTATCAATTCTTGGGATGAGTTGAAAACAATTTTTATCAAGCACTTTCAGGGTACGTGCAAGCGATTATTTTCCATTGAAGATCTTGATCGTTGTGTACAGTGGAAAGGCGAGTCAGCGCGTCACAGGATGGGCCGGGTCACGGAAATCCTGCACTCCTCGTCAGGTATCGAGCCCAAGGACGCAATTTCATCGATGGAGAAAACTTGCAAGTACGCTCCCTTGGTCCAGAAACTGGGTCGCATGAAAGAGGGACACCGGGTTAAGCCCGTTACTATGGCAGAGTTGATGGATGCGTGCAACAGACACGCAGCCACGGACAAGACCCAGGATGATAGTGAGGAAGAAAAAGGGAAAGGTACTGCGAATAATGGAGGAAGGAGCAACAATGGCCCGGGAAACAATAACAACAACAATCAGAATCAGCACAAGCGTGGGCATCAGGAGGGAAACTCAGAGCTAGTGGCAAACGCAAATGTCGGGTTTTAGAGGCAAAGGATGGACGGAAATTATCAGGAAAACAGGAATTATCAGGAAAACAGAGGTTATCAGGGAAACAATGGGAATTACAGTGGTGGAAATAGTTATCAAGGATCACGTCCAATGAGCACTGAAGAGGCCTTCAGGATGTCGTGTCCTCGTCATAGCAAGAACGGCAGACCCGCCAATCATTCATTGGCCCAGTGTGTGGATCTGAACAGGTGGAAAAACAATGAAATTCAGAGAGCTTTGCAAGGAGCAAACCGAAGTGGAGGACCCGGCCCGAGCGTTAACCCGGCTGCGGGGCCTCTAACTGGAGCAAATGCGGTACCTACTAGCAACACAGGACCCGGCCAAAATACAGGTAACCAGGGTGGATTCTCAAACCAGCCAAGGCAACTTGGCCAATATCATATATATACCAGTGGCACGACCAAGAGAGAGAGAAAGATAGTCAAAAGGGCAGTTAACTCAGTGGCTGCAGGGGTGCCAAGGTATTTAAGATGGTCAGAACATGCTATTACGTGGAGTAGAGCAGATCACCCGGGTGTGGTGGAACATCCGGGTCTGCTTGCTTTAGTTGTGGCTCCTCAGGTTCATGGTTTCGAGCTAAAAAGGTTTTGATGGATGGTGGTAGTAGCATTAAT
Organism: Poa pratensis; assembly: GCA_947311845.1. Classification (NCBI taxonomy): domain Eukaryota; kingdom Viridiplantae; phylum Streptophyta; class Magnoliopsida; order Poales; family Poaceae; genus Poa; species Poa pratensis. The sequence continues at coordinate 30,973,654 of CAMZMU010000036.1, read as the reverse complement.
ATCCTGTATTGGGAGAAATTTGTACGCATGGGTCTGAAGGAATCACAGTTACAGAAAACGTCAATGGTGTTTCATGGTATAGTTCCTGGGAAATCAGCTACTCCGGAGGGAAAATTTTCATTAGAAGTTGCTTTTGGCGAGTCTATCCATAACTTTAGGTCAGAGTGGCTCACTTTTGAGGTGGTGAAGTTCCAAGTCCTTATCACGCGTTGTTCGGAAGGCCGGCTTATGCCAAGTTCATGGCAAGGCCGTGTTATGTGTATTTGCAGCTGAAAATACCGGGTCCCAAGGGATCATCACAATTCATGGTAACAGAGAAATTGCAGCAGAATGTGACGAGGGAGATGCAGCCCTGGCAGAGCAAACTTGTGCTAGAGAGGAGTTGAAGGCTTACAGGTCTAATCTTGACCCGCAGGACAACAAGGCACTCAAAAAACCAACAACAGAAGATGACAGGGCAAAGTTTAAAGCAGCAAAAGATACCAAGATGGTGGATTTTGTGCCTGGAGATTCCTCGAAGCAGTTCGCCATAGGGACCAACCTAACTGATAAATAGGAAAGCGCGCTCATCGAGTTCATCCGTGAGAATCGGGATGCTTTTGCATGGACACTGTCGTGTCTCGTTGCACGGACACCGGGAGTATAGGATACCCCCTTTTAGGTTCGGCACGGGGCGCGAAGGAGGCTGAGAATCGTCTTCTTGGGCGGAGTCTAGATCAAGCTCTCCTCTCCACGATCAAAGCATGCAACCAAAGGGACACAAGGAGCTACCCAGGTTCAGGCCGCCCGGAGGCTAAAAGCCCTACTCCTGCATGTCTGGATTGATGAGTTCTTCATAGTGTGGCTTACAATGGAACCTCCCGGACAGGGTACCCGGAAGGGTTTTGGCCCGAGGTAGAAGAAGGACAGATCCTGACCCGGAGGAGATCACCTTCCTCTCTACCTCCGCAGCCCTAGTCTAGTCTTGCTCTGGTTCTAGCTTGTGTTCGCCTTGCTCTCTTGTTCTTTCGTCCTCCCTCCTCCGTGCCTTGGTCCTCCTTTTATAGGCTAAGGGGTTGCCACAGGGTCACGTGAGGGGCATGAGGGACCTTCGGGGTGAAGGACCCTCCTCATCTAGTTTAGGGGGAGACGTGGCCTCTCCTCAGCCTAGCGTCTCCTCTGGGTTAGGTGGGAGCGTCCGCCTTGGGGTGGACAGGAGCTGACACCACCACGGGGCGTGCTTCCCCCCGCGCTGCCTTCGCCTTGCTTCCCAAGTCTTCCGTGGTGAGGTGGAGTGCTTATCCACAGGAACGTAGGAAGTACCCGGAGGGAGCCTGGCCTCCTGCCGGGAACTCGGGCTCTCGGGTCCTTCCTGGCCTTCTTGCTTGATTCGGGGACCCGGAAGGTCCCCAGGACCGGAGCCCTTAGTCGTCGTAGGCCATGCGTGTCTTGACGGTGAACCCGCCAGCTTGACTTGAGTCTTGGTCTTGTCCATCTTCATCTTGGGCCCACATGGGGTGGACCCACTTTGGCAGTACTAGGGGAACCCCATGTTCCACTGTTGCGACAGTAGCCCCCGGGCATGGTCCCGGCGGCTCTTGCTCCAGCTGCCGGGGCCATGGCCTAAAGATAGGTCAAAGTGGGTCCCGGGTACCTGGTCTTCTCAGCTCCGTTGGGGACCCGCCGAGGCGAGGTAGAGACGAGCCCCCGGGTCCTGTTGACTGAATCACGGCGAACGTTGCGATTCATCGGACCCCTTGCTTATCCTGGAATCCAACGGGCGAAACGCGCAGAAATCGGCACGCCCCCTCGATCCCCACGTCCGTCGGAGTAATGGGGCCGCGACGTGACGTGTGGGATGCCTTATAAGCCACGACTGGCTTCCACTGTAGCCGTTACCTCTCCAGATTCGCCGAAATCCCCAAATCGCCGCCTCCACCTTCGTCTTCCTGACTCTGCTCCGCCGCCTCCCCTTGTCGCCATTGCACCAATTTCCCTTCTGCTCCAATGGCTCGAGTGAAAGTTCTCGGCCGGAGGAAGAAGAGCGCGGAGGCCTCGCCCACCGAGAAGCCGCTGTCCCCAAAAACCAAGAGATCGCGGCGGAGATCGGCGCGCAACGCCGAGCGGGCCGAGCTCAAGAAACAGAAGGCCTTGTTTCCCAGCTGCTTCGCCGGTGACGCGGAGATGATGCGGAAAGCGGGGCACTTCGGGGTGATGGAGTCTGCTGGCGCCGATGGTGTCCCAGCCAGGAAAGCGTCGGAGGTCTTTCCGCCGTCGGCGACCAGGACACCCAAGCAGATCCCCATTTTCGACAGCTTCATGTTGATGGGGCTCGTCCCCCCTTTCTCGGATTTCTTCATGGAGATCTTGCGCGCGTATCAGCTGAAGCTCTTGCATCTGACCCGGCGCCATCCTCGACTTGGCGGTCTTCGCCTACACCTGCGAGGCGTTCGTCGGGGTGATGCCATCCGTGGCGCTGTTCCGCCACTTCTTCTACCCTCGCATTGGGGGCCAAGGCTGGATGGGAGGCAGCGTCACGTTCTGCTTCCGTCCGAACATCAAGTGGGCCTTCCCCCTCATGGAAACCAAATCCAGATGGGAAGAGTGGAGGGATCACTGGTTCTTGGTCGGGGTGCCAGAAGCTGATGCTCAGCTGGAGGAGCCGACGGAGCGTCCGTGGATCTGGACACTTGGAGAAGTGTCAGCTTGCAGGATGAACAGTTCTCGGCGGTCGTGGCGCGCTTCAAACTTCTTCGCGAGAAAGAAGTTTCCGGAGCCGCCATCGTCGCTCATTTCCTCCGCAATCGCCTCGCGCCACTGCAGAAACGCCCGCACCCGGCCTGGAACTTCCAGGGCCCCGGGGATCCTTCTCGCCTGAGGTGTCCCGACATGGAGGAAAACCTTGTCCGGGATAACGTGAGAGGGACCTTCACTCCAGGGGTCAAGTACCAGCTGCCCAAGGGGTTTCTGCCCCTGTGCGACGACCCGGAGAAGGACAAGATCCTGGCGCAGATGCCGGTCTGCAACGCCTTTGGTATTGTAGGCCGGGCTGATCACGGGCCCAGACCTCCTGTGGTGAAGACCCGCAAGGTCAGGGCACCTTCCAGCCCTGAAGAAGGAGAATGCTGGGAGTCCAACGAGGAGAGCGAGGAGGAATCCGAAGAGGAATTCTCCGGCTCTGAGACGACGACGACGGAGGCGACGGGCGCGAGACCGACGCCTCCGACAGAGACGAAGATGCTGGCGACGACCCGTTGCCAGCGATGACGATGATGAAGATGACGACGAGGAGGGGGCTGCTCCGCCCCCGCAGTCTGCCCTCGGGGTCGATGCTGCCCCAGACCCGAGTGTCCGCAGCCGTTCCCCGCCAGTCGTGGTGATGGGGAACGATGAAGACCATGTGGACGAAGAAGCGAGCGCCGCTGGCTTCGTCCGAGCCCCCCGCCGGAGAGCTTCTGCCGGCCGCCTGTCACCCGTGGTGGAGCCACCTGCTGCCTTGGGAGAGACGCCAGCGAGCCCCCAGGCGTCTTCTGCTGCGTCGGTAGATGTTCCCCCGTCAATGGGTACCAAGCGCACCCGAGAGTAAGCCTCTTCTTCACTTCTTTCTTGCACTTTGCATTCTTGCCTTCCCCAAGGAAAATGACCGAGTGTTGGTGCAGGGGTTCTCCTTCCTTGGGTACTGGCAAGAGACGGCGTGATACGGCGGAGGACGACACCGCCACTAGCCTTGGAGCCGGTGGAGGAGGGATGCTTCCTCCCATAGCAGAACTTGAAGGCCGTCGGGGAGCGGAGTGGGGAGCGTGACGGCGACCTCCCTAGCTCACCCGGGGAAAGCGCTCGACGCCCTGACGCCCGAGCAAGCAGGTAACCCAGAGCTTGCGGGTAACTTCGTTTTCTTGACGCACCAATGCTTTTCCTGACATCCTTTTGTTCCCAGATGCCTCAGTGGCCAACGTCTTTTCTCCCGGCGGCCTTCATGGGGGACCAGCCAGGAGAAACCACCTTCCCTCTCGCCTTCAGAGGGTCAAGAGGTGTCCAAGGGCGCCCCGAGTTCGCGGGCAATGGGAACGCAGACCGCGAACCCTGTTCCGGGTCCAGGCCTCGATTTGATAGAGAGCTCCTTGATGACTGGGACGGTGTTAACGACTTTTGCCTCTTTTTCCACTGATTCTGGCGCCAGCAAGGAGATGGCGGCGCTGATGAAGATCAAGGAGAGCCTGGCCGCCAACCGCAAGAAAAGTGTGCCTGCCCCGGGAGGTCCCCCGGCAGCTACTCCAGGGTTCACCATCAGTGGTGACGACGCGATGGATGCCATCATCCGCGGGATAGCTCAGCTGGGCAAAGACTGTGCGACCGTGAGGCCGCCGTTGTGGGGACCATCGAGAGTGTCGAGGAACTGATCCAGAAGGGGATGGACAAGCTGAACCGCTTGGCAACCCAGATCACCACCTTGCTCCCGGCTCTGAGAAGAAAGATGCAGACCGGAAGGCCGAAAGTGAGCGCCAAGGCAAGGTCCTCTTGGCGAAAGAGCGACAGCTAGCTCCCGGGAGGCAGAACTGGCTGAGAAGGAGAAGCCTTGGAGCTCCAGAAACTCCAGCAGGAGCAGCAGACTGAGAAACGCCTAAGGGAGGCAGAGGACCGCCACCGTGAAGAGCTCGAGGCCAAGGACATCCAACTCTGGAAGTCCAAAGAGCAGGAGGCCGCCCAAACCATTGAAGATGTCAAGAATGCCCTCCATCAGGAGCAGGAGTCCGTCCGAGCTTTGCAGCAGCAGGCCAAGAATGACGGCCAGAAGATGTCCGAGCTGAAAGAATCCTTGGAGGCGCAAGGTAATGAGCTTGCAGCACTGAAGGAAGGCCATCAGAAGCTGATCCAGGCCAACTCCCAGGCATCTTCTGAGCTGTCCGAGCTTCGCCGTCTTAACCAGGAAGGTTTCGCCGAGGTTGAGGCCGCCTGCGACTTGGCGACGACGCGAGTGAAGCGGCTGAGTCTGCCCACTGAAGCCCCGGTGTTGGAGCCAAAGCGCCAGAGTCTGCCCCTCGTCGCGAGATTCATCAGAGAAGTAGTCGCTGATCTCCGGTCTTTCAAGAACAAGATGGTCACCCGGCTTGTGAATGACAAGCATGAGACGAGCAAGGCGACGGCGGCCTTGGTGATGGCGTCCTTCAGAGAGGCCAATCCGGGCGTGGCCTTGCCGGACTTCTCGGCCTCGTCTCCTTCTGAGGCTTCTCTCCAGGCGGTGTCAGCTCCCGCGACTGCACTCGCCATGAGGAAGTTCCCGCCACTTAGTTGTCCTGCACCATGTTTGGGCACTTCGTGCCCCCGAATAAACTTTGCGTCAGATCTCATGTACCAGCATATTAAAACTTGCTTGTAATAGGCTAGAACTTGCTATGCTACTCTAGTTCTCGGGTTGCTTTTATTTGTCTTTAGCATGTTTTTACTTTTCTCCACGTCCTTGAGGAACTTCCTGGGATGTAAGCTTACCCGCGAGGCCCTGACAGGTCAGGCATGCGCTCGCGAGCCCTACCGATACCCAAAAAGCCGCTCACTCTGTTGGCACGCACGTCCCCGGGGTGTATCAGGTCTGTGCACCGCTTTTTACCCCCGGGAGAGTCGATACCCCATGAGTGCTCGCACGACGGTCGAGCCTTGCCTTTCTAGTTCCGCACATGTTCTGTTACCCGAGAAGTAGATAGCACGGACTGCAGAAACAGGTTTGAGGGTAACTTATCTTTTATTCATCATGGACGTTCTGAACGACAACTGGACACTTCAGGGTACATCTTGTGGCAACATGGCTCTTCCGGGTACACAACACGGATTGCTTCAACGATTCTTGCATGGAGGAAGGTTAGCAGCTTCTTCCATCCTGGCGCATGTCCCACAAGCTCTCCAGGGTATCCACAACACGGATACTCATCTTTTCACGCATCTTGAGGTTGCGGACGTTGACGTGGAACGCGGCGATGACGGAAGCCTCACAGAGGTACTTCGGGATAATGCGGTCGACGACGCCCCGGAACCTCCAGATGTAGTGTCGCAACGTCTCCTCAGCTTCTTGCTCCAGGTGATAGAGGTCGGAGACGGTTGCAGGGTACGGCGTGCAGCAGGTCTTGAGGTGCTGGCTGGCCTGGCCTTCCATGTCCTCCCGCGAACGACGCCTGGGGTTGGAGCTCTGACCAGCACCTTCTTCAGGAAGTTCCATGGGCCGCTTGCCATGGGGGTCCTCAGGCTGTTCCTCCGCCGGAGGTAGTGGCTCGGGGACGGCAGCGCCGTGGTCGATGGTCGGGGCAGGACTCGTGGGAGCGTGGCATTGGAGAGCGTAGTCCAGCAGGTTTTCCAAGCTGTTGATCCATGCCTTCGCACGGGGATCACTCTTGCACTGATCTGGGGGAAAGGAGAGAAGCGCCCGGGCCACGCCCAGAGCTTCCTCTAGCCCCCAGCCTTTCCGCGATGCCTGGCACGCTTGCTCTCCAAAGACCTCCCGAGCTCCCGACATGACTTTTGCTTGTGACTGAGGCAGCTGCTTGCCTTGTCCCGAGGAGACGGCTGTTCCTGGAGCGGATCCGACCGCGGACGAGGTGCTCGAGGCAGATCTTGGCGATCTTGCCGTAGACCGCGAACCAGAAGAAGAACTTGACGACGAGCTTGTTTCCGAAGAAGAGGAGCCTGATGTAGACTCCGACGTTGTCGACGAAGAGCTTGCCGTCGCGGCTGATGTAGGCGAGTCCAGCGCTTGCGCCCCCTACCTGGCGCGCCAGATGTCGTGTCTCGTTGCACGGACACCGGGAGTATAGGATACCCCCTTTTAGGTTCGGCACGGGGCGCGAAGGAGGCTGAGAATCGTCTTCTTGGGCGGAGTCTAGATCAAGCTCTCCTCTCCACGATCAAAGCATGCAACCAAAGGGACACAAGGAGCTACCCAGGTTCAGGCCGCCCGGAGGCTAAAAGCCCTACTCCTGCATGTCTGGATTGATGAGTTCTTCATAGTGTGGCTTACAATGGAACCTCCCGGACAGGGTACCCGGAAGGGTTTTGGCCCGAGGTAGAAGAAGGACAGATCCTGACCCGGAGGAGATCACCTTCCTCTCTACCTCCGCAGCCCTAGTCTAGTCTTGCTCTGGTTCTAGCTTGTGTTCGCCCTTGCTCTATCTTGTTCTTGTTTCTCCTCCCTCCTCCGTGCCTTGGTCCTCCTTTTATAGGCTAAGGGGTTGCCACAGGGTCACGTGAGGGCATGAGGGACCTTCGGGGTGAAGGACCCTCCTCATCTAGTTTAGGGGGAGACGTGGCCTCTCCTCAGCCTAGCGTCTCCTCTGGGTTAGGTGGGAGCGTCCGCCTTGGGGTGGACAGGAGCTGACACCACCACGGGGCGTGCTTCCCACCCGCGCTGCCTTCGCCTTGCTTCCCAAGTCTTCCGCGGTGAGGTGGAGTGCTTATCCACAGGAACGTAGGAGTACCCGGGAGGGAGCCTGGCCTCCTGCCGGGAACTCGGGCTCTCGGGTCCTTCCTGGCCTTCTTGCTTGATTCGGGGACCCGGAAGGTCCCCAGGACCGGAGCCCTTAGTCGTCGTTGGCCATGTGTGTCCTGACGGTGAACCCGCCAGCTTGGCTTGAGTCTTGGTCTTGTCCATCTTCATCTTGGGCCCACATGGGGTGGACCCACTTTGGCAGTACTAGGGGAACCCCATGTTCCACTGTTGCGACAGACACCCAGTGACATGCCAGGCATTCCGACTGAACTCGCTGAGCACCGTTTACATGTTGATCCAAAGGCAAGGCCGGTAAAGCAAGGTTTGAGAAAAATGAATGCAGAAAGAAGAAAAGCTATAGGAGAGGAGATAGCCCGGTTATTGGAAGCCGGCTTTATCATGGAGGTTTTCCACCCAGAGTGGTTGGCTAACCCGGTTTTGGTTCTGAAGAAAAATAATGAGTGGAGGATGTGCATCGATTTTACAAGTCTCAACAAGCATTGTCCAAAGGACCCGTTTGCGCTGCCGCGCATCGATCAAATGGTTGACGCAGTGGCAGGCAGCGAGCTCTTGTGTTTTCTGGACGCATATTCAGGTTATCATCAGATTAGGCTTAATAGGCAGGATTGGGAAAAGACATCGTTCATCACCCCCTTTGGTGCTTTTTGTTACAAGACCATGACTTTTGGGTTGAAGAACGCAGGAGCAACTTATCAGAGGTGTATTCAAAACTTTTTTCATGATCAGATTGGACGCAATGTGCATGCTTATGTGGATGATGTGGTAATCAAGTCAGAGAAAGCCGGGTCATTTATTAGTGACCTTACAGAAACATTCAAAAATTTGAGGAAGTACAAGATGAAGCTCAATCCTACAAAGTGCGTGTTTGGAGTTCCAGCGGGAAAGTTGCTGGGTTTCATTGTGTCAGAGCGCGGGATTGAGGCAAACCCGGAAAAAATCAGAGCCATCCAAAGTTTGAAAAAACCAGAGGAATTGGCAGATGTTCAGAAGTTGACAGGTTGTGTGGCTGCGCTAAGCCGGTTTATATCCCGGCTCGGAGAAAAAGCAATCCCTTTATATAAGTTACTGAAGAAAACAGACTACTTTGTGTGGAACCAGGAAGCAGATGAGGCATTTGAAGCTTTGAAGAAACAGTTATCAGAAGCGCCAGTTCTGGCGGCCCCGGGTCCCAAGGAACCCATCTGTTATACGTCGCTGCCGGGCCTCAGGCTGTGAGTGCTGTGGTGGTGGTCGAGCGTAAGGAGGAGGGCAAGGAAAACCCGGTTCAGAGGCCGGTCTATTATGTTAGTGAGGTGTTATCAGAAGCAAAGCAGCGCTATCCGCACTGGCAGAAACTAGTGTTTGGTGTTTTCATGGCAAGTAGAAAGCTAAAACCATATTTTCAGGAGCATCCAATCACAGTGGTGAGTTCAATACCCTTAGCAGATATCATCAGGAATTCAGAAGCTACAGGATGAATTGCCAAGTGGGCAATATAGATGGGCCGTACCACATTGACTATGTGCCTCGCACATCTATCAAGTCTCAAGCATTGGCTGATTTTCTTAATGATTGGACACAGTTGAGTGCACCACCCCTTACCCCGGGTCTCAAGCCTTGGGTCATGCACTTTGACGGGACTAAGCAAACAGAAGGTTCAGGGGCTGGAGTTGTGTTAACTTCTCCCAAGGGTGATAAGTTGAGCTATGTTTTGCAGATTCATTTCGATTGTTCTAACAATGTGGCAGAATATGAGGCCTTGTTGCATGGTTTGCGTATGGCAAAGGAGATGAACATCAAGCATATCAATTGCTATGGGGATTCAGATCTTGTGGCACAGCAAGTTTCAGGAACATGGGATAGAAAAGATGCGACAATGGCGGCTTACAGAAGAGAGGTGGACAGGGTAGCCGGGTTTTTCTCAGGCTATCAGGTGGATCATATTGATCGCAGAAAAATGATGCTGCGGATGCTTTGTCAAGACTCGGTTCACGCAGAGAGCCGGTTCCACCTAATGTTTTCATGGACGAGCTATGGACTCCATCAGTCAAGCTTCAGGACGTGGAAGAACTGGCGGGTCAGGAAGACCCAGATTCGTAGTTAGTAGCAGTAACTCATGAAATTCCAGAGTGGACAGAACCGTACTTGGCGTATCTTTTGCGTGGAGAGCTGCCAGAGCAGGAAGTTATATCCCGGCAAATTGTGCGCCGGGCTAAGGCTTACGTGGTTATTGATGGCGAGTTATATAAGAGAAGTGTTTCTGGAGTGTTTCAGAGATGTGTGTCTGGAAAGGAAGGCCGGCAAATTCTGAAGGAGATTCACGAGGGAGATTGTGGTCATCATGCTTCAACAAGGTCTTTAGTAGCAAAAGCTTTCAGACATGGTTTCTTTTGGCTCACAGCCCAGGCCGATGCAGAGCGTCTGGTAAGCAGATGTGATGGTTGCCAGAGATATGCAAGGCAAATTCATGTGCCGGCTCAGGAGTTGCGAACAATACCTTTGACTTGGCCTTTTGCAGTTTGGGGGCTTGATATGGTGGGTCCTTTTAGCATGTCTCCTTGCAAGAAATTGTGAAGCAGCTACAGCAGTCAAGTTTTTGAAAAAGATCATACACAGGTTTGGGTATCCTCATAGTATCATCACAGACAATGGCACTAACATGTCCCTTGGTGAGATGGCAAAGTTCTGTGGTAACCAGGGTATACGTTTAGATGTTGCTTCAGTTGCTCATCCGCAGGCCAATGGACAAGTAGAACGAGCAAATTAGGAGTTGCTTCGAGGTTTGAAACCGCGTCTCCGGGTCCCGTGTATCAGAGCCGCCGGAGCGTGGGTTGAGGAGTTGCCATAAGTAGTTTGGGGGATCAACACAACACCAAACAGATCCACCAAGATGACCCCTTTCTTTATGGTGTATGGGGCAGAGGCAGTTTTGCCAAGTGATATAATTCATGACTCGCCTCGCGTGGCGGCTTACGTTGAAACAGAAAATGAGCAGACCAGGCAGGATTCTGTGGACCTGTTAGAGGAGAACAGAGAACAAGCATTGGAGAGATCAAGTATATCAGCAAGATTTGAGGCGGTATCATAGTCGCCAGGTTAAAACTCGCACTTTCCAGGAGGGAGATTTAGTGTTGCGATGGACGCAATCCAAGGAAGGGATGCACAAGTTATCTCCTCCGTGGGAAGGGCCATTCATCATAACCAAGAAATTGAACAATTAATGGTTCATATTATTTGGTGGATGCTAGAGAAAAGTCCGAGTCTGTAAATGACACAGCGCACTCCACCTTTTCATTAGAAGAGCGGGAGCGGCCATGGAACATTGCCCAGCTGCGCCCATACTATACTTAGCATGAGAAAGAGATATGAGATGTAATACACGATGTAACAGGCAGCAGGTTTCAGACGCGCTCTTTTCCTTACCAGGGTACCTAAGGGGGCTGGAAGGTTTTTAATGAGGCGGCTTGCTGACCTAACCTTTTCTATCAATAAAGTAAAGGTTGAACAGAAATTTGTCTTGTTTCAGTCTCAGTTTATATTGGCAAGCCAACTGTTTCTTTGTTTAATGTATGCTGTAGCAGTTTTTGTTCAGCTTGGTCTTGGGGGCTGGTCATCGAGGTGGCAAAGTTTTTCCCCAAGACCCGGCTCATACGATTATCCGGGTCTCGAAATTGTGACCCGGTAAGAGCAGTTTTTAGCTTTAGTATTTTGGATTCAGTAGCATGCATGTTTAGTTTAAATATCAGTTGTTTATGTTTTTGTCATAGAACAAGTGTATAGTTATCTTTGAGGACGCCCAGAGAGCGTGTCCCACCAGTATGTGGATCAATGGGGTAATGTTGCATAGTTAAGCCATTACTTTATAAACATTGATCCAGGTCTTGGGGGCTCTTACTTGAATAGTTTGCAGCTGCAATCCCAAGACCCGGCTTTTATGCCACTAGTTTATTCTTGGTTATCTTGCTGTTGAGCTGATGTGACTCGCAATTATATGGCCTGATTGCTCACCTGGAAATTCAATCAACCATGAGGCCCGTTGGGACTTGGTTCGACCCTGTTTTTCTCAGCGAAGTTGCGACAGGGTATCCATGCGAAAGCCGGCTCACAGTTAAAGAAATCAAAAGGGTCATCAAAACCACAGAGAGGTATCATCACAAAAGTTTCAAGTAATAAAAGCAAAGTTTCAAAGGTGTACTACTACACCACTGCAAGCAAGAGATAGTAGCGCTAAGTTATTACAATAACCCGCCCGAAGGGCCGAATGAAATTGTTTTTGCAGAGATGAAAGCATCTGCATAAGTTTTTCAAGCCTCGGCTTCAGGAGCCGGGTCACGGGGAGGCGAGCTGGATGGTTGTTCCTCGGTGGTTTTCGCCGGGTCATCTTCCTCGGCGGCCGCCGGGTTAGCTTCTGTCTCCTTGGTCTTCTTGGTCTCCTTGGCCTTGATCTTGCGCCGGGTGACTTGTTGAAGTGATTGGAAGTAGTTTTCATCATCTTCTTCAACTGTGGCCCGTGATGGAGGAGGAATAATTGGCGTAGAAGAGCTGGGTGCAGTGGAGGTACCGGGTGCAGTTTTTGCTGGATCAATGGAATCCTTGTAGCTTTGCAGGAGATCGATGCGTTGTGGCTCGTCATCCATGATCTCTTCATCGTTTTCGGTGTATCCAAACTGCAACGTGGTGAGCTTCATTTTGCTGGCAATCACAGTGGCAACGTGCCGGGTTTGCTTCACAACCCGGGAGTAACATTCCTTGCCGTCCGCGTTGAATTGACGAAAACCGTTCTTCAGGGGAGCCGGGTTTAGCTGGGGATGGTAGGCCTTTGCCAAGGCAAGACCTCGCATCACCCCGGCCCTGCATGCAGATCTCTTGAGAAAATGTATCCATTGTGGCATTGTTGACAGATGCCCAAGGACTTCAGTATACACGCTTGGCGGGTTCTCCCAGTTCCTTGCGGCTTTGATGACCTCGCAACTGCCAAAGTACAGCTGACGTGTCAGCGTGTACATGCACTTGATCTTCTCTGCAGCAGTTTTACGAAGGTTCCATCACGAGGGCCTGGGTAAGGAAAGGCATAACAGTGAGATTTAAAAACCGGGTCTGCTTGTTCAGTTCAGTTCGAGTTCAAAGGAGTAATGCTTACCCACTAAGGATTCAACCATAGAGGTGATCATTTTCTTCAGCCGGGTTAGCTCGCTAGTGGTGTTATCCAGCTGCTTTTGCAGTGTGTTCAGTTGCTCCTGGAAGTTTTCCTCGTGCTCCTGCTTATCCTTCTCCAAGTCAGAGTTTTCTTGAGTCAGAGCAATGATTTTTTCTTCTAGGGCCTGAAGTTGGGTTGCATGATCAGCCCGGGTTTCAGTTTCAGCCTTCAACATTCCTTGGAGCCGGGCAATTTCTTCACTGCTTTTGCTCATGTGTTCCTGTTCACAAACAAATAGAGAGTAGTATGTGGTTAAGCCTCAAGTTGCTGAAGGAAAGTTAACCGGAACTTGGGGGCTATACATGATAAGTTTCTCAGTGTGTAAGGTGTAGTTCCAGGTTGCCGCAGGCGTGCAACCCGGCACTTGGGGGCTACATGCGCAAAAAGTTTAAAATTTTATGTGTTAGTCCCAGGTAGCGTGGACAGCTAACCCGGCACTTGGGGGCTACAGTGTCAAATTTTGTTCTGAAAGATGAGCAGTTTTAAGTGATGAAGTTTTAAGTCCCAGCTTGCTGTGAACAGACAACCCGGGCCTTGGGGGCTACAGGGTTGAAATTTTTATCTATGGCATTTGTTTTTCAAGCACCAAGCTCATCAACAAGAGATAATCTTGGAGCTTGGGGGCTAGGCAGAGTATAGTTATGCAAGAGGTAGCAAGAAAAAATGAGTACCTGGTATCGTTTCTGGATCAGGGAAACAAGTTCAGTCTCCAGATTCTTGTGGTGAGAAAGGCGAGTGAAATATTCTTCGCAGAGAGACGGGACGGACATGGCATCCAGAGCCGGCAAATCTGATGAAGGAGCCGGGTTCTTTCCCTTGGCAGGAGACGCCGGGTTAGTGTCTGGAGCTGGTACCTTGGCAAGAGTTTCGGGAGCACCTTGCACTGGAACGTGCCGGGTTCCAGTAACTTGTACTTCATCTTCTTTAGTTCCAGAGCCTAACCCGGGCGAATGAGTAGCTGGGGAGGATTCTGGCACATGATCAACTGAGTTTTTTGGAGAAGACACGGGGGTTACATGCTCCGTTGGCTCGTCTTTGTCCACCGGTTCCTCAATATGTGCCTCCATAGGAGAAGGCTCTGTTGTTGCTGGAGGAGGAGACGCCGCTGGAGGAGACTCCGGGTCTTCATCCGCAAAAGCTCTGGCACTGGAACAAGATAGTGATTTAGTAAAACAAAAAAGGAGCAGTAAAATATGGAGGTATGGAAAAGGTGTGGAGTATCTCTAACCCGGCATTGATATGGAAATCCTCGGGTGTGCTAACACCATCCGAGGAGGAATCTGACAAACGAGATGGTTTAGCAACCCGGATCTTGCCAGCTAAAGGGTACTGTTTGCTGGGCGTCTTCTGGATGGATTTGGCCCAGCTTGATAAAGAGCGTTGAGGGATACCTGGGCTCAGGGAAGTGTGGCTTGTAGAAGATCGGGTTCGGCGCCTCTTGTTCGCCTCAGCCTCCTTCTCAGCTTCTTTTTCCTGTGTTTGTGCTTGGGTTTGAGATGAGTTCATCATGAAAATTGAGAAACGAGAATATGGTACCTTAGCAATGGTGGCCCGGGTCCTCTTTTGAGTAGGAGGTTCAGCAGTTTGGGGACCCGGCGGTACGTCAGAAGCCGGGTCAGTAGGGCCTGGAATAAGATTTGCCGGGTTATCAGTAGAAGTGTCCTTGTTGGGGACTTCGTTGTTAATCAATTGGAGGAAGAGCCGGCCTACAGAGTCTAGCTCACCTTCTTCTTCATCATCTTCACTTTCTGTGTCCTCCCCATCAGGAGAGGATGTAGGAGTAAAATCCACGCTCCACCACTTGGAGTCCTGAGAAAAAGCAGTTAAAGTAAGTAACATTCTATGGATGAAATTACCGGGTTAAAGTTAGCATAAATGATCAAGGATTGGTTTTTACCGTGGAGGGTTTGTTCTTAGCACTAAATGGGGCAAGCCCGTCCAGTGCAATGGCATCTTTCTTTTCGCCAAGCAATCTCTTGGCATTCTTCACAATCTGATCATCAGTTAGCGTCATCTCAGAATAACGCATGCTATCTGTGGTTTCACCAGTGTATTGGCAAAATAGTCGGGTCCTGATGCTGAGTGGTTGGATAAACCAACCAATCCAGCACTTGACGAGGTCCGTGCCTTTGAGGCCATGGGCGAGTAAGGCTCTGGCCCGACGAAGTGTGGGCTCGAGCTTGACCCGGTCAGCATCATCAGCGTAACTGTTCATCTTGGCTTCATAGGTCAGGCCCGAGTTCCGGAAAGCCGGGTAACGAGCATCGTCAGACTCGGGTGAGGTGTCCTTGCAGTAAAAGTATGTGTTTTGCCACCCTTTGGGATGACTGGCTAAAAGAAGAGCCGGGAAATCGCATTCCCTGCGGCGCTGGATTGCAACTCCACCATAAGGGCTCAGTTGGTCCTTGCGTGATGGGTTGCAGTAGAAAAATTCAAGGAAAAGGGCGAGGCTTGGAGCCATTTGCAAATAGTCCTCACAGAACACAACAAAGTTGCTGATGTTCAGCATAGAGTTGGGTGCAATATCTTGGGGCCTAAGGCCGTAGTATTTCAAGACCCGGCGGAAAAACAGAGAGCCTGGGGGGCGAAGACCGCGCTGTACATGATCGAGGAAAACAACCACTTCACCTTCTTTTGGGCTGGGGCAGATTTCTTCCCCAGCAGCGTGCCAGCTGATCTCTGTTTTGGGAGGAAGCTCGCCGCAGTTCACGTATTCTTGCAGCATCAGATTTGTCACAGTGGATTTGGTCCAGTTGACCTGAGCAGCAGCGGGGGCGGCGGAGCCAGATCCCCCAGCGTGGGAGCTGGGAGGTTTCTTTGCAATCTTCTTTCCAGCACGGGGACCTCCAGCCTTCACCTTCTCCTTCACCATGACTGCGGAGCTTCGAGGTTTCCTGGCTGCAACAATGGCGATCAGAAACCCTAGCCGTAGATGCGGATGTGTGGAGAGGAAAATGTGAAGTAAATTTGGGCAAGATTTAGAGCGGAATCGAGTGCGGAGCATGGATGTGCGGGAGAATCGTACCTGTGGATCTTCTCGCGGTGATTTGGAGGCTTGATTGGAGATTGGATCTGCAGTTGCTATAGTGTAGGCGCGAGGAGGATGACGAAGATGAACGGAATGGGGAGAATGACTGCGTGTCTCCTGGTCTTCTATTTATAGGCGCAGCAAAAGCCCTAGGGGTGTTGCGGTAAAAAGTGAAGAGATAAAGATCTTTGACCTAAAGTCAACGACAAACAGAATGAGATAATTACGGGATATTAATTGATAAGATCACAGTTGAGATGGATTGAGGACGGATTTACAGCTGAGTGACAATTTTCGCTAAGTGTTGAAAGTGAAACCCGGTGGCGTATGAACCCGGTATATCTGAACCGGGTTACGATCTAGGCCGCCAAAAAGGACTGGCCAAGCTAAGGAGAAAGAGATGTACCCTGGTATTTAATCTGTTATGTGTTATTTTACGTTTCAGGTGGTTAACCCGGCTGGCCAGGATAACAGTTCTGCTCAAAGAAGCAATGTTCAAGAATAGAAGCAGAGCATGCCAACCTGGCAACCAGGTTAATCTGGGGGCTACTGATGGGGGGATAATAACCCGGTAGACCCATAAAGAGGGAAGCGTGACCCGCCAGGCTGGAGGCCCGGCCAGGCCAGCTAACCATCAGCATGGGCCGGGTTATGTCGCTGGGCCAGTAGGTTTGGTGGTAACCCGGTTCAGGAAGGAAAGGTTCTAGAAGACCAGAGGCGGTTCAGGACTTATAGGACACGAAGGCCAGAAGAGCCAGAGTAGGACTCCGAGTCTGGGTAGAACCCGGATTCATCTTGTAAAGCGCCATGAGACCCGGTCGTCTATATAAACCGGTCCCTGAGCCCTAGTTGAGAGAAACCTTTACGATCCAAGCTTAGGCGAGAGAACCATAGAGAAACATACGCTACCAAGCGAACCGTGTAACCTAGATCGAGATCCGGCTCTGTTGTCGTAGCCGGGTTATCGAGATCGAGATCAATAACAAGATAGCAGGAAGTAGGTCTTTATCTCCAATGGAGAGGCCGAACCTGGGTAAACCCTTTGTCCCTGCAGTGCTAAACAATCTCCCAGATACCAGAGTCGCCTTGCCCATCATCTCAAGCTACCCCAAGGTAGCATCTGCCGTGTTATCTACCCCACGACACCCCTCCCTCACTGGAGTCGGGCAAACCTTGTTGTAGTAGACAGTCGGGAAGTCGTCGTGCTAAGGCCCCACAGGACCAGCACACCAGACGAGCAACCATCGCCGATGAAGAGAAGCGTAGAT
This sequence comes from Poa pratensis, assembly GCA_947311845.1. NCBI lineage: Eukaryota > Viridiplantae > Streptophyta > Magnoliopsida > Poales > Poaceae > Poa > Poa pratensis. Next base: position 30,956,711 of record CAMZMU010000036.1, on the reverse strand, counting down.
CGGAAGGATCCAACCTGTAGACACACGAACACAGATGAACGACGACCAGATCCAATCGGATCTGCCGAAAACAAACGCCGACTGAATCCCGCGAGATTCGACGGAGACACATCTCGACACGCCCTCCAACAACGCTAGACACGCTGCCGGAACAGGGGCTAGGCGGGGAGAACCTTATTCCATCTTCAAGGAGCCGCCGCCGCGTTGTCTTCTTGAGTAGGACACAAAACCAAACAAAACTCAAAAATGCATCTGAAAACGGAGCCCTCCCGCCAGCAAGCACCGGGATCCACCGTGTCGCCATGGCCTAAGGCCACAAGGACGAGGCAAATCGGCGGCGGCGCTAGCGGGAGGCTGGGAACTCTATCGCCGGTTTCTGTGTACTAATTATATATGTGTATGTAATTCGACATTGTATCAAAGGCCATGAGTTTCAAGTTTAAGATTCACCGACGCAAGTTGGAGACAAGTTTAAGATTCACCCGATGCAAGTTGGAACGACATTTTAGGGGTGAGTGTTAAACTATAAATGCACTACCCTCATTTCCCCATAAGTTTAGACTTTTGGGTGAACTTGTTCGGTCCATGCAGTTCTATAATTTTTTTTAATAGTTTTCCCGAAATATATCTTTCAATCCTTTGTATTCTTTTTTAGATAAAAGCATTAGATGCCCGAATTTAAATCAATAAAGTCATAGAGTATTAAAGTAGGGTTACATGTTGTGGGCTTGTGGCATACAACTTAGACAAATAAATAGAAAAACAACGGCCACACTCCAGTCGAGCAAAGCCCTATCCTTTGTATTTACTGCTGGATATCCTCTTTTAAAAAAATAACAAGACCCGATGGGGGATTCCACCCCGGCTTTGTCATTAAGGTAGAAGTGAGGACTCGAACCCGAGACCTGGCCCTTATGCGCATATGCACGGCTACCACTAGTCCACGGAAGAGTTCTCCTGGATATCCTCTTTTTACCTACCTGCTAGGGAAATTCTTAAAAGGGTAGTGTAGATTCGCCTACTCACTGTTCTAAGGAAAGAAACGTAGGGAGTAGCGATAAAGAAATTTGTCCCTACCACTCTATCTAAGAAAAAGCAGGGAAAGAAACTGTCCCTACAAATAAAAACAATATGGATTGTGGTGATCATTTGAGGGGAGGGTTATTTTACTTGTAAAGTTAGTTTGTCTACAATTTTCATGGCAATACTAACGAAGATCCTTACAATATGTACAATGCAAGGTCTTTAGTGGGGTGGTTACAAAGTTAAACCGGGGTATTCACTGTAATTGATATTATTTTAAAGAGGACTAATTAAGCACATCTCCTATGTTGCTAAGTTTGACCGTTGCTCAGAATTCGTTGGTATAACTGTTTGGCGCCAAAGTGTTTTCTTCTTTGTTTAGGGAGAAGGTTCTTGTTCATGCTACAAGATGAAATTTGTCTAAAGGTGGAGTGTTGTTGAGTTGTGATCCAAATCATTATAAAGGATATTCAGATAAAGGCTAACTTCTACGAAGCAAGCGAGTCTCGTTGCCAGAGGCTTGGCCCGAAACGAAGCGGGTTAGTACTCCTATTGCTCCTCATTTTAAGTTATCTGCTTCTCAATGTCCTAATACAGATGATGATTTGTAATACATGTCAAGAGTTCCATATTCTAGTGTTGTTGGTTCTTTATTGTATGCCATTGTATGTTCTTGTTCTGATTTATTATATGCTATGATCTTGGTTAGTAGATACATGACTAATTCTGGTAAATAACATTGAAAGGTTGTTAAGTGGATTTTCATGTATCTTCGTGACACGTCTAATGCTGGCTTGAAGTTTGGCGATGCTGGTGAGGCTCTCGCTGGTTATGTGGATTCAGATTTTGCTTCGATTTGGATAAGAGCAGGTCCCCCACAGGTTATGTGTTCGCTATTGGTGTTTTTTGTTAGTTGGAAGGCAACCACTTCATGCCCAATCTACCATGGAAGCTAAATACATGGTTATTGTTGAAGTATGTAAAGAACTATTTTGTTGAAAGTTTTGTATGCTGAGATTTATGGAGATAATTCTTGTATTGATCTATTTTGCGAAAGTCGGAGTGTTTTTTTACCTTATTAAGTATGAGATATTTCATGAGAACAAAACACATTGATGTCAAATACCATTATATTCACGATGTTGTCGCTCAATATGAACTGAAGATATGCAAGATAATACAATTCTGCTGATATGATGACAAAGGCAGTTCATGTTGATAAGTTTGAGCTTTACTCAGTCTTGGTATAACTTTTTAGCCCTAGTGGCTGATTGGTGCCGAAAGTGTTGTTTTTTTGTTCAGAGAGAAGGTTCTCATCCCGAAGCGAAGTCTATTAGTACTCTTATTACTTCTCATTTTAAATTATTAGCTTGGACCTGCGGTATGGATCATTACCGACCTAACCATCACCACTATATATACATCGTGTAAGCAGCCACACGGAATAAGTTGAATTAGTTGTAAGTTCCCGGCTTTGTAACCTATTCCGAAATAGTACAAAAAATCTGCCGAGTCTGTGAGTTTTTCCTTCTGTTTTGCCAGATAAAATCTTTTGTCTCTGTGTTGATCTTATTTTTATGGGTGAATAGCTCCCATGCGACATCGTTGAGAGGAATTGGAGGGAGAGCGACGTAGTTGGCCAGAATAGCTCGCATACGACGTCTCTGCACGTGGAAATAGCTACGGACAGAAAACGGTCGTCTATGTCTTAACCCATGTCTTAACCCTTACAGTGGGACCCACTCTTGGGCGCTGAGGTTATGTTAGGACGGGTAGTTATTTTCTCCGACAGTGGGACCCACTCAGGTGCCAAGCCATCGAGTCAATCTTTGTGGACCGTGCACCGCGCTCTTGTTCTTGTCCGACGGCGGCGGCGGCGGTGGAGCTTTCTGGTGGCGGCGGTGGAGCTTTCTGGTGGCAGTGGTGCCTGGGGAGGAGCTTTCGCAGTGCGAATGCGGTGAGTTATTTCGCAGCCCTAGTCCCGTTCCTCACCGTCTCAATTTGATGGATCTGTCCGCTCTGATTTCCGAGATTTGAAACAGGGGATCGTTGCGCGTGGGCTGAATGAACGAGATGGAGCGACGAGAGGCAGCTTCAGATCGGTAATGCCCTTTCTTTAGCTGTTTTCGATTTCGATTTGGGGCTCGACGAGGTGTTGCTCACTGAGCACTGTCCGGCAATGACAAACAGGGGGACAGTGCGCGGACCTTCGAAATTACAGTGGAATTCTTACGTTAGAAGGCCAAGCTAGGTGATGGTAGCGTGAGAAACATCGTGAAAGAGACAATTGTAAAATTGGAGGTTGAATTTTCAGAGATGGATCCTCAAGACCTACAATACATTGATGAGAAGGCAGTGAAGAATTGGGTGGAGAAAATAGGGGAGAGTGTAGTTTGGGGTCCAGAGCAAGAATTGTCACTTTTAAGGTTCGACAATTGGAAGGGCGAGTATGTTAGAATTGAAGATGGAGAAGATTTGGTTTCTGAAATCGATCGGCAAGATGGTTGGACAAGCAAACATGCAACCTTTTATGCAAAGCTTGTTGATCTCAAATCTGACTCCAAAGTTGGATATGTGGCCTCTAAGTTGGCTGCACAAATTGCAGATGATGAATGGGCTTCACAAAGGCAGATTATGCCCATAGTTACTGAAGTGACAGTTATATCTGAATCTGATGCAGCTGCACAAGAGGGGTGTCATGGTGCTACAAAGGTAGCTACAGTTGATTGGATTGCAGTAGAACTAGTGGAGCGTACTGATTTGCTCATTGCACCAATGAGTGACATTGAGATGGCAATAATGCTTGGCATTCCTGTAGATGACAAAGATAAGGAGAAAGTCAGGGATGAATCTGAGATGCCTGCTGATGCAAACAGAAATGGGGATGGGTCATTCTCTGAAGATGTTCATGAAGAGTTGATGCAAGATGCAGCAGATGAAGTAGATGATGCACATGATAATGAACTAGTAAATTTGTATGATAGAGATAACCCTGTAATTGAAGTTGGGAAATTGTTCCCAAATATGGATGAGTTTAGAATATGTTTTAAGACTTATGTAGTGAAAGCTGAGTTTGATGCCAAGACTATGTGGACTGACAGAAGCAAGTTTTATGCAAGGTGCAAAGGTTTTGGTGGGAGTGCCAAGCCTTGCAAGTGGTACATATCTGCTAGAAGACAACCTGATGGAAGTACAATCAGGGTAAATCAAATTCCACATCAGCATACTTGTATTACCAGCTCACAACAAGTTTCAAAGATGACATCACAACTTTGGATTACAGAAAAAATAACTCCTATTTTAGCCAAGACACCAAACACTACAGCAAAGAGACTTAAAGTTGACTTGGAAAAGCAATACCCCATTGTGCTAAAATATACCACAGTGTAGAAGGCAAAACAAAGGGCAATGAGATCATTATATGGTGATTGGGCAAATACATTTAGGATGTTGTATAATTTTAAAGCTGAGGTGGAAAAGAGGTCACCTGGGAGTGTGGTGGAGATAGATACTGAGGTAAAAGAGGATGGCAAGGTATATTTCTCCCAGTTTTTTATGTGTTTAAAGCCTTGCATTGATGGATTCAAAGCGGGTGCCGTCCATATTTGAGCATTGACTCATCTTTTTTAACTGGAAAGTGGAATGGCCAATTGGCAGCATGTAATGCACTAGATGGACACAACTGGATGTTCCCTGTTGCAATTGGTTTGTTTCAGTCAGAGACAGAGGCATCATGGACATGGTTCATGATGCAGTTGAAAAGATGCTTAGGTCCAATGTCACCCTTGGCCATCCACATAGATGCATGTAAAGGGTTGGAAAATGCAGTCAAAAATGTTTTCCCCATGCTGAGCAGAGGGAGTGCTTCGGCCATATGTGGATGAATTTGATCAAAAAGTTCAGAGGAGATGAATTTGGGTGCATGTGGCCAGCAGCAAGATCTTACACCAAACAGACACATTCATATCACCTTGGTAAGATAATGGCAGCATGCCCTGAATTTGGTACATGGCTGAACACCTATCATTCTCTTCTATGGTATAGGGCAGATTTCAATACTGCCATCAAATGTGATCATATAAACAACAATTTGGCAGAAAGTTTTAACAACAGGGTGAAGGAGTTGAAAGACTTGCCTATGCATGCCATGGTTGACCAAATCAGGATCTTGATGATGCGTCTGTGGAAATTAAGAAGCAGAATTGGTGCTCTACTTGAAGGGGATAAGCTTCCTGCAGTGGTACAGCAGGTGGTCAACAGGAGCAGAAAGCTTACACATTTATCAGTTGACAAAGCTTCATTGTGGGGTGCTGAAGTAAGAGATACCAAGAGTTGAAAAAGGCATGTTGTTAACACTGATTTGCATGAATGCACTTGTCAAGAGTGGCAACACACCGGGAAGCCATGTGAGCATGCCATACTTTTTGGCCTCCAAACCCAGGTTAAACATGCACCCATATTTGCATGAATATTACTCAATAGCAAGATTCAGGGCTGCATATGCAACTCCAATTCCAGCTTTGACAGACCAGTCTCAATGGCCAGAAGTGAATATTTAATTTTACATGTGTCGTCCCATCACAAGAAGAAAGGCAGGCAGGCCAAAACAGAGTAGATTCAAACCATGTTAATGCCATGTGAGGATAAAGCTGAACAACCTAAAAGGACCCAAAAACAGGCCAAAATGGTTTGAGAAAGGTGGGAGTAGCAAAAAGGGGAAAAAGGATAAAGCTGAACAACCTAAAAGGACCCAAAAAGGCAACAAAAATAGATGCAAGCTGTGTGAGGAACTTGGGCATAGAATTGGTTCCCCCAAATGCCGTTACACGCCGGAAAGGCCTAAGTATGTTAATGTTTATCTTTTTAACAAAAATAGATGCAAGTTGTGTTTTAGTTACTAACCATATGACATGCTGCTCTGTTTTTCAGAAGGAAGCGTGGAGAAAAAGGCCCACCTCTTGTTGTTGATGAATGTTGGCCAACAAAAAAGCCAAGAGTCAATGGCTGTAGAAAGAAGAGAAGTGTTCAGAATTGGTTCCCCCAAACTGAAGCTGATTTGGTTATTGAGTTGCCAGCTGAACCAGTTCTGGAGGTTGTGCTTCAGTCTGAAGTTGATTTGGCTATTGAGTTGCCACCTGAACCTGTGCTTTAGTCTGAAGTTGATTTGGCTATTGAGTTGCCACCTGAACCTGTGCATCATTCTGAACCTGCAGATGCTGAACCAATTGGACATGGTAAGGTGCAAAAGTTGTGGGGGCCTAGTGGTTGTGGTAAGAAGTTCAGAAGCATCAACAAATTATATGATGTGGAACCAAGTAGTAGAAAGAAGAGTGGTAAGAAGAAGCAAAACAAATAGAGTTGGAACCATTGAAAACTTATGTTCATTGATGTAATAGCTAGTTGATTTGAATCGGCATTCAAATTTGAATTTGAACCGATATTCAAATTTGAACAAATTTTCAATATTTCAGGAGTTGATTGGTTTGTTCTATGATGTTGCAATGCTTTATGTACTATTATGCACGTTAGTTCATTAATCCTAGCCCTTTTGTGAGGTACAACTCATCGTCACCGAAAATGTGGTACAAATTGGCTCCAAAGATAGGGGAAACGACCCCATTTCTAAGCAAAAAAAATTCGACCTTGTCCAAATCAGCCAGATAATTTTCTTTAGCATATATTCTTACTATATATTATCAATAGGAAGCCTCACTATTTTTTGAATTAATCTTCATATTATTAAATTAATTTTGAAAATAAATGCTTTAATAGAAAATCATTAAAAAACAACTCTAAAACATGATATTGCAAAACTAACTTCAGATCCTGCTTAGTCACTCCAAAATGAAGCTAGGGTAAGGTTTTTGATATTTTGCATTTTCAAAACCCCAAACCCTCTACTCTCTCCTTTGAACTCTATGCAACCTCAGTCGAGATTGTTCACTTGGTGAAGGATGTTTCGTGAAAATTGTTGTACATCATGTTTATGATTTTTTATCGTAACTAGGTCACATAGCATGAATATGTGCGAAGGTTTTCTATTTTTTAGATTTTTTTTTGAAGTAGCTATGCACCGGTCAAACTTGTCAAAACCCCGTTGACTGAGCCCAAAACCCTCATTAAAAACAACTTTAAAACAAGATATTGCAAAACTAACTTCAGATCCTGTTTAGTCACTCCAAAATGAAGCTAGGGTGAGCTTTTTGATATTTTGCATTTTCAAAACCCCAAACCCTCTACTCTCTCCTTTGAACTCTCTGCAACCTCAGTCGAGGTTGTTCACTTTGTGAAGGATTTTTCGTGCAAATTGTTGTACATCATGTTTATAATTTTTTCTCGTAACCATGTCACATAACATGACTATGTCTATTTTTTAGATTTTTTTTGAATTAGCTATGCACGGTCAAACTTGTCAAAACCCCGTTGACTGAGCCCAAAACCCTGGTCGATCTGTTCTTCTAGAAGGATTCCGCGGGCGAAACCTCGACCATTCATCTAACTCTACAGCGCTTAACTGCCGCCGTGCGATCTGGTCTTTTAGAAGGAATCACGAGCGATCCGCGGGAGCACCGGTTCTTCGACGTGATTGGCCGGCGTTTTTTTCTCAGCGAGTCGCGTACGGTTGGGCCGTCTCGTGCGTCCACGCCTCGTCCTGGGCCTGCCATGCATGCGCAACGCGTCGACGCCTCCTTTTCCATGCATGCCTCATGCAGCGTCGTAGCCTATCTATTTATTACTCGCATCGTCTCAGCGTAGCTATGTTGCAGTCTGGCTATTACACATCGTCACAGCATCGCAGCGTGGCGCGGTTTGGGCATCACGGGTACCCGGTTTTTTTGGCAGCCTTACCGTCACGCGCCGATGCATGTCAAATGGCGCTCATCGTGTGCCGCTTTGGATGCTCTCCCCTGAAAGGATCGGTATGGCCACCTAGAGGTGGGGGGGGGGTGAGTAGGTGCTACTCAATTTTTAGCTCTTTTTCGAATTTAGGCTTGACACAAAGGTAAATTCTCTAGATATGCAACTACGGTGAATTTACCTATATGACAAGTTAACACAAGACTAAGCACGATACAAGTAAGAACTAGCGAGTAAGGAGTAACTGAACGGGAAGCACGCGGAGACAAGGATGTATTCCCGAGTTCCTCCTTTTTAGGGAGTACGTCTCGTTGGAGGGGTGTGAGTTTCAAACTAAAATGCCACAAATGGCCTCACCCTATTCTCCGATGAACCTTGCCCAAAAGCTTGGTTCACCTTCCACTATCGAAATCCTTCAAGGCAGAATCTGGAGCCCTTACAACAAACTTGAGGCTCAATCCACGAGAGGATTGGGGGCTCCCAAGCACCACAACACCTGCTACACAAAAGTAACAAGCAAGTAAGTATAACAAGATGACTAGGTTTTCCTAGTGGAAACCCTAGGCTCAAATCCCTCAAGTGAATGAGGGGGAAATGAAGAACGCTTTGGTGACGATGTAGATCGGGGGCTTCTCCTTTAGATCTCCGAGAATGAGCTCGATTGGTTGGTGGAGTAGGGAGATCTAGGAGAAGGAAGTTTGCATTAATGGAGGAGAGAGAGTAGACTTGAAGCTTGAGTGTTCTTAGGGAAGACCACTCCTTAAATACCCCCCTCCTCCAATCCTGCCGTTGGCGCAAAAAGTTCTGCAGCGGTACTACCGCCACAGGCGGCGGTACTACCGCAACCTCAGTCTTGGTCAAGACGCAACGGCCAGATCTGGTCAATCGCTGCAGACTCCGCGGCGGTACTACTGCTGGCCGGAGCTGTACCACCGCTGGGAGCCGCGGTACTACCGCCGCGGTACCGCCAGAGGTACCGCTCGAGGCAACAGACGCCAAAATGGGGCGGTACCTCCAGTGGTACCGCTAGCGGTAGCGGGGCGCCTGGCTGCTTCCTTGGCGGTCGAGAAAAACGTAGCGATACTACCGCTGGCCGGAGCGGTACCACCGCTGGGTGCCGTGGTACTACCGCCGTGGTACCGCCAGAGGTACCGCTCGAAGCAACAGACGGAGAATTCGGGCGGTACCACCAGCGGTACCGGGCTTCTTCAGCGCCTAGAGCTTGTGCAGCGGCACTACCGCTGCCTCCACCGGTACTACCGCTGCCTGAAACAGGAAACTGTTTCACCCTTTTCTTCTCATCTCTAAATTCCTGCGAAGCTCAAATACACATTAAATTGACTAATTGTGTTGTTACAAACACCAAAACCTTAAGCACATGAGATGCTCTTTCAATCTCCCCTTTTTGGTGTTTGATGACAACACAATTAGTCACAACGCAATAGGCCTGTAAAATTTAGATGGAGCTCCCCCTAGACATGTGCATTACTCATAAGGTGTTGTTGAATACACAAATGCACAATAGCTAGGATCAACACTCCCCCTAGATTTTACAAACCATGCAAGCATAAAGATATATATAAGAAGGAATAAGCTTGCACAAACATAAGACATGAATTTAAGCGGTTACAAACGAAACAAATAGATAGTTCACATGTCTTACACCACATGACAAGATAGTTCCACAACTGAAATTAAAACAAGTGTTCACAAGCAAACGAGAAATGGCGAGTAAAAGCGAGCTTGTGACACAACCCCTTGCAAATCCCCGCACAACCTACTAGATATCTCTCCCCCTTTGGCATCGAGACACCAAAAATGGAGGAGACCGATGCTAGAGTCCCAACGGTCACTCGAAAGGCTGCTGGTAGGTGACTTCATCTTCTTCGTAATCAGCCCAAGTGATGGTGTTCCCTCCGTTGTCCTTAGCTTGCCAGTCCTCCCATGAGGTGATGTTCTTCTCGGAGCCGGATTGCACTTGTTCTCCTTGAGCACGGCGGCGAGCAACTTCAGCTTGACGGGCTTTGCATCTTCTTCTCATACTCATCATATTGGTGCCTCTCCACCTTCTTTGAAACTTGGAAGATCTTCTTCATAGCACATGCCATCCATTTCATGGGTCCAATCTTAGGAGGAGGCGAGGGACCGGCTTCATCAACCACTTCCTTGCTTTTTGCAAATCATGAACCACATCTCATTCCACATGAAATCCATAACATCTAACTTCTTTCCCTTTCCTTGCATGTCCTTGGTGAGAAGCATCAAGTTCTTGAGATAGCCATGAATTTCATCCACTAGTACAGAACGACACATCGGATACCCCTCTATGGAAACGGCAGGTGTTAGGCGACAGAGAATTGCGATTTTAGCGTTGCGGACGAGGCGTGGCAGAGGCTGGTCCGTGAACATTGGTTACGGAGAATTTTATATCTCCGTTACCAAAAGTATTGGCAACGGTCATAAATTTGTCTCCGTTTCCAATATGTATCTCTATGGCTACGGTTGTTTATGTATATCCGTTTGCGATGTGCTTGGGAAATTGCAGTTGCAATCTGGAAGCGCGCATGTTCAATGCGGCTTAATTCACGAGGGATTGGAACCGCCTGATCGACGCTAATAAAATGTGACTGGAACCGCGCGAAGCCAGGCAGGTCCCGCATTCTCCCCTTCGTTCTCTCCCACATTATCTACCACACTAGCACAACCGCCATGGCGGAACCCTGGTGGCAGAATGAGGAAGTCCCGAGCGACGACGCGAGCACGGAAGACCGCGGTGAAGTTCCATGGTGGGATCAAGACGGGCCGCCGGACTCGGACCCCGACGACTCGGACCCGCCATCTTCACGCGCTGTAGAAGACGACTCCGATGACTCGGACCTGCCGTCTTCACGCGAAGGAGAAGATGACTCCGAAGAGGACGAGTCGCCGGAGGAAGAGGAGCCGGAGGACCCGCCGGAACCGTAAGAATACGACGCCGACGACGAGGAGGCGTGTGGGGACCCCGGACTAGCTGTCCGACATACCCTTGTGCCTACAACATCAGCGATCCCATGATCAGTCTGTCGCTGAGCACAATCAAACTGGTATCAAAAGAACATCCAAAAATACCGAATAAAACTTACTTACTTGATTGAAGTCATAACTTCAACAGATACTTGCAGCGGAAATCATCAAACAACGTGGAGCCCAAGTCATTTGCCAACCCTACAGGCAGCTGACTGGGAAGACGGCCTAGTTCGCAAAGACGTCATCGATCTCTCGGTCTTCAGCATACTTCTTCTTGAACTCTGGACATGGGAATATCCAGGGACACAGCCATGAGTACATTTACGTACTCGCAAAACTACCCCCGACATGAGCATGCAATAGCATCATTTTTATTATAACAAAACCCTTTATTTTGAGAAGACATCTTTATATCTTTGTTGAAAAGAAACGAAGGCTTTTAGAACTTTTCCCATAAATCTGTCTTTGTAAGAAGTCTCTTTTAAAACTTTCTCCCGTAAATACATCTTTGTTGAAAAAGGTAAGAAGTCTCTTTTATAAACATTTTCCCGGAAAATCACCATTTGTTTATTTCTCCAAAACTCCTCCTTTTCCGACCAAAACCATTCCTAGTCAAATCATTTTTCCAACAACCTTATACCAACCCTTTGGTATAGTTGCATAAAACATTTCCCACTTTCAGGACACAAAACTTTGCACTTCTCGATCATAGCCCCTCAGGGTCCTCCACTTTTCCAGCAACCTCATACCGACTCATCGGTATAGTGCACATATACAACATCTCCATTTTCCTTTCAAATCTTAAAACATTTCCAAAACTTGCACATGGTCAGAGGACAGCCTCCCAACTGTCCATATCCGAGGACTCGGCTATTCGAATAGTTTTATTACCCTCTGCAGAGGTAGCACGCTTTTAACCCACATCCATCCGGTAACTCATCGTGTCAGCCACGTCCCGCCATACAAGGTGTATGCGAAGTTGAGCCACCGACCATAGCCTCTCCTTTGCTCATGCTAGTATAGGATCCTACCCATATGATAATTCCCATCGACACTCAGTCCGGTCCCCGTCGGCAACCCCAAGTGTGAGGACTCATATGTTTTTCCCGGCGACCACATTTATGAAGTCTTCAATCCTCCTCCTTATCTTTCCATAGAGTTTGAGCGAGGACCCAGGTCAGGGGAGTTCACAAACCATCCCCTCACGCATAACGGAGTCATCTCCGTCGATGAGGTATCCCATACTAATAAGAGCAAATTATATGACTAAGCCCCGTTCCCATATGGGGGTAAACGTGGTCGCACAGATTATTGGCTGGTCGTCATAGTACAAAGACACAATGTGCATTTTTCATAAACACCTCCATTCTCCAGTTCTCCACTTCCATACCGACATCTCGGTATTCCATATCCACACAAGTATTTTCAAAGGAGTTTTGAGTAAACAATATTTTTCCCATCCTATAGTTTGAAAAAGAATTTCCATCTAATATCTCCATATAGGGTGTCAAAATAATATACTTGTATTTTTAAAACAAAGGGTTTTCAAAATCATAGCTTTAGTGGCAAACACCACATAAGTCACTTATGCTCTTTATAAGTAAAACATGTGAACCAAAATAGATGTATATAGATGCAAGCTCAGAGAGTAGCTTGCCTGATTTCAGCATGATGTTCCTGGACTTCTCCTCATTGATCAAAGAAATAAACTCATCGTTCTCCGATAAATCCTTTCCAAATACCACCCCGGTAGCGTTTATCTCTAGCGTCGCAACATGAAAATAAAACAACACGCAATAAGCAAACCAAACCACAAGTGGTATACAAACAAGGAACAAACCACAAGTATCAAACTAATCACTCAAGCCACAAACATAGCACTAGTTTAATCAAGCAACGACTAAATCTATATTTCCCAGGGCATTATACTCACAGGAGTATAACACCAAACACATGCTAAAAACATAGAGCACCAAGATACCCTCAATTAGAGGTAATTAATAACCACTTTTCTCTAATCAGGAAATACTCCAGACAAAAGTTAAACTACCAGTTAATCTTGGTAATTCAACTTAAAGGCAACCTAGTTTAACAAGCAAGGCAACATATTAATCACACCAACATGTCTAACAACCAATAACAGTACCAATCATGCTAATATTAGCACACAAGATGAAATTTAAAACAAGCAACACAAGAGTAATAATAATTTTATTACTAAAGAGCAACTATTAGGGAATAAAACCCTAACAATACATAACCCACAAGTAGCTATCCTAACATGCTAGTAAAATAAAGGAACATGTCAAAACGGTGGATCACCACTCTACACATGCTAGAAAACATATTTATAATAATAAAGTTATAACACAACAACTAATAAAGTCCTAATAAAAATAGGCAGAAAATGCCTAAACCTTATAATTAGCACCACAGTCAATCAGTGACTCCTAAATTCAAACCAATTTAGGGATATGTTCTCCTACACATATAGAAGACATACCAATTGGATTCATTCCAAAATCCATCTCCTAAAAATCTACAAAAATCCTCAAAGAGCTACTGATGTGTTTACAAGAATGAATACAACTTTGGTTTTAGACTTCATTTGCATATGAGACCAACAGATCTAGAAAGGTGTCACTTCAGGCTTTCCAGGGAATTTTAGTTTGCAATATTTGGATTTATAAAACTCTAGATATTTAATATTTAGTGAAAAATATACTTTTTACAAGATTTAATCTAGACAGCACTTAGAAATTTATTTTTACAAACAGCCAGTTCTGGATGTTTAAGAAAACACATAGGAACTCTACAAAATTTGAATCACTCAAATAGCTATCACAGATTTATCACAAATGAATTAAAGCTACACTGTAAAATTAAACAGGAAATAAAACAGATAAATCTACTGGAAAAAAAAAGACAGACGGGCCAGATCTGAGCAGATCCGGGCCGTGCAGTGCAGGAACTGGCCCAGCCAGTGGCCCAGTGCGCGCGGCGAAGCGGTATGGGCCTCCTTCTCCTTCCTCGACACGCGCACGGCCGAACGAAGCACGGCAGGAAGCACGGCGAGGTCGGCGTCGGCGGCTCCGGTGACCTAAGCAAAGAGGAGGATGTCCATGAGATAGCTCACGATGAGAGGGTTTCAGAGAGGTGAAAATGGCGAGGAGGGGTGGACGGAGCTGCTCGCGAGGTCCCTGGAAATGTGACGGCTGGCGCGGAAGAGGTCGCGGATGCTCAGCTCGATTCGCGGAGTCCCACATCGATTCCTTGCTCGAGGTTGTAGAGGACAACGAGACGGTGCTTCTGGCGCTCTTCGATCTGGACGGGGCGCTCTCAAGCGACGGCGGCAGCGGCGGCCGCGGTGGCGAGGGTTCGGTGCTTTGGGAGGAAACAGAGGGAGTGAGGGGAAAGCAGAGGAACGTGCTCCTCTTATCTTCTCGCAGAGGAGAGGAGAGGAGGGGGGGCCTGGGCACGGCGGCAGGGGGGGGGGGGGGGGTCCGGCGAGGAGCGCTGTGGGGGCTTGGGCGGTGCGGCGCCGCGGGGGACACGGCGGCGTGCTTCCCGGCTACAGGAACACGAAGACACTTTTCTAGATAACCCCCTGGAGTTCTGTTTCCAGTTACAACTAGGTCCTTTTCTTTATTTCTTTTATTTCTTTGAAAACCAGAAGCTTTTCAGGGATTTTATTGAGGCACTAAATCAATTTAGAAAAATTTGAAATTATTTGGGTAGGCTCCCCTTGTCATGTAGAAGCTCCACAAAAATTGGTTTTACAAAATAAAATGTTTTGAGCAACTTTTGTTCATAGGGTTTAAAAATGGCATTTTTCTTAAATGCAAAATTATAATCCTTTGAAATTTTGAAGCAAGTTCAAAATATTATTTTTGGAACTCTTGGAACTTCCTTGACAAATATTTGAACTTTATATAGTTTTCATTTTCATAGAGAAGATATTTGTTTGAAGGAAATAGAGAGTTAGGTAGAGAGAATAATTTATTAAGGTCATTTTATTTGAATTGGAAATCTTTAATTCAAGTTCTTGAATACCTTTAGTGGTTTTGCTTATATTCAAGTCACATTCCAAATTTGTGACCAGTGGGTTTTATTTTAGTGTTAAGCACAGCTGAGGAATTGTTCTCACAAGCAACAAACAAAAATCAGATCAGCATCACAACCAAGATCACACAAAGTCAACACAGTAATGGGAAGTAAAACACAATCATCAGTGAAACATTTCAAAAAGTTTTATTTGATTCTGAAATTTGGGCCTTGTGAAACTAAGTTTTTCTTAGTTTCTAAATTTGGGATGTGACAGCTCTTCCCCCCTTAAAAATAAATCTCGTCCTCGAGATTTGCCCGGTGGTAACAGGGGAGTACGGAGGCACGGGTTTTGGGCTGACTATACTTCTGAGGTCGTTGCTTCTTCAGTGAGGTCGCCATGTGAGATCTTGACAAATTGATGTTGCGAGGCTTTCTTTGTCGATAAACTTCTGTGCTGAGTCTCGATCCTTGACGATGGGGTTAACTGACGATCAACACTGATGGATAGTCTTAGTTGATTTCTTCCAGATACTACAAGGCTAAGGCGCAAGGAACTAATTATTACCATGTTCTTGTATACCTATTGCAGGTCTTCCCCCCTTAAAAAGGGGTTTTGAAGGGTCATCCTGAAGGTTGCGGCTGGAGTTGACTTGGAGGCATTGTTCTTCTTGGGTAACTTGACAATCTTCGTCTTGGGTGTCGCGCCTTGGTGCTTGGGGTTGGTGCAGATATCACCCCTAGATGTTTTCTCCTTACGAGGGTCGCAGGTGGGGGACGCGTTGTTCTCAGGATACGTCAAGTCTGAGCACTCGACTCTCTCCGGGTTCTAGTTAGTAGAGGGATGTTATAAACTTCTAAGGGCGTCTGGACTTGCTGGGTGGTTGATGTTGCCAACAGCAGGTGCTTCCGTTATTTGATTCTTCTTAGTGACTTCCGGTAGATCTTCTTCACGCTTTTCTTCCTTCGGCTTGGCGGGAAAAAGGCTGATCCTGAAAGACTTCTTTGGCTCTGGGTCTTTACGGAGCTTCACCGTGGTCTTCACAAGTAAGTTAGAGTGCACCAGAATAGTTAGGGTTTCCGGGAAAACTTTCTGGTTGAGGGGCTTAAGTTAGTTTTCAAGGGAGTTGGGTGTTATACTCTGAACATCAAACTCATTATACTTAAGATCCAAAACAACCAACTTTACATAGGCCTCTAATTCTCGAGTCTTCAAAATACCATTCCAACATCTCTGGTAAGGCCACTACTATCAACTAGTTAATTGAATCATGGTCTTTGCCCAAGCTAAAGTTATTAATCCACCATCATCTTCTTCGGGCATAAACTCTTTATCAAAGCCTAGTTCAATCTACCGGATACCCATCGAACCTTTCAGGCTCAGTCTTCCCATTACATCCTATCACAAAAATCGTAGTGGTCCACCCATTTATTTCTTGATTGATTTTTCCTCAACACTTTTGGGCCTTGATCTCATAATCAAAGATAAAAGATCTTTCTAAGATAATCCAAACAGAGCGTGACAAGCTCTGGAAACTACTGTCACCTAGAATGTCTTGCTACTAGACCGCGTCATATTGATTCCTCGAATCCGATAAACATTCACTTATCTCCCACCAATTATTTCTTGCATACAACGATCTACTCAATTTACTAACTCATCTTTGACCACTTCCTATAATTCCATAAGAATTTGGTACAAGGTCACTTGCGCTAGGAATCACCCTAAACATTCCAACTCCGGAGTATTCTTCTTAATTAACTTGCTTCTAACCAATCCAAACATCATTTTATCAGCAAGGGCTTCCTAAAAATCCAATAACTTTCACTTTTATTTCTAAACCTTAAATCAAGGGTCACGTCTTCTAGTTCCAGATAACCACCAATGGTTGGGGACCACAACTGGTTAGCCCCAGAGTATTAATCAAATATATCATCTGTTCAAACCCAATTATTTTATCGATCCACTCCAAGTTTTCACTTCTATTCTGAACCCCAAATTTTTGATATTACCAGCATCATCCACCAAATTCTGATCTCATCACTAGATTCTCAAGGGGTCCTGCTGACTAATAATTTTATAGTCCAACACTCTTATATCTTCCTAAAGTCTCCTGTCCACCAACTAGTTTTGAGTTGTCCACTAGCACCTTTTTTTTTTTTCGGAAATCATATCCTTGGGGAAACACTATAAATCTTCATGTGATTTTCTTACTTAGAACTTGAGTAACTCCTAAGGTATACACTTGACTTAAGAAAATTATTATTGTCCTTGATTTGAGTTATAACATCATTTGCTTCACCCCTGTGGTGAAGGCATCCACTTAGTCCGGGCAAGCTTTCCATTAGTTAGTTGTATAAGAATGTGGGTGTCCTTTATGACATCGAATTGCCTTAGTCATACAAGAAGAATTTGTTAACAAGGTAGCTAGTCTTGTCATCAAACCACTTTTCATATTCCAGGGGCTGAGATGTACTGGATTATCTTACGTTCCGTCTATTTGTATATGACACTCAATTGTTCGAGCATACAAAAGTGATTTGTTAACAAGTTCATGAGGCTTGTTACCAAAGTACTTCTATATATCACGAACATTGGAATATCACCTTATTTTTAGAGAGATTAGTAGTAATAGATTCTTATATAAGAGTTTCCAATACTCGAAGATAGTCTGGTATATTGTTTCTTTGCCAACTCAAGAAATCTCTCTTCAAAGTCTCTTTGTCGCACTTCCTCCTTCTTGCGGTCTCAGAGCTCGAATCTTCATAGCAACTCTCCTACACTCCTTGAGTTCTCCTGGTTACCGATTCTAAATGAGTCTCCTTATGTCCTCGTCTCTTGTCAAAGCTTGCAGTCCTAGAAGATTAGTTAGTACTATCGTGGACTGGAGTCAGGTGTTAATCTAAAGTTAAATACGATAAGTTAGTGTAGTGTTCTTGTAACTTCACAAGTTAATTTTTTTTTTGCGGGGTAAGGCTCGTGTCTTCACGAGGTTGGCGTAAAATTGCAGTTTCCTTCGAGATCTTGACGCACTTGCTCCAGACGGTGCATGAAGGTCATTGTCTGACTTGCCGGTTAAGTTGCAACAAATCTCAGGTTTTTGGTTAAAGTTCGGGGGTCTTTTGTATCTTGCGCAACTGTCAGTTCTTATCGGGAGATGGTTTAGATGAGAGGAGAAATATTTTCAGAAAGATTTTTCCTAGGCGGTTTTACATTTGCAACAAAGTGCAACTATGGCGAAGAGGTCAAAAATGGTTTTGATAGGTGGCAAAAGGAATTTTATAAAAAGAGAATTTTGAGGTTACTTGTGTTGCCGACAAGGCGTGATTGTGAACACACAAGAAAAACAACACACACACAGAGAACTCACAACAAACAACACATAAGCAGAGTACTCACAAGCAAGGAGCACACAAACAAACAACACACAAGGTACATTTAGTACCAACGGACGTCTAATACTCGTGGTAGTCGGGTGGTACAGCCAAGGTTCCTATCAGGTTTATCCTATGGTCTCGGTTAGACATGGTTGGTGAAGTTTTCACTCTGTCGCCTTAGGCTCCAGCGGGAGGAATTGAGATTATCGAAGTTGCAACTTGAGTAGAATTGTTGATGTTGAGTTGAGGTCTTCGAAGGTCTCTTGCTTGGTTGACTTCGACAATCTTGGTATTTGCAGATCAATCACCTCGATGTGGAATGTTGAGTACTTGTGATGGAAGCTTCTGCTTGTAGGTGCTAGCTAATTAGGTCTCACTTGGGTTCATCGTCAAGTATTTTGAACAGGTAAGAGGGAGTAGAGAAATCCTTAGAAAATCTTCAAATAGAGGGATGAGTCTCGGAAATATTTGAGAAGGTGAGAAGAGTGGAAGTTATTTTTGGACTTCCTTAGATAAAAATATGTTTTTGGTAGCAATATATTTTTAACAAAATATTTCTTTACTAACTAACGTCCATGCTAACTAAGGTCTGTTACAGTCAGGATGGCTCTGATACCAAGTCTGTGGGGACCCCGGACTAGCTGTCCGACATACCCTTGTGCCTACAACATCAGCGATCCCATGATCAGTCTGTCGCTGAGCACAATCAAACTGGTATCAAAAGAACATCCAAAAATACCGAATAAAACTTACTTACTTGATTGAAGTCATAACTTCAACAGATACTTGCAGCGGAAATCATCAAACAACGTGGAGCCCAAGTCATTTGCCAACCCTACAGGCAGCTGACTGGGAAGACGGCCTAGTTCGCAAAGACGTCATCGATCTCTCGGTCTTCAGCATACTTCTTCTTGAACTCTGGACATGGGAATATCCAGGGACACAGCCATGAGTACATTTACGTACTCGCAAAACTACCCCCGACATGAGCATGCAATAGCATCATTTTTATTATAACAAAACCCTTTATTTTGAGAAGACATCTTTATATCTTTGTTGAAAAGAAACGAAGGCTTTTAGAACTTTTCCCATAAATCTGTCTTTGTAAGAAGTCTCTTTTAAAACTTTCTCCCGTAAATACATCTTTGTTGAAAAAGGTAAGAAGTCTCTTTTATAAACATTTTCCCGGAAAATCACCATTTGTTTATTTCTCCAAAACTCCTCCTTTTCCGACCAAAACCATTCCTAGTCAAATCATTTTTCCAACAACCTTATACCAACCCTTTGGTATAGTTGCATAAAACATTTCCCACTTTCAGGACACAAAACTTTGCACTTCTCGATCATAGCCCCTCAGGGTCCTCCACTTTTCCAGCAACCTCATACCGACTCATCGGTATAGTGCACATATACAACATCTCCATTTTCCTTTCAAATCTTAAAACATTTCCAAAACTTGCACATGGTCAGAGGACAGCCTCCCAACTGTCCATATCCGAGGACTCGGCTATTCGAATAGTTTTATTACCCTCTGCAGAGGTAGCACGCTTTTAACCCACATCCATCCGGTAACTCATCGTGTCAGCCACGTCCCGCCATACAAGGTGTATGCGAAGTTGAGCCACCGACCATAGCCTCTCCTTTGCTCATGCTAGTATAGGATCCTACCCATATGATAATTCCCATCGACACTCAGTCCGGTCCCCGTCGGCAACCCCAAGTGTGAGGACTCATATGTTTTTCCCGGCGACCACATTTATGAAGTCTTCAATCCTCCTCCTTATCTTTCCATAGAGTTTGAGCGAGGACCCAGGTCAGGGGAGTTCACAAACCATCCCCTCACGCATAACGGAGTCATCTCCGTCGATGAGGTATCCCATACTAATAAGAGCAAATTATATGACTAAGCCCCGTTCCCATATGGGGGTAAACGTGGTCGCACAGATTATTGGCTGGTCGTCATAGTACAAAGACACAATGTGCATTTTTCATAAACACCTCCATTCTCCAGTTCTCCACTTCCATACCGACATCTCGGTATTCCATATCCACACAAGTATTTTCAAAGGAGTTTTGAGTAAACAATATTTTTCCCATCCTATAGTTTGAAAAAGAATTTCCATCTAATATCTCCATATAGGGTGTCAAAATAATATACTTGTATTTTTAAAACAAAGGGTTTTCAAAATCATAGCTTTAGTGGCAAACACCACATAAGTCACTTATGCTCTTTATAAGTAAAACATGTGAACCAAAATAGATGTATATAGATGCAAGCTCAGAGAGTAGCTTGCCTGATTTCAGCATGATGTTCCTGGACTTCTCCTCATTGATCAAAGAAATAAACTCTCATCGTTCTCCGATAAATCCTTTCCAAATACCACCCCGGTAGCGTTTATCTCTAGCGTCGCAACATGAAAATAAAACAACACGCAATAAGCAAACCAAACCACAAGTGGTATACAAACAAGGAACAAACCACAAGTATCAAACTAATCACTCAAGCCACAAACATAGCACTAGTTTAATCAAGCAACGACTAAATCTATATTTCCCAGGGCATTATACTCACAGGAGTATAACACCAAACACATGCTAAAAACATAGAGCACCAAGATACCCTCAATTAGAGGTAATTAATAACCACTTTTCTCTAATCAGGAAATACTCCAGACAAAAGTTAAACTACCAGTTAATCTTGGTAATTCAACTTAAAGGCAACCTAGTTTAACAAGCAAGGCAACATATTAATCACACCAACATGTCTAACAACCAATAACAGTACCAATCATGCTAATATTAGCACACAAGATGAAATTTAAAACAAGCAACACAAGAGTAATAATAATTTTATTACTAAAGAGCAACTATTAGGGAATAAAACCCTAACAATACATAACCCACAAGTAGCTATCCTAACATGCTAGTAAAATAAAGGAACATGTCAAAACGGTGGATCACCACTCTACACATGCTAGAAAACATATTTATAATAATAAAGTTATAACACAACAACTAATAAAGTCCTAATAAAAATAGGCAGAAAATGCCTAAACCTTATAATTAGCACCACAGTCAATCAGTGACTCCTAAATTCAAACCAATTTAGGGATATGTTCTCCTACACATATAGAAGACATACCAATTGGATTCATTCCAAAATCCATCTCCTAAAAATCTACAAAAATCCTCAAAGAGCTACTGATGTGTTTACAAGAATGAATACAACTTTGGTTTTAGACTTCATTTGCATATGAGACCAACAGATCTAGAAAGGTGTCACTTCAGGCTTTCCAGGGAATTTTAGTTTGCAATATTTGGATTTATAAAACTCTAGATATTTAATATTTAGTGAAAAATATACTTTTTACAAGATTTAATCTAGACAGCACTTAGAAATTTATTTTTACAAACAGCCAGTTCTGGATGTTTAAGAAAACATATAGGAACTCTACAAAATTTGAATCACTCAAATAGCTATCACAGATTTATCACAAATGAATTAAAGCTACACTGTAAAATTAAACAGGAAATAAAACAGATAAATCTACTGGAAAAAAAAAGACAGACGGGCCAGATCTGAGCAGATCCGGGCCGTGCAGTGCAGGAACTGGCCCAGCCAGTGGCCCAGTGCGCGCGGCGAAGCGGTATGGGCCTCCTTCTCCTTCCTCGACACGCGCACGGCCGAACGAAGCACGGCAGGAAGCACGGCGAGGTCGGCGTCGGCGGCTCCGGTGACCTAAGCAAAGAGGAGGATGTCCATGAGATAGCTCACGATGAGAGGGTTTCAGAGAGGTGAAAATGGCGAGGAGGGGTGGACGGAGCTGCTCGCGAGGTCCCTGGAAATGTGACGGCTGGCGCGGAAGAGGTCGCGGATGCTCAGCTCGATTCGCGGAGTCCCACATCGATTCCTTGCTCGAGGTTGTAGAGGACAACGAGACGGTGCTTCTGGCGCTCTTCGATCTGGACGGGGTGCTCTCAAGCGACGGCGGCAGCGGCGGCCGCGGTGGCGAGGGTTCGGTGCTTTGGGAGGAAACAGAGGGAGTGAGGGGAAAGCAGAGGAACGTGCTCCTCTTATCTTCTCGCAGAGGAGAGGAGAGGAGGGGGGCCTGGGCACGGCGGCAGGGGGGGGGGGTCCGGCGAGGAGCGCTGTGGGGGCTTGGGCGGTGCGGCGCCGCGGGGGACACGGCGGCGTGCTTCCCGGCTACAGGAACACGAAGACACTTTTCTAGATAACCCCCTGGAGTTCTGTTTCCAGTTACAACTAGGTCCTTTTCTTTATTTCTTTTATTTCTTTGAAAACCAGAAGCTTTTCAGGGATTTTATTGAGGCACTAAATCAATTTAGAAAAATTTGAAATTATTTGGGTAGGCTCCCCTTGTCATGTAGAAGCTCCACAAAAATTGGTTTTACAAAATAAAATGTTTTGAGCAACTTTTGTTCATAGGGTTTAAAAATGGCATTTTTCTTAAATGCAAAATTATAATCCTTTGAAATTTTGAAGCAAGTTCAAAATATTATTTTTGGAACTCTTGGAACTTCCTTGACAAATATTTGAACTTTATATAGTTTTCATTTTCATAGAGAAGATATTTGTTTGAAGGAAATAGAGAGTTAGGTAGAGAGAATAATTTATTAAGGTCATTTTATTTGAATTGGAAATCTTTAATTCAAGTTCTTGAATACCTTTAGTGGTTTTGCTTATATTCAAGTCACATTCCAAATTTGTGACCAGTGGGTTTTATTTTAGTGTTAAGCACAGCTGAGGAATTGTTCTCACAAGCAACAAACAAAAATCAGATCAGCATCACAACCAAGATCACACAAAGTCAACACAGTAATGGGAAGTAAAACACAATCATCAGTGAAACATTTAAAAGTTTTATTTGATTCTGAAATTTGGGCCTTGTGAAACTAAGTTTTTCTTAGTTTCTAAATTTGGGATGTGACAAGGCGTCGGAGGAGGTGCCGGAGGAGGAGGCATCGGAGGAGGCGCCGGAGGAGGAGGCGCCTGAGGAAAAGGCAACCGGCAAGAAGCGACGCCGCGCCGCGGATGACAATGGCGCGGAGGCAGGGCGTAAGTAGAAAAAGTAGAGTAGATAGTTAGTTCAATTACTCTATCGATCCTTTGTAAGTAGGCCCAGTGTGTCAGTGAAGAAATTAGAGGAAACGGTTGTTTATCGCCTCCGTTTGCGATGTTATTATATGCTATAAATGTGCCACTGCGGCAACCCTAACGCTCTCGCTCTCACTCTCACTCTCACTCCACAGTCATAGTGTGGCGGCGGCTCCAGACCTAACCCTTATCTCGCAGATCTGAGCGGCGCGTCCGGCCGGCATCGCCGCCGTGCATCTTCCCCCAGCGGCGCGTCGGCGCATCTTCCCCCAGCGGCACGTCGTGAGCCGCCGCGCATCCCCCCAGCGGCGCGTCGTGAGCCACCGCGCATCCCCCCCAGTGGCTCGTCGGCGAGCCGCCGCGCAGCTTCCCCGAGTATGTCGCCGACGCGGATCTACTGGTCTATTGCCGTGCATCTTCCCCGGGTATGTACCCGACTAGATCTTACATTTTGTTTAAAGTAGCACAGAAAACTTGTCAAGTATTTGAAGTCTAGTATTGTGTTCTGTCTAGTGCCGATGATGAATACACCCCTCGACACTAGATCTTACATTTTATTTAAAGTAGCATCTACCGATCTAGTATTGTAGTACTGTCTAGTATTGTAGTATTGTGTTCTGTCTAGTATTGTAGTACTGCCGATGATGAATACACCCCTCAACACTAGATCTTACATTTTTTTTAAAGTAGCATATAAAACTTGTCTAGTATTTGAAGTCTAGTATTGTGTTGTGTTTGTTTTTAGTACTGCCGATGATGAATACATTACCTTCAACTTGTCTAGTATTTGAAGTCTAGTATTGTGTTGTGTTTGTTTTTAGTATTTGAAGTCTAATAGATTAATTTCAACCCTTTGTCAATGTGTTAATCCTCGTTATGGTTTTGTGTAGCTAGTGTATGAAGTAATAGTATATTTCGGCGACAATGCATAAAAATGGTGAGGCAATTGAAGGTAACATCACCTTCAAGTTCTGCCTCCAAATCGTTTCGATCGGACAGCAAGCACACGGATATAGGCGCTTAAGGTGTAAACTGTTTTCATCTTAAATTGTATTTATGTCATGTAGCATCATATTTGGCTCTTTTCTAACTAGACATCCATGTATTTTATATGCAGAAGCGCCATGCAGATCCAAACAAGCTTTAAAAGAGCTAAATACAAAGTGGGATCATATCCGTGAACCGTCGCTGTTGTGACGTTTCGCTGCACTGTTCAAAACACTTTTTTAATTAAGAGTGTCTTGGACAGTGTGGCCGAAATGTCACAGCGGTGACGTTATTATATTTCGGCGACACCGTCCAAGATGGAGCAAGCCTCGCTACGAAGAATTTGGCAAGATTAATTTGCTAAGGAGGCTTGCGAGCTCGGTGTGGTTTCTTGTCTTTAGTTTCTCCATCTATTTTGTGTATGTGTGTAGCAATTTGGCTGCAGATGTGATTTGGAGAAGCATGAAACCGCTACTCGAGTCTTTTGCTAGGTCGAATTCCGTTTTCGGCGCATTGGAACTGAGGAAGAAGGTGGAGCTGGAGAAGAGTGGAGTGTCATAAAAGTTAAGTTTAGGGAGTCATGTGAATGATAGGATTAGCGAGGCATGTGTAACTCATCTTTTGATGCTATGTAATGATGACAATTCTTATATACGTTATGAATGGATTTGGTAGCAACTTTGTGCTTCTGCTGTGAGATTTTGAATGTAATTTGGCAACCGAATTGCTCCTGTAGGCTTCTGAAAGAACCTCAATGCAAACGAGTAAAATAGAATCTCCGTTACTGATGCACCGATACATCGGAAACGGAGATGGGTCCGCAACCGTAGCCAACTTATGCCTCATCGGTGACGGTTTTTTGCCTCCGTTACCGATGAAGGCCTTCACATCAGTGACAGGGTCGTGGACACGGACCCTTTCTCCGTTGCCGAAGGGGTTTTTGGCCCGTTTCCGATGTGTCGTTCTGTACTAGTGATCAAAGCTGCCCACCTTGGGATTGATGGTCTCACGGTAGATCCGGTGCATGATGTCCCAAGTGGAAAAGAGGCCTCTAGACTACCCAACCGTCCACTTTTCAGCGCTCCCCGGGTCATACAACGGTAAAAGCTGCTCCACCTCCTTGGCTTCCACCCCCGGATAGTGTACACGAAAGTGGGTGTCTTCGAAATCTGCAGGCTCAAATGGACCAAACTCCTCATAGTCAAACATAGCTGCAACTTCCACCCATTTGACTTCAAATTTCTTGTCCTTAGTCATCCAAACCAACCGACGCTCCGTCTCATTGCCCATGTGAACGGTGGCAAGGAATTGAGCCACAAGCTTTTCATCAAAATCTTGCTCCAACTCCATCATAGGCAGCAGTCCAAACTCTTCACAAATGGCTAGTGCCTCTCCAAAATAGGTGCTCTTGGTCCTCATGTGCTCCATGTTGATAAAGTGCTGCTCCACATGGTTATCCTTCGGCTTCTTCAACAAAATCTCATTGTAGATTTGCTCTTGGAACTTGTTGTGGAAGAAGGGATTGTTACCCCGAATAGAAGGAATTTGTTCCATCCTGTCAATCACATAGCAGTCCAAGCTTCTTTTTGTGACAAAATCCTTGTCTGAAAGCTGACTAGCAGACTTGCTCCGAGCAGGCAAGGTCTTCTCCGGTGTCGGATACTTCCGGCAAGTCACGGGAACTCCATCAATCTCATCTTGAATCTCATCACCGGGTTCAGTGCGAGCCTTCTCCCTCCCAACAATCTTGGAACAAGTACCACGAGGCTGACTTCCTATGAATAGCATAAGGGGGGCAAGCACATAGGTAAGAATGCACAAATTTCATTATTTTGGGGAATAAGAACACAATGTGTACAAATCTACAGGAAATTAAAACTAGAGGGAGAGTAACAAACTTAGCGTTGAAGATGTAACACGAGGTAGTAGTGAGGCTTTGAACAAGCCCTAATACTATCTAGGGTTGCATCTCTAATTCTAGGTAGGGAACTCTAAATCTAGCCACAAATTTCCAACAAAATCTCTACACAAGGTTCTAGATCCACAAATACACACCTCTGATACGTCTCAAACGTATCTATAATTTCTGATGTTCCATGTTGATATTATACCAATTGTTACATGTTTTATATACACTTCATAGCATTTTTATGCATTTTTTGGGACTAACCTATTAACAAGATGCCATAGTGCCAGTTCCTGTTTTCTGCTGTTTTTGTATTCCACAAAAGCTAGTCAGGAAATTCTCGGAATTGGACAAAACTTGGACAGAACCTCCTATTTTTCCAACACGAACACGAAGTCCAGAGGAGAGACGGAGGGGAGCCACGAGGCAGCCACACCATGGGGCCGCGCGGGCCTCCCTTGCCGCGTCGTGGGGTGGTGTGGGGCCCACGTGCGTCTCCAGCCGCCGCCCTTTCACCTATTTATTCCCCCCGACGCGAAAACCCTAAATACCTGAGCCATTATCCACGAAAAGTTCCAGAGACGCCACCGCCGTCAACCCTAGCTCGGGAGGGTTCAGAAGCTCTTCCCGGCACCCTGCCGGAGAGGGGAATCATCACCGGAGGGCTCTACATCACCATGCCTGCCTCTGGAGTGATGTGTGAGTAGTTCATCCTTGGACTACGGGTCCATGGCAGTAGCTAGATGGTTGTCTCTCCACTTTATGCTATCATGTTTAGATCTTGTGAGCTGCCTATCATGATCAAGATCATCTTATTGTAATGCTACATGTTGTGTTTGCTGGGATCCAATGAATATTGAATACTATGTCAAGTTGATTATCAATCTATCTTATATGTTATTTATGATCTTGCATTCTTTCCGTTACTAGTAGATGCTTTGGCCAAGTAGATGCTTGTAACTCCAAGAGTGAGTATTTATGCTAGATAGTGGGTTCATGCCTCCGATAATCTGGGAGAGTGACACTAACTTCTAAGATTGTGGATGTGCTGTTGCCACTAGGGATAAAATAACCGATGCTTAGCTTAAGGGTGCGCCGTTAGGTCTAATTCATTTGTTTACATTACGCACAGTACTTAATGTCCGTTGCTTGCAACTTAATACCAACGGAGAACTCGGATGACAACCTGGCGGTGGATTATTAGTCATAGACGCTATTGGATAACGGTCTATGTATTTTGTCGTAATGCCCACATGAATATCATAGTAATCATCATGTCATATATATGCATTGTCATGAGCTCAATATTTTGTCAATTGGCCAGCTGTAATTTGTTCACCCGGCATGTTAGTTATCTTTTATGGAGAGACACCACTATTGAACTATGGACCCCGGTCCATTCTTTTACACTGATAATACAACCAACTGCAAACATTGTTCCTTTTCATTTTCTGCAATTAAACATTATTTTCCACACCATACGTTTAATCCTTTGTTACAGCAAGCCGGGAAGATTGACAACCTTCCTGTTTTGTTGGGGCAAAGTAGTTTGATTGTGTTGTGTGCAGGTTCCACGTCGGTCGCCGGATTCCCTGGTGTTGCGCCGTGCCATATTCCGGCACCAACAACCTTCAGAAGTGATTTCTTGCTCCTACTGGTCGATTAAACCTTGGTTTCATACTGAGGGAAACTGCTGCTACACTGCATCATACCTTCCTCTTGGGGTCTCCCAACGAACGTGTGATCCACGCAATCAAGCTCTTTTTCTGGCGCCGTTGCCGGGGAGTGGAAGCACTTTGGTTCAGAAATCTCCTTACTTCCCCTTCCACACGCCAGAATCTTTTTCTGGCGCCGTTGCCAGGGAGCAAGAGGATTTCTGCAAGGGGAGTTTCACGCTTCCAATCTCTTTACTCTATTATTGTCTTGCTTAGTTTATTTTTATCTTGTCTTGTTTGCTTTATTTATCAAAAACACAAAAAATTAGTTTCTTGCATTTAGTTTATTTCGGTTTGTTATTATGTCTAGTTATTTATTTGCTATCAATGGGTTTTCTCTTTGAAACAAAATCTTATTGTCTAAGTGGGTTCACGGAGGAACAACAGAATTACTATAAGGAATACCGCTTGTCTCAAAAAGGGAAACACTTATGGGTACAAATATATAAATTGAATTGTTTTGCTAGAAACTTGTGCTTTACTTATGATGAATCCTGGTGCTTTAATGAATGTTTTTGCTGTACGAGGCATAAACACCTCCCTTTCCAATTTGATTATAATGATAATGAAATCTTGGCTGCTTATGCTAAAGGAAACTATGACTGATAATCTTGAACAAATTGAAGAATTTGTTGTTTTTAAGGGTGCCTATGAAATTGCTGGTTATATTCATGATGATGATTCTCCTTATAAATCTGAAATTTTTGCTATACTTGGTTATTGCCTTGAATATTACAATGATAATCCTTGTATCACTGAATTTCTTGGGATAACTTATTCTCCAGAACAACTTGCTACCTTTCAGGAACCCGTGGGAGAAGAAATTGCTGGAACTGAAAGCTCATTGGATGAAAAAGAGGAAGAGAGTGATGAAAAAAGGAGGATCTACCTCCTAAAGATAGTAACTCTTTAACTCTTACATTATATGATTACCCTCCATGCCTACCTAAGGAGGAAGAATGCTATATTGTTGAATGTCATGATTCTATTGAAATATCTCCTTTTGATAAATTTGAAGTAACAAGCTCCTTGACTCAAGTAGAAAAGGAAATTGCAGAAATTAAAAATGTGCTCCCTAATGTCTTATATGATAATGCTCTTGATGATGGTCCTATATTGCCTAATGATATTTGTTATACTACTATTGTCAAAAGTGGGTTTAATGACCCCACTATTTTTGAGCTTAATAAAATTATGTGTTTGTAGATCATGAAAAGCATGCTTTATGTGATAGTTATATTGTTGAGTTTGTTCATGATGCTACTGAAAGTTATTATGAGAGAGGAAAATATGGTTGTAAAAGTTTTCAAGTTACTAAAACACCTCTCTTAATGTTGAAAGTTTTGAAGTTGCATTTGTTTCGTCTTTCTATGCTAGTTGCTTTATGCTTCAATAATTTATTCTATTACAATATTCCCTTGCATAGGAAGTGGGGTAGACTTAAATGTATTTGATATTTGCCTCTTGATGCTCTCTTTTGTTTTTCAACTCTTATTTCTATGAGAGCATCATTAAAATCTTCAAGCCTAGCTAAAAGGCATTAAAGAAAATGCTTTTGGAGGCAACCCAGTATCTTTTGTTTTCAGTTTTAGTCAAGGAGTTGTTTAATTCTGTAACAATTCCTTTGTATCTTTATTTTATCGCATTGTTGTGCCAAGTATTGTCTCTAACTAGGAAAATTAGCGCGGCGACACGCCGCGCCCGTGTGGTGACAAAATATAAATAACTTGAAGCTAAAAGTACGAAACGACTGTACAAAAGATCTAGTTTTCAGATTTATCGCGATCGGACAAAAGATATCGTGATCCATTGGACATGAGTGCAAACATAGGTTGGATATTAATGGAAATAAGCTGGGTGTCAAAAAAAGCGATATATATTGTGGAAAATACCTTGGATTTGATGCTTCATTTGGGCGCCAATGTGTAGACTAATTGTCGCGACAAAGGAGTTTTCTTCTAACATCATTTGCATCATAGGATTATGTATTATATAAAAGGTGAAAACAAAACAGGCACTACTTAAGCAGAGAATTAAATAGAGTGAAATAAAAGAAAATCATTAGGAACAGAACAAAAATTTGAGAAGGTAGAAAATATTTAGTGTTTTTTGTACGGAGTAAGTGTTGGAAGGTTATTTTATTTGGTGAATTTAGGCATCCAAATGGAATTAATGTAGACCGTTAAGAAGTAGTTAAAATAAAAAGTATTGGTAATTTGAGTATAGAGAAGTGGGGAATTAAGATAACAGGATCTGGAAATAAATGAGTAATAAATTTTAAGTCTGCAAAAATAAATTTATGAGGGAAATAAAATAAGAAATTAAAAAAATAGAGTAGGAGAAAATGGGAAAATAGGAAGTAAGCGAGCAGTCTTAGAGTAAAAATAAATAAATATGAAAGGGAGGTAAAAGTAGGGAAAATGATATAGTAGGGGATAATTAGGGAGTAAAAATAAATAAGTAATTGTGAAGTCGCTATTTGTGAAAAAGGTTAGAACATGGAAATTGTTTGGTAGGGCGATATACATCTACCCGTGAGAGGAAAATTCGAACGGACGACTGAGTGCGACGAATTTGACAAAATGCGTCAAATGTTTTTGTGAACCTGGATCCAAAATTGAGGAGTTAGAGTCGACAAAACTCGAAACCGATCACGGGAATGGAACCTACTTGTGGGCGCGCATATATTTCGTGTATATGTTTTCGTCAAAATGATTTTTGGAAAAGGATTTTTCTGGGAACCGTCGACGTGGACATGCCCACCGGAGG
This sequence comes from Poa pratensis, assembly GCA_947311845.1. NCBI lineage: Eukaryota > Viridiplantae > Streptophyta > Magnoliopsida > Poales > Poaceae > Poa > Poa pratensis. The sequence continues at coordinate 30,925,909 of CAMZMU010000036.1, read as the reverse complement.
CGCGGTACTGTTCATGTGAACAGTACCCACCGACGTGGGCACATGCAGCCGAGGCCTTAAGGGGTGGCCTTTTATATAGGTAGGATAGGAAGATGATGCTAGATTTGGATTTCTGCGCAGGAACAGATTTCTGTTGTTCACCGTTTTAATTCTGTAAAATCACAGGAAAATTATTTAAATCTGCAAAAAAATTGTGTGATCCTCAGATATGTACGCATCTTTCGTTAGGTTTAAGTTTTTCGATCTGAGCAACGTAAGTGCCTCGAAAAAATTCGTCTTTGCGGTGTGTTCTGTTTAGACAGATTCTGTCTTTTATTTTTCGCATTCTCTCTTTTACTAGTGTTGAGTGGAATTCTTTTTTAGGGTGAAGAGCTTCACATAACATCAGTGGCAGTAGTTAATGTTAAAAGTAACGGTCATGTTTGTGTCCTTATAGAACATGTGAGTTTTTGATTGTGCACTAACCCTCTAATGAGAATTAATTTGAGTTTGGTGTGGCGGAAGTTTTCAAGGGTCAAGAGAGAAGGATGATATAATGTGATCAAGAAGAGTGAAGAGCTTAAGCTTTGGGATGCTCCCATGGATCACCCCAGCATATTTCAAGAAGACTCAAGCATCTAAGCTTGGGGATGCCCAAGGCATCCCCTTCTTCATCAGCAACTTATCAGATCATCTCTAGTGAAACTATATTTTAATTCTTTCACATCATATGTGCTTTACTTGGAGCGTATGTGTGCTTTTATTTTCAGTATTTTATTTTTCTTATGGTCAACTTGATTGGACCCCAGCATTCTTGATTGGGAGAGAGACACGCTCCGCTTTTTCATATGAATACTCCTATTCTTCACTTATACTTGTTGAGTATTCTTATCTAGCTATTGCTATGCTTTTAGCTCCTGTTTTGCATGCATCTCTTATTCAGAGCTATTAGTTCTTTTAAAGAAAGTACTCTCTTGCTTCACTTATAATTGTTTGGAGAGTTTGTGTTGAAATAAATTGAATGGTGTTTGGTTGGAACAGAAAATGTTGCATGTGGTAGATGGTATAATGGAAAAAACTGACATATTCTTGAAGATCACTGTATTGGATAATTTGATACTTGTCAATTGTTTTGAGTTATCAAGTAGTTCATGTTTAAGCTTTTGTATCATGTAGTTAAAACCTATTAATGAAGAACTACCGTAAAGCTCGTTGAAATTTGGTTTGCATGATTGGTATCTCTAAGGTCTAGATATTTTCTAGTAAAATGGTTTGGTTAACAAGGAAGACAATGTAGAGTCTTATAATGTTTGCAATATGTTTTCATGTAAGTCTTGCTGTGTCGGTTGATATCCTGTGATTGCTTCAAATAAATTTGCTAGCCTAAACTCTGTACTGAGAGGGAATGCTTCTCATGCATCCAAAACCTTGAGCCAAAATCCATGCCATCTCTGTCCACCATAACTACCTATATGTGGTATTTCCTTGCCATTCCAAGTAAATTTTTCATGTGCTACCTTTAAACTATTCAAAAATTATTACTCCTATTTTGTGTCAATGTTTACCAAGCTCATGAAGACGGGGTGGATTTCTTTATGTCAACTGTCAAACAGACTTTACCACCGGACTAGCGGCATATACTTCCGCTTATCCATTAATTTTGCAAAAAGAGCTGGCAAATGGGGTGCCCAGTCCCAATTAATTACAACTTTAACCGCTTAATTCTCTTCACATTTTTGCCCTGATTTATCAGTCAAGCACTGACAAACAATGAAATATCTGCATGTGTAAACAAAAGAGAAAGAGGGATGATCTGTCTTACAGGTAGAAATAACGTCCTTCATGGGAGCCGCTCTTAAAAGTCTGGTTGGCAGGGGTCATATTGTACTTTCCATTTTCTGATTCGTTGACAATTAACAAACACCTCCCAAAACTTATTTTTACTCTCTTTATGATTTCAAAAACTTAAAAAGCTCTAGCACATGATTTAATCCCTGCTTCCCTCTGCGAAGGGCCTTTCTTTTACTTTTATGTTGAGTCAGTTTTCCTACTTCTTTCTATCTTAGAAGCAAACACTAGTGTCAACTTTGGTGCAACAATTTTTATATGCTTGTATATTGCACTTATTATATTGCTTTGTGTTGACAAATATCCATGAGATATATATGTTGAAAGTTGAAAGCAATTGCTGAAGCTTAAATCTTCCTTTGTGTTGGTTAAATACCTTTTGCTTAGAATCTATTGCTTTATGAGTTAACTCTTATGCAAAACTCTTTGATGCTTATCTCGAAAGTACTATTCATGAAAAGTTTTTGCTTATATGATTCAGTTATTTGCTCATTATCTACTTGCTAGCAAACTATAGACCATTGACCTGGATCACTTCATTCATAACATGTGCTTTACAATACCATTTGATCAAGATTATGATTCTAGCATGTCACCTCAGAAATTATTTTGTTTTTATCGTTTTACCTACTCGAGGACGAGTAGAACTAAGCTTGGGGATGCTTGATATGTCTCAAACGTATCTATAATTTCTGATGTTCCATGTTGATATTATACCAATTGTTACATATTTTATATACACTTCATAGCATTTTTATGCATTTTCTGGGACTAACCTATTAACAAGATGCCACAGTGCCAGTTCCTGTTTTCTGCTGTTTTTGTATTCCAGAAAAGCTATTCTGGAAATATTCTCGGAATTGGACGAAACTTGGACAGAACATCCTATTTTTCCAACACGAACACGGAGTCCAGAGGAGAGACGGAGGGGAGCCACGAGGCAGCTACACCATGGGGCCGCGTGGGCCCCACTCCCGCGCCGTGGGGTGGTGTGGGGCCCACGTGCGTCTCCAGCCGCCGCCCTTTCGCCTATTTATTCCCCCCGACGCGAAAACCCTAAATTCCTGAGCCATTATCCACGAAAAGTTCCAGAGACGCCGCCGCCGTCAACCCTAGCTCGGGAGGGTTCAGAAGCTCTTCCCGGCACCCTGCCGGAGAGGGGAATCATCACCGGAGGGCTCTACATCACCATGCCTGCCTCCGGAGTGATGCGTGAGTAGTTCATCCTTGGACTACGGGTTCATGGCAGTAGCTAGATGGTTGTCTCTTGACTTTATGCTATCATGTTTAGATCTTGTGAGCTGCCTATCATGATCAAGATAATCTTATTGTAATGCTACATGTTGTGTTTGCTGGGATCCGATGAATATTGAATACTATGTCAAGAGTGAGTATTTATGCTAGATAGTGGGTTCATGCCTCCGATAATCTGGGAGAGTGACACTAACTTCTAAGATTGTGGATGTGCTGTTGCCACTAGGGATAAAATAACCGATGCTTAGTTTAAGGGTGCGTCGTTAAGTCTAATTCATTTGTTTACATTACGCACATTACTTAATGTCCGTTGCTTGCAACTTAATACCAACGGAGAACTCGGATGACAACTGGCGGTGGATTATTAGTCATAGACGCTGTTGGATAACGGTCTATGTATTTTGTCGTAATGCCCACGTGAATATCATAGTAATCATCATGTCATATATATGCATTGTCATGCGCTCAATATTTTGTCAATTGCCCAGCTGTAATTTGTTCACCCAGCATGTTAGTTATCTTTTATGGAGAGACATCACTAGTGAACTGTGGACCCCGGTCCATTCTTCTACACTGATAATACAACCAACTGCAAACATTGTTCCTTTTCATTTTCTGCAATTAAACATTATTTTCCACATCATACGTTTAATCCTTTGTTACAGCAAGCCGGGAAGATTGACAACCTTCCTGTTTCGTTGGGGCAAAGTAGTTTGATTGTGTTGTGTGCAGGTTCCACGTCGGTCGCCGGATTCCCTGGTGTTGCGCCGTGCCATATTCCGCCACCAACAACCTTCAGAAGTGATTTCTTGCTCCTACTGGTCGATTAAACCTTGGTTTCATACTGAGAGAAACTGCTGCTACACTGCATCATACCTTCCTCTTGGGGTCTCCCAACGAACATGTGATCCACGCAATCAACCTCCATCTACTCAAACTACCACAAATCCGAGAGGAACACCACTAATTTCATCTCTATCCATCAACTAGATGAGAGAGAGGGATATGGCATACCCGAAGACATGGTAGTGGATCGAGGAGAGAGGAAGATGCAGGAGTCGACCGGGGCATGGAGCACGAGGATCCACACCGTGGAGGGCTCCTTCCCGGCGGTGAGGGACGGTAGCGGCGGCAGATCTGGGAGGAGGAGAGAGGTTGGAGTGGAAGCAAATGATAGAACTGCTCTCAAGCGCTTCCTCCCGACCCCCTTTACTCGCCCAGGGTCCACGGCGGTACTACTGCTCGATCCAGCGGTAGTACCGGCCATGGTACATAACGCGGCCACCCGGGCGGTACCGCGCTGCACAGTGTTTGCGAAAACACATGCAGCGGTAGTACCACCAGGGTGAGCGGTAGTACCGGCGCCAGGGGCAAAAACGAAAAATAACTCAAAGTGAAGCTACGAATCCGTTTTCGCCACCGGTTCCGACCATCCACACCACTAGGAGTATGAAAAGATGCATTTTAGAAAGAGAGATCTAGTGGGATAAGATTTGAGGCTTGGGATAGAAAAGTAACTGGTAAGAGGGTATGTCCAAGTTTGCAAGAATCGACAAGGAAAACCAAACTTGAGCACCCTCCCAAAACAAAAGGTCGAGAAACCCAAACAAGAACCAATTAAAATCAACTCCTCATAAGGAGGAGGGCGGTGGCCGAGGCCACCATGTATGAGTGTATGTGGCGTGACACTGCGAAGATGTATCTTGGGTTCACTACCACTACTCATCATTTAAGCTCACAATTCATAGAACGAATATAGAGAGACAAATGATTTCTTAATGTTGGCATAATGGGGGGAGGGATGGTCCAGTTGATTTGGACCGCACTCCCCCTATGTCCATGCCTACACCTAAACACAATAAATAGTCAAGACATATGTGTGAATGCAAGATGGTCAAGCCAAGCTCCTTGAATCCACGATATTTAGCTCATTCCTCAAATAAGTGAACCTTGCTTCATCAAGAGGCTTCGTTAAAATATCGGCAAGTTGGTCTCTTGTGGGAACATGGCCTAGCTCAATATCACCTCGGGCAACATGATCTCGAATCAAATGATGACGAATCTCAATATGCTTGGTTCTTGAATGTTGCACGCGGTTATGAGCAATCTTGATAGCACTTTCATTGTCAGATAAAAGAGGCACTTTGCCACAATTGACACCGTATTCCTTTAAATTTTGCCTCATCCATAACAATTGGGTGCAAGCACTTGCGGCCGCCACATACTCGGCTTCGGCGGTGGAGAGAGATATACAATTTTGCTTCTTGGAAGACCAACTCACCAAAGAAGTACCAAGAAATTGGCAAGCCCCGGAAGTTGACTTCCTATCATCATGATCACCGGCCCAATCCGTGTCCGTGTACCCACGAAGAGAGAAAACCTTGTCCTTGGGGTACCACAAACCAAACTTTAGGGTATGAATCAAATATCGTAGGATTCTTTTGACCGCCGTCATATGGCTTTCTTTAGGAGCGGCTTGGTACCTTGCACACACCCCTACACTCAACACAATATCGGGTCTAGATGCACAAAGATAGAGCAAATAACCAATCATGGAACGGTATACCTTTTGATTGACATCTATACCCTTTGGGTTAAGTTGTAGATGAAGCTTGGTGTCCATTAGGGTGCGCTTCTCCTTAACACCAACCATATCAAACCTCTTGAGCATGTCTTGGATATATTTGGTTTGAGAGATGAAAATCCCTCCCTTCAATTGCTTGATCTCAAAACCAAGGAAGAACTTCAACTCTCCCATCATGGACATCTCAAACCTATCGGTCATAAGTTTTGAAAATTCATCATTGAAATCTTTGTTAGTTGAGCCAAAGATAATATCGTCCACGTAGACTTGGCATATGAAAAGCTCCCCTTTTACTCTCTTGGTAAAGGGTGTGGGATCGATTTGCCCAACCTCAAATCCACGGTCTACTAGAAGCTCCCTAAGGTGCTCATACCATGCACGCGGAGCTTGCTTAAGTCCATAGAGTGCCTTATCGAGCTTGTAGACATGGTTAGGGAGTTTGGGATCCTCAAAACCCGGTTGTTGATTAACATAGACTAACTCTTTGAGTGGACCATTTAGAAAAGCACTTTTCACATCCATTTGTTGCAAGATAAAATTATGATGTGAAGCATATGCAAGGAGGATACGGATGGACTCAAGGCGAGCCACAGGAGCATAGGTCTCTCCAAAATCAATGCCTTCAACTTGAGAGTACCCTTGAGCCACCAATCTTGCCTTGTTCCTCACCACCATGCCATGTTCATCTTGCTTGTTCTTGAATATCCACTTAGTGCCAATAACATTGCGACACTCCTTTGGCTTCTCAACTAGCTTCCACACTTTGTTGCGCTTGAAGTTGTTGAGCTCTTCATGCATTGCATTCAACCAATCCGGATCTTCAATAGCTTCAAAGATTTTCTTTGGTTCCACCATGGATATGTCTGCTTGATGTTCGCTAAAGTTTGCACATTGTCTTCTAGTCACAACCTTGCCCTTCAAGTCACCAATAATATTTTCCAACAAGTGTTGTCTTCTATCCATGGTATTGACATTTCTTACATGACGACGGGTGTCGATATCCTCACGGGAGCTAGGAGGTATCTCTTGATCATCTTGATCATTTGTGTCCCCGTCTTGACCGGAATGATGACCTTGGTCTTCAATGTGCACACCTTCATCACTAGAAGGAGAGGATGGACCTTTGTGTTGATCATGGCTAGCATCAACAAATGGAGAACTTGGTTCTTGCGTAGCAACTTGATCAACATGAGGAGGGTCTTGAACTTGTTCTTGGCTAGGTGCAACATTTGCTCCATCGGATGGTGCGGGTTCCACTTGTTTATGATGTATGCTCCACATGGGTAGAGCTTGGTCCTTCTTGAGGTGCCTCATGGTGAATCTCGATTAGGCGAAAGAATCCCACGCCCATTCGCCTTATTGCATCTTGAGGTTCCTCATCATCTACATCACGAACATGAAATTACGCCACTTGGGAGCCGTCATTCTCATCGAACTCCACACTACAAGATTCTACCACGATCCCGAAGGACTTGTCGTAGATTCTATAAGTGTGGAATTCGGCACCGCAACCAACAAAAGTACCTTCTAAAGCCTTAGACTCAAATTTAGATAAACGATAACCTTTGATTCTATAGAAACACTTACAACCGAACACCCGGTAGTAGGAAATATTGGGCTTGTTGCTGGTAAGCATTTCATATGGAGTGAGCTTCTTTCCCGTGCGGAAGTAGAGCCGGTTAGATGAGTGACATGCCGTGGAGATGGCCTCGGCCCACAAGAAAAGTGGAGTCTTGAACTCCGCCAACATAGACCTTGCCATATCCATAAGGGTCCGGTTCTTCCTCTCGGCTACACCATTTTGTTGAGGGGTATACGCAGCGGAATATTGATGTTGAATTCCCTCTTCACTAAGAAACTCATTTAGGGTGTAGTTCTTGAACTCGGAGCCATTGTCACTTCTAATGGCCAATATAGGAACATTGTGTTGACGTTGTACTTCATTGGAGAAATCGATGACGGCTTGTTGGGTCTCACTCTTCGACTTGAAGAAATAAACCCATGTAAATCTTGAATAGTCATCAACAATCACTAAACAATACTTCTTCCCACCAAGACTAGGTTGAGGCACGGCACCAAAGAGATCAACATGAAAAAGTTCCAATATCCTTGTTGATGAAATGATGGTCTTGCTTGGGTGGGGAGAATCATGCATCTTTCCTTCAACACAAGCCCTACAAAGACGATCTCTAGAAAAAGAAACATTCTCTTTTAGTCCAAGAATGTGGCCACCCTTGTGAAGACTTTGCAAAATTCTCATATTGACATGGGACATGCGGCGATGCCACAACCACCCCCACGTCGGCCTTTCCGAATAAGCACATCGCATGAGAGTTGGTTGACTCCGAAAAGTCTACCACAAACAACTCATTTTCGACATACCCAACGTAAGCGACCTTTAGAGTCTTGCTCCACATGAGTACCACAATATCAATATCAAAGTGAACGGCAAAACCCATCTTATTAACGGCACGAACGGAAAGTAAATTGTAACCGAGGGACTCAACAAGCATGACATTCACAAGGGTGATATCCCTTGCAATTACCACCTTGCCAAGGCCCTTTACCTCCGCTTTAGAATTATCTCCATAAGTGACGGTTAATTGATTTGTATTTGGTCTCAACTCCGTCATGATCTCCTTGCTTCCGGTCATATGACTTGTGCATCCACTATCAATCACCCGTTTTGACCCACCGGAAGCATAGTCCTACAAGAAATCATTCCTTGGTTTTAGGTACCCATCTGGCAATGGGTCCTCTTTTGTTAGCAACAAGGGTCTTAGGAACCCAAATAGAGTAAGCAATGAAACCATCATAAGGACCAACATATTTTGCATAAACATCGCCATAATAGTCAACATAAAGAATATAGTTGGGGTTAGCATGTCCCGCAAAGTCACTACGAGGTGTGTTGCCCCTTGTGGCATCACCACTCGCAATGGTAGTCTTCTTTGCTTGTGCGGGCTTGGCCTTCTTCTTGTTCTTCTTCTTTTTCTTGGCAGCATAACCAAGACCCTCTTTCCCAATGTGTGGCTTTTGCGTTTGCAAAAGATCATCAAGAGGCTTACTTTGGGAACTAGAGGCCTTGACAAGTTATGTCGTGAGATTGTTACGGCAGATGTTACCAGGAGGTAACTTGAGTTTGGGGGCAAGGCGACTCTGGTGTTCAGGAGTTGGTCTAGCTCTACGAGGGAGAAGATGTTTTTTACCCAGGTTCAGGTCCCCTCGATGGAGGATCCCTACATCCTGCTATAACTCACTATATGATAACAGATTACATGGTGCGCCAATGGCGATGGTCGCCGGAGTTTAGATGACTTCGTCGTGGGAGCTCTATCTCTTGAGCTCTCTCTATTTTGTCTATCTTATTGGACTTGAAACTTGTCTATCTATGACCTAGGAGCCGGCTTATAAAGACATCCGGGTCTCCTGGTCGCATACAAGGTAGGGCCGGGTTATACCCGTACTCGGAGTCCTACCCTAGGTCCTTCTAGGTCCTTCGTGGCCTCCAAGTCTTGGACTCCGTGATGCGTACCGCCTCCGGGTCTTCTGGAACCTTCCTTCTATGGCCGGGTTACCGACAAGCTCTCCGGCCCATCAGTGTAACCCGGACCACGATGATGGCTTGCTGGCCTCGCATGGCCTCCTTCCTGGCGGGTCATGCTTTCCTCCTCATGGGTCTACCGGGTTATGATTCCCCAACAAGTTCGCTCTTCAACCTAGCATTTTCCTCAATAACATTTGCATGATCACAAGAAGTAGTAGAGGAACTAGAAACATTAGTTTTAGATGATTGAATTTGAAGTTGTTCAAAAGACTTGGTGAGGATAGAGTGTTCACTTTCCAAAGCCTTGTGGGCCTTGGTGAGCTTCTCTAGCTCCTCGGTTAGTCTATCATGAGCAACACAAAATTCAACCTTTTCTTTCTTGTAAAGCTTATATTTTGCAATAGCATGGTCACGTTCTTTAATGATTTGAGAAAAAATTGCATTTTGTGACTCATCAAGATTTTCAAGTTTCTCTTCAAGAGAGACACGAAGCTCATGCTCTTCCTCAAAAGCCACGGTGAGAGCGGCAATGTCATTAGCATACTCTCTTTCAAGTCTCTCCTTCTCCTCAAGCTCCTCTTGAGTCCGCCCATAATCGCTCATAAGAGCCTCAAAGCGTGTCTTGGCTTCACCTTGCAAGTTAGTCATGAAACGATCCAAAGCAACATTTTCTTCCTTTATTCTAAGACTAATAAGATCATCCATTTCATTCATAGTCTTGGAAGTGAAAGAAGATGATACCTCGGTGGCCCTGGTCATGAGACACTTGGTGGATTGGATGGGGATGTTCTCATTGGGGGATTCAAAGAGAGAAGGAGGAGTTGATGAAGTAATAGCAATAGCGGCAACTTCACTTGAGGTTTATGTCGCAACAGTGGAACATGGGGTTCCCCTAGTACTGCCAAAGTGGGTCCACCCCATGTGGGCCCAAGATGAAGATGGACAAGACCAAGATTCAAATCAAGCTGGCGGGTTCACCGTCAAGATACGCATGGCCTACGACGACTAAGGGCTCCGGTCCTAGGGACCTTCCGGGTCCCCGAATCAAGCAAGAAGGCCAGGAAGGACCCGAGAGCACGAGTTCCCGGCAGGAGGCCAGGCTCCCTCTCGGGTACCTCCTACGTTCCTGTGGATAAGCACTCTACCTCACCGCGGAAGACTTGGGAAGCAAGGCGAAGGCAGCGCGGGTGGGAAGCACGCCCCGTGGTGGTGTCAGCTCCTGTCCACCCCAAGGCGGACGCTCCCACCTAACCCAGAGGAGACGCTAGGCTGAGGAGAGGCCACGTCTCCCCCTAAACTAGATAAGGAGGGTCCTTCAACCCGAAGGCCCCTCATGCCCCTCACGTGACCCTGTGGCAACCCCTTAGCCTATAAAAGGAGGACCAAGGCACGGGAGGGGAGGGAGAAGATAGAGCAAGGACGAGCACAAGCTAGAACCAGAGCAAGACTAGACTAGGGCTACGGAGGTAGAGAGGAAGGTGATCTCCTCCGGGTCAGGATCTGTCCTTCTTCTACCTCGGGCCAAAACCCTTCCGGGTACCCTGTCCGGGAGGTTCCATTGTAAGCCACACTATGAAGAACTCATCAATCCAGACATGCAGGAGTAGGGCTTTTAGCCTCCGGGCGGTCTGAACCTGGGTAGCTCCTTGTGTCCCTTTGGTTGCATGCTTTGATCGTGGAGAGGAGAGCTTGATCTAGACTCCGCCCAAGAAGACGATTCTCAGCCTCCTTCGCGCCCCGTGCCGAACCTAAAAGGGGGTATCCTATACTCCCGGTGTCCGTGCAACGAGACACGACATCTGGTGTGCCAGGTAGGGGGCGCAAGTGCTGGATTCATCTTCATCAAGTTCATCGGCAAGTTCTTCGTCAAGCATGCCTCCAAGGAAGAAGGGAGATCCTGCGGCGTCCAAACCGGTCTCTCCCTCACGCACCCAAGCTTCAGCTGAACGTCGTGCTGCTGGCACACGGCGGAGCGCCTCTCCGTCCCCGCCTCCCATGGAGAGGGTGGCGCCGGACGAAGTGGACGGTCGCGACAAGGACAACGGCCCTGGCGGAGCGGCGGCTCCAAAGGGCACCACCATGCCTCCTCCTCGCTCAGGGGAGAAGAGCGTCTGCGACGGCACCGGCAAGGAGCCCACCGCTGGATTAGGGAACCACGGCGTTCGCCCCAGCGGGGATCCACGAGCATCCAAAAGCAAGACCTCAGCGCACTCGCCTTCGGACGTGCAAGCTCGCCATGATGCTCTAGTCGCTGCCAAGGCACTGATGTAGTTCCCTCCAAGCAGTGGTGACCCCAAGGTCTACCAAGAGTGGAGGACTCGCGTCGAGAGGCTCCTCGACTTCGCCGATGGTGGTCCATGGGTCGAACCCACTCAAGCTCCCACCGTCGACAACCCCGGAGCAGCACAAGACAAAACACGTGATCCGCGGGGCCAGCCTCGCGGTGAACGTCAAGCCAAGACGGCGCCTCCTCGCACCGCGCCACCAATGGCTGATCGGCTAAACCGCGATCACGGTGAGGCCATCTCCACCGGGTCGTCTACCTCGCGCAACCCAGATCTTCGTGACGAGCTCAACAGCCGTCAGAACGAGGATGTGCGCACCCGCATCGAGCGTCGCCGAGAACGTCACCGCCGGGAAGATCGGGGCATCGACCTCGCCGAAGGCTGCCTCGCCCTCGCTCCCGAGTTCCGCCACTTCAACTGGCCCAAGAAATTCAAGATCGACGTTCTCCGCTACGACGGCACCACGAACCCCCGGGACTTTCTGCAGATCTACTCTCTTGCTGCAATGGTTGCCGGGGCCGACGAGGTCATGATGGCCAACTGGTTCCCGTTGGCCCTGAAGGGGGATGCCCAGACTTGGCTTCTCAACCTTCCCAAGTGCTCCATCCGTTCCTGGCGGGCACTGAAGGAGCAGTTTCTGGGGGCTTTCCAAGGCGGGTACGAGCGCCCGGGGGCTCCCAGTGATCTCCACGACTTCAAGCAGTTGCCGGGTGAAACTCTCCGCAAGTTCATCCAGCGCTTCACCCAGAAGATGAACACCATCCCGTGCATCAAGGAGGAGTTGGTGATCCAGTCCTTCCACGCCAACGTCCGCAACCCCAAGATGCGCGAGAAGCTGAGCATCCATCGCGTCGAGTCTGCTTGTAAGCTCTGGGAGCTTGCAGACCGGTGCGCTCGAGCTGAAGAAGGAGCCAAGTTCCCCGGGGAGGATGAACCCGAGGACAAGGCCGCTCCAGCTAAGAACAAGAAGCGAGACCCTGGACCCGACAAGCGGATCTTCGTCACCGAGCCTCTTCCGAAGAAGACCAAGCCTGCGCCGACTTCCGAGGAAGAAGGTGAAGGTGATCCCTGGTGCCACATTCATCCAGAGGGTAACCACTTGCTCAAGGACTGCCACATGCTCAAGAACCTCGCCGTCCGGGAGCAACGCCAAGCTGATGGGGTCAGTCAAGACGGTTGCTACAACTGCGGCACTGCCGGGCACATCGCTCGTGACTGTCCCACGGGTCGCCAAGGCGGAGGCGGCCGTGGATGGTACCGAGGCGGCGGCCACGGGGGCCGCGGAGGAGGACGCGGCGGTCAAGGTGGTCGCGGGTACAACACTCCGGAGGCCGCCCACGTCGGCAACGGGGAAGCTCCGGCTCCCCTAGGAGGCAACGGCGGCAAGTATCAAGAAGTCACGGGAGTCGTCAGGTGCATCCACGGAGGGTCTTCTCTGCCTCCCTCCAACGGCGTGTGGGGACCCCGGACTATCTGTCCGAAATACCCGATTATGCTTAACACAACGATCCCGTGATCAGTCTGTCGTTGCACATAATCCGATTTGGATACCAAAGTTTACATCCATTACAGTACCGAATTAAAAGTCTTACAAAAATGCTCATTTAGACCAAGTTCTTACATAGGTGCCTTCATGGGCCAAACCAAAATATCAGCGGAAGCAACGGCGTAGTAGACATCATATTCTAACGATGACAACCCGACAGGCAGCTGACTTGTGGAGATCCTTAGTTGGCGTAGAAGTCGCCATACTCCTGCTCGGCGTAGAGCTCCTCCTCGTAGTCTGGCTAGGACAATAGCCAGGGACGAAACCAATATGAGTACATTTGAATGTACTCGCAAACTACCCCCAATATGAGTATGCACTAGTTTTATTTTAGTTGACAACTTTTATTTTTTTAAACATCTCTATATCTTTATTGAAAAAGGGGAGAAGAGTTTTATAACTATTTTTGAAAGAAACCACCATCTCATTTGTTCACCAAAACTCCTCCTGTTTCTGACCACGGCTCACCATGGTCCATCTATTTCCACAATTCTTACCACTCCATGTGGTATAGCTGTGTAACGCCAACTCCAATTCAGTTTCTTTTAAACTTAAAAACTTTTCCAAAAACTTGCACATGGTCAAAGTAGGGCCTCCCATCTGTCCATATCCGAGGACTCGGCTATTCGAATAGTTTTACACTCTGCAGAGGTAGCACGCTTTTCCCACATCCATCCGGCAACTCATCGTGTCCGCCACGTCTCGCCATACAGGGTGTATGCGAAGTAAGCCGCCGACCATAGCCTGTCCTTTGCTCATGCTAGTATAGGATCCTCCCCATATGACACTTCCAACACACTTAACCCAGCCCTTCGGAATCTAAGTGTGAGGACTCATAGGTTTTGTCCGGCGGTTTATGGTGGAACCTTCAATCCTCCTCCTTATCTTTCATAGAGTTTGAGCGAGGACCCAGGTCAGGGGATGACCAACATACTATCCCCTCATGCATGACGGAGTCATCTCCGTCGATGAGGTATCCAGTACTAATATGAGCAAATTATATGACTAAGCCCTTTCCCATATGTGGTGGATGTGGTCGCACAGGGTATCGGATGGTTGACGTAAGTACAAGGACACACTGTGCATTTTTCATAAACATCACCATTTTCCACTTCTCCATTCCAACACCGACATCTTGGTATTTCATAATCTCACAAGTAATTTCAAAGGAGTTTTGAACAAAACATAATTGTTTTTCCCATCCTATAATTTGATATAACTATCTTATATTTCTACATAGGTGGCAAAATAATTTCCATATACTTTTGAAATGGGTTTTTATAAATCTTGCCTTGAGAGTAAAACATGTTATGAAAGTAGATGCATATGTTTGTTGTGCAAGCTCAGAGAATAGCTTGCCTTCCTTGGCAAAGTGATCTTGCTCTTGTTCTTCAATTTCAGCAAACTCTCCTTCCTCGATATATCCGTCAACGTTTTCGTCTAATTAATGAACAAACAATGCAAACAATCACTAAGCTATACAAGCAATCATCTCAACACAACAATCATGAACATCACACATAGATACTGCACACATCAAACCACACAATTTGGTTTCAAATTTTTTTTGAATTAAACATCATTTATTTATGTTCAACATTATGGCAGAAACTTGTGGAACATGTTTAATTCAATAACTTGAGTTCTGCTGCTCAAAAAAATACAAACTAAAATTCTATGGAAAGCTGCTGATGTGTAGAAGACAACACAATTTGATTTGGTTCAATTGGAGTTACTAAACTCCCTACACATTTGTTTGAATCCAGAAGCTTATTAATCAAGTTTTGGCTACCATTTAAATTCTATTGCTTCAAAATTAAATCCTTTTAGGGGTAACTAAACATGACTACATGTGACCTAACAAAATTGGTCCTAATTCATTTGGGTTTACCAATTAACATATTCAAATGTTTGAGTGCAGAGGGGTATTTAAACTTCAACTTTATACTAAACAATGACTACTGCACAAATAATTCTACCAAAATTAGGGAAGATCCTACTAGGCAGTACTAAGCTAACAAAATTGGTTTGGAATTATTTGGACTAACAGAGTATCAGAAACAAACAAGTTTAGGATTTAAACCTTCTGTAGTATTTTTAGTAATACTTTTTATTTATTTAATTAAATGACTTGATATAAATTGGGTTGGTTAAACATTTTCATAAGCTTTTCAGAACAATTGAGTTTGATTTATTTGGATTCCTAAATCTCAAGTTATTGATTTTTGAAGTTAGGTCCAGTACTGAATTTCCAGAGAAAACTAAATTAGAAATTCTCTCTGTTTGGATAATGTTGAAAGTTATGACAGGTGGGGCCTACACGTCAGCGACAGAGTGTGCGGTTGGAAATTAATAAAATCCTGACGAGCGGGGCCCGCCGTCAGTCTCTCTCTCTCTTTCTAATACACGAAGCGGTACGCAACCGTTGGATCAAGATCCAACGGTCCACGTGCGACGCGACGACGGCGACCAAAATTTGGCGGCGCTGCCGCGCCGGCGGCGATGTGGTGGACGGATGTCTCACCTAGGGGGCACGGGAAGGCACGGTGATGACGTGAATCGACGGCGGTGGTGAGGTGGAAGCTCCTGGATGAGTCCTGCTTGCTGGGACGGCGTCTAGCTCCGGCGGCGTGTCGAGGAACTTCCCACGGCCACGGCCGCTACTCCGGCGAAGCTTCTACGGCGCGCATGTGCATAAAACAACGGAGGAAAGGGCTCGGGTGAGTGCGGTGATGATGGAGAGCAAGGTGGAGGGGTCAGAGAGGGAAATGGGGCAGCGGCACGGCACGGCCGTGTCGTCGTCCACCTTCGGATGTGGCGGAGCGTCGAGGAAGCTCACGGGCAGCTGGAGCTTCGAGGGAGTGGCTCCGCCCTCATGGCGGTGCACTGAGGAGTGGAGAGAGTGAGAGAGGTCGGGGTGGAGTGGAGGGAGTGCACGGTGCGGGTGGGGTATTTATCGGCCGAGGTCGGTCCATGGTGGGTCGGGTGCAGGAGAGCTCCAGAGGGGCGGAGAGGCCGGCGCGCGGTGTCTGGGGGGTCCGGGATGGAGCTAGGGCTCGCGGCGTAGAGGATCGCGTGGCGAGGTGCAGCGAGCTGGGCCAATTTGGCCGGCGCCGTCCAACTCCTCCGCGGCGTGCATCGGGGGACAACGGCGTTAAGGCGAGGGGAGAGGCTCTCCTCTGCCCGCAGAGGGTGCAGAGGCACGGGGGCGAGGGTGAACGCGAGCAAGGAGGCCCTGGGGGGCCTGGGAACGGCGACGTCGACCATGGCGCCACGGCGACGGCGACAGGGAGCTAGGGAGAGAGGTAGGGGATGACACTTTTGCAGAAAGCCCCCTGCCTCCTCTCTGCTGCTATTCTTCCTTCTTCTTTTTCTTATTTATTTCCAGTCCTTCTTTTAATTCCAGAAGCATTTCTTGATTTTATTTGAGGTGCTAAATCATTTTAGAAAAATTTGTCAAAATTTGTGGGGTCTTCCCATAATGTACAGAAGCTCCACAAAAATTGGCATAAAATAATAAAATGTTTGAAACATTTTCTTTCATAGTGTTTCAATTATGGCATTTTAATTTATTCATACTTTGTTTACTTTTGAATTTTTAAAACTAGTTTGAAAATAGTATTTGAGAGAGATAAGTAGTAAGGATAAATGGGAGTGTTTACATTACCACTCCTCTGACTTTTATTGTAAAGGAAAAACAATTTCTCACTTGGAGAATTTTATGTGACACTTGTCACTTATTTTCTTGCTTTTCTTTTTACTTTATTTCTCATCTTTTCTTCTGTTTGTCTTTTAGAGCAAGCAACACACCAACAAGAAGAAATAAACAACACAAGCAACAATATGAGATCAACACATATAATTAACAAAAGTTTTTGTTGGCTCTCATTTTTGGAATATAATCTGATAATAATTTTGGGATGTTACAATCCTTCCCCCCTTAAATAAATCTCGTCCCGAGATTTGCTAGGCTTGGGTACTAAAGAGGTCTGGGAATTCGCTTCGAAGATAATCTTCGCGTTCCCAAGTTGCTTCTTCTTCAGAGTGGTTAGTCCACTGGACTTTGTAAAACTTGATCGCACGTCTTCGGGTAACACGAACATCTTCTTCGAGAATTTGAGGGGTCTCTCACGATAAGTCAGGTCTTGGTTCAGGTCGATGGAGAGGTGGTCGATGTTTTTGAAAACATCAGGCTGGTCAGGAACTTCAAGACACTTCCGGAGCAAGGAAATGTGGAAGACATCATGATAATCTCCTAACTCCTGGGGTAACTCCAGCTGATAGGATACTTCTCCTCGACGAGCAATGACCTTGAAGGGTCCAATATACCTTGGCGCTAATTTTCCTTTGACATGGAAACGCTGCATTCCTTGAGGGGTGTCACTCGGAGATAAACATAATCTCCGACGTTGAAGGTGAGGTCACGGCGCTTGGTGTCAGCGTAACTCTTCTGACGGGATTGGGCAGTTTTGAGGCGTTCACGAATAAGCTGAACTTGCTCTTCAGCTTCACGGAGGGTATCTGGTCCGAACAATTTGCTTTCTCCGGTATCGGACCAATTCAGGGGTGTACGACACTTCTTGCCGTAAAGGGCTTCAAAAGGGGCCATTTGCAGACTAGACTGATAACTGTTGTTGTACGAGAACTCTGCAAACGGAAGACAATCTTCCCACTTGGAACCATAGGATAGAACACATGCGCGAAGCATGTCCTCCAATATCTGGTTCACTCGCTCAGTTTGGCCATCGGTCTGGGGATGATAAGCTGTGCTAAATGCTAACTTGGTTCCGAGGGCTTCATGAAGGGATTTCCAGAATCTTGAGGTGAATTGCGTGCCTCTATCAGATACAATCTTCTTAGGCACACCATGCAGGCTCACTATTCTGGAAATATACAAGTCTGCTAACTGAGTCCCCGATAGGTGGTCTTGACAGGAAAATGGGCAACCTTGGTCAGTCGATCAACGATGACCCAGATTGAATCATGGCCTCGGTTGGATCTTGGAAGTCCGGTAATAAAATCCATTCCAATCTCATCCCACTTCCACTCGGGAATTTTCAAAGGTTGAAGCAATCCAGCGGGTCGCTGATGTTCAGCCTTAACTCGCTGGCAGATGTCACACTTGGCTACGAATGAACCAATCTCTCGCTTCATTCCATGCCACCAAAATCTTTCTCGAAGGTCTTGGTACATTTTGGTTCCGCCGGGGTGGATTGAATAAGGGGTCTCATGGGCCTCCTTCAGGATTAACTCCTTAAGTTCCGTGACATTGGGCACACAGATACGGTCATTGAATTTCAGCACTCCTTCAGCATCTTCGGTAAAACCGGGTGCTTTGCCGAGGGAAATCTTCTTCCTAATTCCCTCTATGCTTTCATGACCTTTTGGGCTTCTTTGATTTGATCCATCAGGGTTGGGGTTAACTCTAAATTGGCGAGATAACCATGGCTAACAAGCTCTAGTCCAAAATCTTGGAACTCTTTGAACAAGGCTGGCTGTTCGGCTTGGATCAGGGCATTCAGGGTGCAAGGTTTGCGACTAAGGGCATCGGCAACTACATTAGCCTTTCCAGGGTGATAATGGATTCCAATATCATAATCCTTGATTAATTCCATCCATCTCCTCTGTCGCAGGTTCAGATCTTTCTGGGTGAAAATATACTTCAAGCTTTTGTGATCTGTATAGACCTCGCAGCGATGTCCCGCAAGATAGGGACGCCACGTTTTGAGGCAAGAACAACAGCAGCTAACTCCAAGTCATGGGTTGGGTAATTCTCTTCATGCGGTCGCAACTGCCGGGACAGGTACGACACAACTTTGCCTTCTTGCATCAGAACGCAACCAAGTCCGAGGCGTGATGCATCGCAATACACGTCGAAACTCTGGGTGACGTCTGGCATGATCAGGATTGGGGCTGAGGTTAGTCTCTTCTTCAGTTCTTGGAAACTATCCTCACACTTCTGAGTCCATTCAAATTTCTTGTCCTTCTTCAACAGTTGGGTCATGGGTTTGGCTATACTGGAAAATCCTTCAACGAACTTGCGGTAATAACCGGCAAGTCCGAGAAAGCTTCGGATTTCAAACACATTGGTTGGGGATAACCAGTCGATAATGGCTTGATCTTCTCTGGGTCACAGAAATTCCTCCGGCAGACACAACATGTCCGAGAAATGCCACTTCACTGAGCCAAAACTCACACTTGCTAAGCTTGGCATACAGCTGGTGCTCTCGGAGAGTCTCCAAAACTAGACGCAGGTGTTCAGCATGCTCTTCTTCGGTCTTGGAATAAATAAGGATGTCATCAAGGAAAACTACCACGAACTTGTCGAGGTACTCCATGAAAATCTTGTTCATGAGATTCATGAAATAGGCTGGGGCATTGGTCAGACCAAAAGACATCACGGTGTATTCAAACAACCGTAACGAGTGGTGAAGGCGGTCTTGGGAATGTCTGTCTCTCGGATCTTCAACTGATGGTATCCTGTCCGAAGATCGATCTTGGAAAAGACTCGGGCTCCGTTCATTTGATCGAACAGATCCTCGATCTTGGGAAGAGGATACTTATTTTTAATGGTCACGTCATTCAGCTTGCGATAATCCACACACAGGCGTGTGGTACCGTCTCTCTTGTCCACAAAATAATGGGTGATCCCCAAGGTGAAGCACTTGGGCGAACAAGTCCTTTGCTGAGCATATCTGCCAATTGCTTCTTCAACTCAACCAGCTCTTCCGGATTCATCCGATAAGGTCTTTGGGATATAGGGGCGGTTCCTGGGATAAGCTCAATTATGAACTCAATTTCCCGGTCTGGCGGCATACCAGGCAATTCTTCTGGGAAAACATCCTTGAACAGGTGAACAACACGGATCTCATCTAGGGCAGGTCGAGCTATGCTCTCATGGCAGCCTGGGTGAGATTGACTAGTTTCAGACACATACTCCACTTCTACTTCTTTGTCGGTGGTGATGGATACAGCTCTTCTAGCACAGTCAATTCGACCATGGTACTTGGCTAACCAATTCATACCGAGTATAACATCGATGCCTTGGGTTCCCAGAACAATTAAGTTAACTGGAAACTTTTCTCCTTTGATCTCAAGGGGTACATCGGAGCAAAACATCTTGGTCTCTACGGTGGATTCTGGGATTTGGATGACCATGGGTTTGGGTAAGAGGCTCTCGACTAAACCTCCCTTAGCAACAAATTCTTGGGTAACAAATGAATGGGTAGCACCAGAATCAAACAGAACAGTTGCAGGTACTGAGTTGACAAGGAACGTACCCAGCACAACATCCGGAGCATCCTGAGCTTCTTCAGCATTGATGTGGTGCAGACGACCCTTGGCAACAGCAGCATTTCCGCGGGGTGCGGCATTCTTGCCATTTCCATTTCCATTGCGGCCTTGACCATTGTTCTGTGCCGGCGCATTGGGGCGCTGAACATTCCTCTTGGGATTGGGCATTTCTGGAGTAGTGACCCTTGTTGCCGCATTCAAAGCAGACAACATTGGCATTGGGGTGAAGTTGTTGAAGTTTCCTCCGGGACGGTTATTGTCATTGGGGCGGTTGAAGTTGTTTGGGCGGTTAGGGAAATTGGGGCGTGGAGCTTGGGGTGGACGATAGGCAGGCCTGGGGTTCTGCTGAAAGATACGAGGTTTCTGGCTGCTCGAACCTTCCTGAGCATTCATCCTCCTCTTGCGACCTTCATACATAGACTTGCGCTTGGTCTCCAGCTGGATGGCTTGTCCACAAGTGACTCCAGATCACGGAAGTCATGGATAACCAGAGCACACTGCAGTTCATCATGAGTCCACTCATGAAACGCTCCATCTTCTTCTCTTCTTTGTCGGTGTCATCAGGAGCATACCGAGATAAGTCGGTAAATCATCCAGATAACCGACCACATCTCTACTTCCCTGCCTCAGTTTGCGGAACTCATCCTTCTTCCTCTCAATAAGTCCGTAAGGAATATGCTTCTTGCGGAACTTCTCCTGGAACTCAGCCCAGTTGATGACATGACCAGCTGGCTGGAGAGTCTTGGTAGTTTCCCACCAAGCTCTTGCAGGTCCAGCGAGATAGTGGGTTGCATACACACTTTCTCATTTTCTCCCACAGCAGCAACTTCAAGATTATTGTCGATGGTGCGAAGCCAATCATCGGCTTCTAGTGGGTGAAGTCCCTTGGAGTAGGTGGGTGGGTTGGTCTTCTGAAAATCGCCTAAGGTGGATCGCTGGTTCTCATTGCCATTGCCATTACCACCATTGTTGTTGTTGTTGTTGTTGTTGTAGCGGCTGCGAGTTGTTGCAGGGCAACGAGATGAGCCTGGCGCTCCTGCCGGGCATTCTCACGTTCCTCCATGATAAGTGCGAGAAGTTGGGCGGGGGTTGGGTCCGGTGGTGGTGGTGCTGATCCTGATCCTCCCGTATTGTCGCGACGGGGCGGCATCCTGAAGCACACCGGGTATAAGAGGCAAGGCAAGAAAAGTTCGACTAAGGGAAAAGACGATCTCTCAAGTGGTTGATTAATTTAAGGTTATATGAAAATATTTCACACAGATTTAAACAAGACAAACATACTTATATATTACCAACATCACATCAAGGAGTTCACATCAACACAAGCTTACAACATCAAGCTTACAATCACCTTACATCTAGATACATAACATCTGGTTTCCAAAAGAACCACTACTACGACTCGACTAGCGATAGGGGTCAACCTAATCCTGCGGTAGTGATCAAGTCACTCGCCTACTGAGGTGGAACCTCCAGCTCTAACACGTCAGCATCTGACTGGTAGGCTGGCTCCTCGGGATCCTCCTCCTCGTCCTCGAGAACTGCCTCGAGTGGCTCCTCCTCCTCGTCAACTAACTCCTCCTCATCATCCTCCTCCTCACAGTCCATCTCCTCCACGAAGTCATCATCGTCACTGAGGAAAGCGTTGTTCTCCTTGCGGAGATCCTCGCCCTCCTCCTCCATCTCGTCAGTATGGTGCTCTAGATCCTCAATCAGCCCGTCCTGCTCTGCCACCTTCGTGCGGAGCTTCACGATAGTCTTCCTCAGCTGGGCCCTCTTCCTGAGAAGAGCAACCTTCTCCTCCATCAGCTTCATCTCGTTCTCGCGAAGCTCAACGAGCGACTCGCGGTCGAAGTGGAGCTGAATCCTAGTGCGCAACAGATCATCCTGAGTGCACTGAAGTAAGATCTCCATGTCCATGATGTAGCTCCCAAACATCGGGTGGTAAGGTGAAGGAGTAGGGTGTCCATCGCAGTTGCGCCTCCCGTAGAACCGGAAACGGGAGTCTACTAACTCCGCCTTGTGCTCCTCACAAAGTCGGGCTAGCATCCTCTGTGTAGCAGTACAGAGACCGTCAACCCAGGTGGCCTCCTTGGTGGTGAAGATGAGCGTCCTGGAACTGGGAGACTTGATGTTCCTGCGAACTGACGACCTGATGAGCCAGCTCAGCCTTCCGACACCGTGAACATCAATCTGAGCTCCCTCAAACTCTGGAGCGGGGCGACCTAACAGCTTGGTCAACTCGAACAAGTCCCTCTCAAACGTCACTTGCTGTCCTTCTCCAGCTGAACGAACTCGGTCCAATGGAGTGCCATCTACAGTTTTTAAGCAAAATTTTAAGTTAGTTAGTGACAAGTATATCAAAATTTTAATATAGTAGGGCAACAAGTGAGTCAAATTTTAAGCTTAATGAGAGGTGTGCAAAATTTTAGGATACAAGGAAAATAAATTTAATGGAGTAAAATTTTGCATAAGTAAGAGGATTGGAGATAAGCAGTTTTCGAAAATACTTCATTCCTTTCTTTTTAGAAATTCATCTTTTGTAACATTTGACAAACGACCATGCTAACTAAGGTTTCCTAAAGTCAGGATGGCTCTGATACCAAGTCTGTGGGGACCCCGGACTAGCTGTCCGAAATACCCGATTATGCTTAACACAACGATCCCGTGATCAGTCTGTCGTTGCACATAATCCGAATTGGATACCAAAGTTTACATCCATTACAGTACCGAATAAAAGTCTTACATAAATGGTCATTTAGACCAAGTTCTTACATAGGTGCCTTCATGGGCCAAACCAAAATATCAGCGGAAGCTACGGCGTAGTAGACATCATATTCTAACGATGACAACCCGACAGGCAGCTGACTTGTGGAGATCCTTAGTTGGCGTAGAAGTCGCCATACTCCTGCTCGGCGTAGTGCTCCTCCTCGTAGTCTGGCTAGGTCAATAGCCAGGGACGAAACCAATATGAGTACATTTGAATGTACTCGCAAACTACCCCAACATGAGTATGCACTAGTTTTATTTTAGTTGACAACTTTTATTTATTTTAAACATCTCTATATCTTTATTGAAAAAGGTAAGAAGAGTTTTATAACTATTTTTGAAAGAAACCACCATCTCATTTGTTCACCAAAACTCCTCCTGTTTCTGACCATGGCTCACCATGGTCCATCTATTTCAACAACTCATACCACTCCATGTGGTATAGCTGTGTAACCATCTCCAATTCAGTTTCTTTTTAAACTTAAAAACTTTTCCAAAAACTTGCACATGGTCAAAGTAGGGCCTCCCAACTGTCCATATCCGAGGACTCGGCTATTCGAATAGTTTTACACTCTGCAGAGGTAGCACGCTTTTCCCACATCCATCCGGCAACTCATCGTGTCCGCCACGTCTCGCCATACAGGGTGTATGCGAAGTAAGCCGCCGACCATAGCCTGTCCTTTGCTCATGCTAGTATAGGATCCTTCCCATATGACACTTCCAACACACTTAACCCAGCCCTTCGGAATCTAAGTGTGAGGACTCATAGGTTTTGTCCGGCGGTTTATGGTGGAACCTTCAATCCTCCTCCTTATCTTTCATAGAGTTTGAGCGAGGACCCGGGTCAGGGGATGACCAACACACTATCCCCTCATGCATGACGGAGTCATCTCCGTCGATGAGGTATCCAGTACTAATATGAGCAAATTATATGACTAAGCCTTTCCCATATGTGGTGGATGTGGTCGCACAGGGTATCGGATGGTTGACGTAAGTACAAGGACACACTGTGCATTTTTCATAAACATCACCATTTTCCACTTCTCCATTCCAACACCGACATCTCGGTATTTCATAATCTCACAAGTAATTTCAAAGGAGTTTTGAAAAAACATAATTGTTTTTCCCATCCTATAATTTGATATAACTATCTTATATTTCTACATAGGTGGCAAAATAATTTCCATATACTTTTGAAATGGGTTTTATAAATCTTGCTTGAGAGTAAAACATGTTATGAAAGTAGATGCATATGTTTGTAGTGCAAGCTCAGAGAATAGCTTGCCTTGCTTGGCAAAGTGATCTTGCTCTTGTTCTTCAATTTCAGCAAACTCTCCTTCCTCGATATATCCGTCAACGTTTTCGTCTAATTAATAAACAAACAATGCAAACAATCACTAAGCTATACAAGCAATCATCTCAACACAACAATCATGAACATCACACATAGCTACTGCACACATCAAACCATACAATTTGGTTTCAAAAATTTGAATTAAACATCATTTATTTATGTTCAACATTATGGCAGAAACTTGTGGAACATGTTTAATTCAATAACTTGAGTTCTGTTGGTCACAAAAATACAAACTAAAATTCTATGGAAAGCTACTGATGTGTAGAAGACAACACAATTTGATTTGGTTCAATTGGAGTTACTAAACTCCCTACACATTTGTTTGAATCCAGAAGCTTATTAATCAAGTTTTGGCTACCATTTAAATTCTATTGCTTCAAAAATTAAATCCTTTTAGGGGTAACTAAACATGACTAAATGTGACCTAACAAAATTGGTCCTAATTCATTTGGGTTTACCAATTAACATATTTAAATGTTTGAGTGCAGAAGGGTATTTAAACTTCAACTTTATACTAAACAAATACTACTGAACAAATAATTCTACCAAAATTAGGGAAGCTAATACAGGCAGTACTAAGCTACAAAATTGGTTTGGAATTATTTGGACTAACAGAGTATCAGAAACAAACAAGTTTAGAATTTAAACCTTCTGTAGTATTTTTAATAATACTTTTTATTTGTTTAATTAAATGACATAGACCAATTGGGTTGGTTAAACATTTTCATAAGCTTTCCAGAACAATTGAGTTTGATTTATTTGGATTCCTAAATCTCAAGTTATTGATTTTTGACGTTAGGTCCAGTACTGAATTTCCAGAGAAAACTAAATTAGAAATTCTCTCTGTTTGGATAATGTTGAAAGTTATGACAGGTGGGGCCTACACGTCAGCGACAGAGTGTGCGGTTGGAAATTAATAAAATCCTGACGAGCGGGGCCCGCCCGTCAGTCTCTCTCTCTCTTTCTAATACACGAAGCGGTACGCAACCGTTGGATCGAGATCCAACGGTCCACGTGCGACGCGACGACGGCGACCAAAATTTGGCGGCGCTGCCGCGCCGGCGGCGATGTGGTGGACGGATGTCTCACCTAGGGGGCACGGGAAGGCACGGTGATGACGTGAATCGACGGCGGTGGTGAGGTGGAAGCTCCTGGATGAGTCCTGCTTGCTGGGACGGCGTCTAGCTCCGGCGGCGTGTCGAGGAACTTCCCACGGCCACGGCCGCTACTCCGGCGAAGCTTCTACGGCGCGCATGTGCATAAAACAACGGAGGAAAGGGCTCGGGTGAGTGCGGTGATGATGGAGAGCAAGGTGGAGGGGTCAGAGAGGGAAATGGGGCAGCGGCACGGCACGGCCGTGTCGTCGTCCACCTTCGGATGTGGCGGAGCGTCGAGGAAGCTCACGGGCAGCTGGAGCTTCGAGGGAGTGGCTCCGCCCTCATGGCGGTGCACTGAGGAGTGGAGAGAGTGAGAGAGGTCGGGGTGGAGTGGAGGGAGTGCACGGTGCGGGTGGGGTATTTATCGGCCGAGGTCGGTCCATGGTGGGTCGGGTGCAGGAGAGCTCCAGAGGGGCGGAGAGGCCGGCGCGCGGTGTCTGGGGGGTCCGGGATGGAGCTAGGGCTCGCGGCGTAGAGGATCGCGTGGCGAGGTGCAGCGAGCTGGGCCAATTTGGCCGGCGCCGTCCAACTCCTCCGCGGCGTGCATCGGGGGACAACGGCGTTAAGGCGAGGGGAGAGGCTCTCCTATGCCCGCAGAGGGTGCAGAGGCACGGGGGCGAGGGTGAACGCGAGCAAGGGGGCCCTGGGGGGCCTGGGAACGGCGACGTCGACCATGGCGCCACGGCGACGGCGACAGGGAGCTAGGGAGAGAGGTAGGGGATGACACTTTTGCAGAAAGCCCCCTGCCTCCTCTCTGCTGCTATTCTTCCTTCTTCTTTTTCTTATTTATATTCCAGTCCTTCTTTTAATTCCAGAAGCATTTCTTGATTTTATTTGAGGTGCTAAATCATTTTAGAAAAATTTGTCAAAATTTGTGGGGTCTTCCCATAATGTACAGAAGCTCCACAAAAATTGGCATAAAATAATAAAATGTTCTGAAACATTTTCTTTCATAGTGTTTCAATTATGGCATTTTAATTATTCATACTTTGTTTACTTTTGAATTTTTAAAACTAGTTTGAAAATAGTATTTGAGAGAGATAAGTAGTAAGGATAACATGGGAGTGTTTACATTACCACTCCTCTGACTTTTATTGTAAAGGAAAAACAATTTCTCACTTGGAGAATTTTATGTGACACTTGTCACCTTATTTTCTTGCTTTTCTTTTTACTTTATTTCTCATCTTTTCTTCCTGTTTGTCTTTTAGAGCAAGCAACACACCAACAAGAAGAAATAAACAACACAAGCAACAATATGAGATCAACACATATAATTTTAACAAAAGTTTTTGTTGGCTCTCATTTTTGGAATATAATGCTGATAATAATTTTGGGATGTTACACGGCGCCTGCAAGAGACTTGTCCGGGAGCTGAACGCGGTTGCTTCTGCTCCATCCAAGCCCCTGGACTGGTCTAGCCAAGTCATCACCTTCGACCCAGAAGACCACCCTGCGAACACTGCCGGGGTCGGGACCCTGCCGCTGATCGTGTCGCCCGTCATCCACAACTACAAGGTCACCAAGATGCTGGTCGACGGAGGCTCCAGCCTCAACCTGCTAACGGCGAAGGTCCTGGCTGTCCTTCAAATCCCCTGTCTCGCCTACAAGACACTGGGGTGTTCCAAGGCGTGAACGGAAGTGTTACTCGACCCCTCGGGAAGATCACCCTTCCGGTCACCTTCGGCGACTCCAAGAACTTCCGCACCGAGGAAATCGTCTTCGACATCGCCGACACTCCGCTACCGTACAACGGCATACTTGGCAGACCTGCTCTGGCCAAGTTCATGGCCGTCTCCCACTTCGC
Organism: Poa pratensis; assembly: GCA_947311845.1. NCBI lineage: Eukaryota > Viridiplantae > Streptophyta > Magnoliopsida > Poales > Poaceae > Poa > Poa pratensis. The sequence goes on along the minus strand of CAMZMU010000036.1, from coordinate 30,898,486 downwards.
CTACAACATGCTGAAGATTCCGGCGCCGTGGGGCGTGATCAAGGTCAGGGCCGACATCGACGATGCTATCTACTGCGTTCACCAGCTGAACCAGACGGTGGCAACCACGGCGGACATCCCTCAAGGTGTACAGGAGGATGATGATGGGGCTCTCCCGGGGGCGAAGGGCACCCCGGGGGCTCCACATCTACTCCACCCAAGAAGGCGCCATTCCATGGCGATCCGCAGCTGACCAAGAAGGTGGCGCTAACCAGTGACGGAGTTCGCTCCATCACCATCGGCGCCCGCCTCACCGACAAATAGGAAAGCGCGCTCGTCGCCTTCCTTCGGGAAAACTCTGACGTCTTCGCGTGGGAGGCGTCAGGTTTACCCGGCGTACCAAGGGAGGTGATCGAGCACAAATTGGCGGTCAATCCGGGGGCTCGCCCCGTGAAGCAGGTTCTCCGGAACCAAAGCAAGGAAAAGCTGGAATTCATCATCGCCGAGGTGGACAAGTTGATAGAAGCTGGTGTCATCCGGTCGGTTCCCCACCCAAGCTGGGTGGCCAACCCCGTGGTGGTACCGAAACCCATGACCTTCAAGTGGAGACTCTGCATCGACTTCACAGACCTGAATAAGGCCTGTCCCAAGGACCCTTTCCCCCTGCCGCGGATCGACATGATCGTGGATTCCACGGCCGGGTGCGAGCTGCTGTGTTTCTGGATGCCTTTCCGGGTACCACCAGATCATGATGTCACTCGAGGACCAAGAGAAGACGGCCTTCATCACTCCCAAGGGCTGCTACTGCTACACCCGGATGCCTTTTGGCCTCCGAAACGCCGGCGCTACCTTCCAGCGCGCAATGCAAGCATGCCTTGGGTCAGCTGGGCCGCAACGTCGAAGCGTACATCGACGACATCGTGGTCAAGACCCGGTACAAGGACTCCCTCATCCAAGACCTGCACGAGACCTTCGAGAACCTCCGCCGGGTCAACTTCAAGCTCAACCCCGACAAGTGCGTGTTCGGGGTCCCCTCCGGCAAGCTGCTGGGTTTCCTGGTCTCTCACCGAGGGATCGAGGCGAATCCGGACAAAATCAAGGCAATCGAGCGCATGGAGGCGCCCCGGCGGGTCAAGGACGTACAGCGCCTCAACGGGTGCATCACTGCACTCGGGCGCTTCATCTCAAGGCTTGGGGAGCGGGCCTTACCGTTCTTCAGGCTGCTCAAGAAATCAGGCCCCGTGGAGTGGACCTCCGAGGCCGAGGAAGCCCTGCAGTCCCTTAAGCGCTACCTCGCCTCGCCACCAATCCTCGTGGCACCAGAAGAGAAGGAGCCCCTACTACTGTACATTGCTGCCACCAACCAGGTGATCAGCGCTGTGCTCGTGGTAGAGCGTGACGCTCCTCCGAAGAAGTCAAGCAAGATCAAGGGCAAGCGACCCGGGAACTCTCTTCCGGGGCAACCGTGCAAGAAAAGGCTGCCGGGTGACCAGGGGTCTCATGATCCTGGCGTCACTGCAACTTCACCAGCGACGCGGATCCCGTCGGGAATGGAGAATCTCCCTCCGACGAGACTTCGCCGGGGGCTACATCGTCCCCACCCCAAGACATCGACGAGGGGAAGCCGAGCCCTCTCAGGACTCGGCGACCCGCAAGGTGCAGCACCCGGTCTACTTCGTCAGCGCAGTGCTGCGCGACGCCCGGGAGCGGTACCCCATGATGCAGAAGCTGCTGCTGGCAATCCTCATTGCCTCCCGCAAGATGAGGCCGTACTTCCAAAGCCATCCCATCACGGTGGTGTCCAAGTACAACCTAAGAAGCCCCCTGGAGAACCCACTTGCCACTGGTCGCATATCATGGTGGGCCATGGAGCTTCAAGGTTTCGGTCTCAAGTTCGAGCACACGGACAACATCAAGAGTCAGGCGCTGGCGGATTTCACGGCCGAGTGGACCGAGACGGCGTTCGACGACCCGGAAGAGGAAACCTGCCTCCCCGGGAAGGAAGATCCTAGCGCCTGGATCATGCACTTCGACGGCTCCTACACCAAGGGGAAAGGAGGTGCTGGGGTTGTCCTAACCTCACCAACCGGGGACCGGCTGAAGTACGTCGTCCAGATGCACTACCAAGGGAACATCTCCAACAACACGGCGGAGTACGAGGGCCTGCTCGCAGGACTTCGTGCTGCCATCGGCCTCGGCATCAACAAGATCGTCGTCAAGGGTGACTCTCAGTAGTCATCAAACAAGTGAACAAGGAGTACGCGTGCCCTCAGATGGCACCATACGTTGAAGAGGTCTGGAAGCTGCAGCGGCGCTTCGACAACTTCCGGGCTGTGTACGTCCCACGGGGAGAAAACACGGCCGCGGATGAGCTATCGCAGGTGGCGTCCAAGCAAGAACCAGTGCCTCCCGGGATCTACATCGAGGTCCTCAGGCGACCTTCGATCCCGCCCGAGAGGCTCGCGACAAGATCTGCGCCGGGGGCTGGCGACCCTTCTACCTCGACAACACGGGTAGCCAGCCCAGAAGCTCAAGACCCGGCAGCCCCTCCAGCGGAGGAAGCTATGCTTTCTTTCCGTCGGATGGTGCTACCGGTGGAAGGAACCCACCCACCCTGGGCCCGGGACATCGTCAAGTACATCATGGAGCACGCCCTCCCGGAGGACGATCACGACGCCGAGCGGGTGGCTCGTCAAGCCAAGCTCTACGTCATGATCGACGGCGAGCTCTACCGGCGACGGGACAACGGAGTCAAGCTCCGCTGCATCCCTCAAGAACAAGGCCAAGTACTGCTACGGGACATCCACGAAGGCACATGTTCAAGTCATGTGGCATCAAGATCACTGGCGGGTAAAGTTTTCGTCACGGGTTCTACTGGCCAACAGTCCTCAGTGATGCGGAGCAGCTAGTCAAGACCTGTGAAGCCTGCCAATACTATGCGAAGAACATACATCAGCCGGCGCAAGCTCTGCAGCCAATTCCAATCTCCTGGCCGTTCGCGGTCTGGGGGCTGGACATCGTGGGAAAGATACCGAAGTCTGTCGGGGGCCATGAATACCTTTTCGTGGCCATCGACAAGTTCACAAAGTGGGTGGAAGTGATGCCAGTACCAAGACAGACAGCTCAAGCAGCCATCAAGTTCATTGAAGGGATCGTGTACCGCTTCGGAGTACCCAACAGAATCATAACGGACAATGGCTCTCAGTTCACAAGCCGATCCTTCCTCAACTTCTGTGAAGAGCTGGGAATCAAGGTGTGTTTTGCCTCGGTGTCCTACCCAAGGTGCAATGGGCAAGTGGAGCGAGCCAATGCGGAGGTCCTAAAGGGTTTGAAGACCAAGGCCTTTGACAAGTTAGAAGACAAGGGCAAGAACTGGATTGAGCATCTACCAAGTGTCTTGTGGTCCCTCAGAACCACACCAAGCAGAGCCACTCAAGAAACACCATTCTTCCTTGTCTATGGAGCAGAAGCCGTCTTGCCAACAGAGCTCAGGCATGGATCCCCCCGGGTACTTGCCTATGATGAAGACGCACAAGCTGAGAGGAGGATTGATGACATCAACTTCCTGGAAGAGGTGCGGTGCCGAGCTTCCTTACGATCTGCTCGATACCAGCAAGGGCTCCGCCGCTATCATGATCGCCATATCCGTTCACGGGTACTGGAACCCGGAGACCTGGTTCTCCGCAAGAAGCAGAAGCTTGATAACATGAACAAGCTGTCCTCCAAGTGGGAAGGACCTTATCGGGTGACGCATACCCTGAGACCCGGAGCTGTTTATCTGGAGGACGAGAAAGGCAGGCCGGAGGGCAACGCCTGGAACATCGAGAATCTCCGGAAATTCTACCCCTGAATACGAACATGAATCGCAGATAGTTCGAGTCAACTAAGCACGCCCAAGGGGCTAGTGTTCTGTATAAGGGTGTAAGAATCGTCGCCAAGGAATAAAAGATAAGTTTTTCAATTCCGTGAGCCTCTCTTGTTGTCGTGAAGTGTGTTATCCGTAACAACCCCCAAGCAGGGGGCTGACATGGTGCCGGTGGCTGACAGGTCGAGCGCGAGCAGCCTATCAGTAGGCGCTGCCACCTGATCGTGCCGTACTGCCGCGGTAAGAAGTGGAACGGGCAGTGCTGTGTTTTAAAGAACCTAAACACAGAAATGCACATTCAACTTTGCTTGCGGGTTGCTCCGGATGAAACACTTTCACGACATGTAAGGGAGGGTCCATTCTTTTCCTACTGAAAGTGTGTTGTGTGTAGCGCCTCTCCCGGGACAGGAATGGATGCTGAAGAGCGGCTCAGGAGCTGGATACCCGGGAAGGACAGAGTAGATCAAGGCACGGCAAAAACCAGCTAAGTCTTTGCATGTGCATCTGGCATTCTAGGCATAATATCTCGCTCGGAGTCAATATACCACCAACCTGCGCATGCTTGACAGTTGATGAGAACCTTTGCGGGGGTAATGCGTCCTCCCCGGCGAACGGTCAGATTTCCCTTCTGGCCTAGTACCCGTGGCTGTGGAGTGGACTCCCGGAAGGCATAGTGCTCTTAGGGGTGCTGCTACGGTGCGGGCGGTCAGAGCACTTGTCACCTAAGAGATCTCCTCAGAAAACTTGACGGCGCGTTAGTGCAAAGGGAGGTTTGGGAAATGACCCCGGGAGTTGAGCCCTAGGATTGCATTCATCTGAACTTACATTCTGAGTTTACAATTCTGGATTACATTCAGTCGAAGCTTTTCCTGGATACATATCTAGCCTATGCTACTAAGGCCAGCTCAGGGCTCCTGGCTGTGCAGCTCTGTCTTTCTGTTTTATTGCCTGCCGGGTGAACTCCGGACTCCCGGGGACGCCTGGGATGAAGGAGGGCATTCGCGCAGGATCTTCAGGGGTCCCATGGGCCGGGGAACTTCCGGGCAAACCCCGGCACATGCTGGCTGCAGAGGAGGTGCACATGGTCCACGAACTTATCCATGATGTCTTCCTCATCCTGTACGAAGGGAAGAAATCGAGTCAAGGCGCAGGATCTTCCCAAGGGTCGTATTGCCGAACCAAGGCGGCCTTACCTTGAAGACATCGTCAAGATCGCAGAGGAGGCGGATCAATCTCTGATTGCCTGCGGCCTCCTTCCACAGCTCCATCTTGATGGTGTCCTTCCGGGTCGCCAGCGCTACCGATGCCTCCATGGCGGCAGAACCGGCGATGTTCCCCACTGCGGGAAAACCAAGGAGACTCGAGGGCGAGGATCAACCTCGTCCTTTCTAGTGGCTCGGGCTCCAGCTTCGCTGGGTGCCTCCGCCGCTCCTCGAAAGACGGACTCCGCCGTCGACACATCGGACAAGGCCCTCTCTGCTTCGCCGGACATTGTTCTGCGGGACGGGGGAGGCAAAGGAAGAAGAGGAGCGGAGCAAGGCGAGAAGATGTGGCGAAGGGGTGGAGTCTGGATGGTCTTTTATAGGCCTCCCTGCTCCACCTACCCCTTGACGCTACGGCTGCTGCAGTAATGGGAGCGCGTTTTGCAAAAAACTCGTTCTCATTCACACGGACGCGACACGAAGACAAGGAGGAAAACAAGATCTTCTTCATTTACAAGGACTACAAGGGGACGATCTTTTTTACAACAAAAAGGTTGGCTCCCGCCGAACAAGGAGCACCGCCGTACAATGGAAGACGCTACTTCCAGAAATACGACGTCAAGGCCGCCAAGGAGGAGGTCAACGAGATCTCCATGGCGCCCGTCCGAAGCTCCTCGCCTTCAGGAAGACGAGCTCCCCTCGACCTTGATGTCAGATGAGTTTTCCTCATCTTCATCCTCGTCGTAGGAGCTCGAGCTGCCGCTGCTGCTCTCCATGCAGCACTCCACGCGTCCGCCATCGACACCGAAGATCTTCACGGAGAGCGTAGCATCTCCGTCGTACCGGAACACCAAGCACTGCCCCCTGGACAGGCGGCGGGCACGGGAGAACGACTTCCACCCCGGACCCAGAAGCATGGCGCCTTCAGTGGTGCGCTCCGCCATGGCCCAGGAGGGGCCATTGGGGCAGCCTTCCACCTGCAGCCAGAAGCCGGAGGGTCCGATGTCCTCCGTCGCCATCGCGAAGGAATCCGGCAGGAGAAGCCGGCTGCGAGGCCTGCGGTTCAGATCCACGGCGAACTCGAACGGCGCGAAGCTGGTATGAACCATGCTCCTAGGAAGAGGGGCAGCGGTGCCGCGGCCTCCACGGCCGCCGCGACCGCGAATCCCACGACCTCGCGGAACAGCTCGACCACGAGTGGAGGGGCCACTCTCCGCAGCAGCTGAAGAAGTACGAGGGCGCCCAACTCCTCTCTTCGCTCTCGCCATTGGCGCTGGCAGCTTGTGGGGAGGCCTGGAGTTGGACCAAGGAAGAAGATGACCGAAAAGGCCAGGGGTGCGCCTCGCTTTTATAGCCGCGGCAGTGCCTCTGCCAAGCGTCTCCTCGGTTCTTCCGTTAGGGAATCGAGGGGGCCCCGCAGTTATTCCCCCGAGCGGAGTAACTCCAAGACCTTCAAGGCCATCAGTGAAGCGAAGCTGAGAAGACCAGGTGCCCGGGACCCACTTTGACCTATCTTTAGGCCATGGCCCCGGCAGCTGGAGCAAGAGCCGCCGGGACCATGCCCGGGGGCTACTGTCGCAACAGTGGAACATGGGGTTCCCCTAGTACTGCCAAAGTGGGTCCACCCCATGTGGGCCCAAGATGAAGATGGACAAGACCAAGACTCAAGTCAAGCTGGCGGGTTCACCGTCAAGACACGCATGGCCTACGACGACTAAGGGCTCCGGTCCTGGGGACCTTCCGGGTCCCCGAATCAAGCAAGAAGGCCAGGAAGGACCCGAGAGCCCGAGTTCCCGGCAGGAGGCCAGGCTCCTCTCGGGTACCTCCTACGTCCTGTGGATAAGCACTCCACCTCACCGCGGAAGACTTGGGAAGCAAGGCGAAGGCAGCGCGGGTGGGAAGCACGCCCGTGGTGGTGTCAGCTCCTGTCCACCCCAAGGCGGACGCTCCCACCTAACCCAGAGGAGACGCTAGGCTGAGGAGAGGCCACGTCTCCCCCTAAACTAGATGAGGAGGGTCCTTCACCCCGAAGGCCCTCATGCCCCTCACGTGACCCTGTGGCAACCCCTTAGCCTATAAAAGGAGGACCAAGGCACGGAGAGGGGAGGGAGAAGATAGAGCAAGGACGAGCACAAGCTAGAACCAGAGCAAGACTAGACTAGGGCTGCGAGGTAGAGAGGAAGGTGATCTCCTCCGGGTCAGGATCTGTCCTTCTTCTACCTCGGGCCAAAACCCTTCCGGGTACCCTGTCCGGGAGGTTCCATTGTAAGCCACACTATGAAGAACTCATCAATCCAGACATGCAGGAGTAGGGCTTTTAGCCTCCGGGCGGCCTGAACCTGGGTAGCTCCTTGTGTCCCTTTGGTTGCATGCTTTGATCGTGGAGAGGAGAGCTTGATCTAGACTCCGCCCAAGAAGACGATTCTCAGCCTCCTTCGCGCCCCGTGCCGAACCTAAAAGGGGTATCCTATACTCCCGGTGTCCGTGCAACGAGACACGACAGTTTCTTCTTCATCGCTCTCACCCCCGGACATGTACTCCTCTCTTGTCACCAATACCATTCTTGAAGGTGGCTTCTTGTTGGGAAGGTTCTTCTTGAAGAAAGGTTTCTTGCTAGGGGATTTTGAGGCATTCTTGAGAACAAGCCTTCCTCCATGTTCTTCACAGTTCTCATAGGGACACTCGGCAATATAGTGATATCTATCTTGGCAATCGAAACAAGTCTTCATTTTTGGGTTGCCCTCCTTGTAACCACTAGATTTGAAATTTTGCTCCACTTGAGCTTTAGCTTTGGATGGGTTCTTCCAAAAGGTCCTTGCCGCAAGAGCCACATAGTCTCTATGAGCAATCTTGAGTTCTTCGTGGTCCATGGAGGACACATCTTCACAATCTTGATCTTCATTGTGTTCAACCACATTTGCCTTCAAAGCAAGTGAAGCTCCTTGTTGCATTCCAATAGCTCGGGCACGAGAGTCTTGTGCAATTTTGGCTTGAAATTTGAAAGATTGCATCTCTTGCATGACTTCATTGGAGGTCAATTGAGGATAGTTGTGCCTTCCTTGGAGACTCTTCAAGTCGGCCGGTTCAAAGGGCAAGAGAGCATTCACATACTTCCTCTTGATCCAAGCATCATTCACATGGGGCGCACCAAGAGCTTTATAGGCATTGGCAAGGGCCTTGAGTCTTCGATACATTTGCTCGTGGTCTTCTCCATCTTCCATGAAGAACCCTTCGGCCTTGTTGCTCATTTCCTCAAACCGGTTTCTCTTCATGCTTTCGTTTCCAACAAACACCTCAATGAGGCACGTCCAAGCTTCTTTGGCGGTGGTGCAATGCTCGATGTGAGACAAATCATCATCTCCCACGGCATCTCGGATCAAATCAAGAGCGGTGGCATTTAGTTGACAATCAACCACCTCTCTTCTTGTCTTGTTGGATTCATCCGTGGCTTGGTATCCTGCTCAATGATCCTCCAAAGCTCAATAGATGCACTATTCACATAAGATCTCATAGAAGATTGCCATTTAGTAAACAAAGATGCATTTAGCTTAGGTGGGTTTCCCCTTAGGTGTATAGGAGGATGAGGGATAGGTAGGTCGGGAGAGTATGGAAAAGAAACTCTACCATATTCTCCCAAACCATTAGTTGGTTTAATTGGGGTGTCAATTTTATCTTGGTCAACCCCCTTCTTCTTCCCATCAACCTCTTCCTCCTCGGGTTTCTTAGGAGGCTCCGAAGAAAGAGGAGTGGGAGGAGATGAGATACCCTTCGCCTCCATGAGTTTCAAGATCATCTCTTGCAACTTATCCATTTTAGTTTCCATAGAGCTCTTCATGGCATTGAAGTCTCTATGGAAACCGAAGTGGACTCGATGGGGTCCTCGAGAATCCCATTTCCATGCTCGTCAATGGCCATACTTCTCTTAGGCGGTTAAGCCCGAATAAAGAGCCGAGGCTCTGATTCCAATTGAAAGGATCGGTATGGCCACCTAGAGGGGGGGGTGAATAGTTGCTACTCAATTTTTAGCTCTTTTTCGAATTTAGCCTTGACACAAAGGTAAATTCTCTAGATATGCAACTACGGTGAATTTACCTATATGACAAGTTAACACAAGACTAAGCACGATACAAGTAAGAACTAGCGAGTAAGGAGTAACTGAACGGGAAGCACGCGGAGATAAGGATGTATTCCCGAGTTCCTCCTTTTTAGGGGAGTACGTCTCGTTGGAGGGGTGTGAGTTTCAAACTCAAATGCCACAAATGGCCTCACCCTATTCTCCGATGAACCTTGCCTAAACGCTCGGTTCACCTTCCACTATCGGAATCCTTCAAGGCAGAATCCGGAGCCCTTACAACAAACTTGAGGCTCAGCCCACAAAAGGATTGGGGTCTCCCAAGCACCACAACACCTGCTACACAAAAGTAACAAGCAAGTAAGTACAACAAGATGCCTAGGTTTTCCTAGTGGAAACCCTAGGCTCAAATCCCTCAAGTGAATGAGGGGGAAATGAAGAACACTTTGGTGATGATGTAGATCGGGGGCTTCTCCTTTAGATCTCTGAGAATGAGCTCGATTGGTTGGTGGAGTAGGGAGATCTAGGAGAAGGAAGCTTGCATTAATGGAGGAGAGAGAGTAGATTTGAAGCTTGAGTGTTCTTGGGGAAGACCACTCCTTAAATACCCCCCTCCTCCAATCCTGCCGTTGGCGCAGAAAGTTCCGCAGTGGTACTACCGCCACAGGCGTGGTACTACCGCTGCCTCAGCCTTGGTCAAGGCGCAACGGCCAGATCTGGTCAATCGCTGCAGACTCCGCGGCGGTACTACTGCTGGCCGGAGCGGTACCACCGCTGGGAGCCGCGGTACTACCTCCGCGGTACCGCCAGAGGTACCGCTCGAGGCAACAGACACCGAAATGGGGCGGTACCTCCAGCGGTACCGCCAGCGGTAGCGGGGCGCCTGGCTGCTTCCTTGGCGGTCGAGAAAAACGTAGCGGTACTACCGCTGGCCGGAGCGGTACCACCGCTGGGTGCCGCGGTACTACCGCCGCGGTACCGCCAGAGGTACTGCCAGTGGTACCGGGCTTCTTCAGCGCCCAGAGCCTATGCAGCGGTACTACCGCTGCCTCCAGCGGTACTACCGCTGCCTGAAACAGGAAATTGTTTCACCCTTTTCTTCTCATCTGTAAATTCCTGTGAAGCTCAAATACACATTAAATTGACTAATTGTGTTGTTACAAACACCAAAACCTTAAGCACAGGAGATGCTCTTTCATCCCCATTAGTACATTGACTGCCACGTCGAGGGAGAGAAAACGCTACCGCTCCTTCCTCTTCTCTCACACTAGGCTGCACAACGGCTTTATAAGGGCCCCTCTTCTTCCTCTTCTCTCACAGTCTTCTCTCAAGCCACCAACGCTCCTTCGTCTGGACCAAAAGCCTCCAACTCCAACCCTAGCCACCATGCAGTTCAACGGCCCGACCTACCATCACCCTGCCACCGTGCCGGAGATGCAGTATTCGCCCGGTGTCGTCGTCGGGAACCAACTGCGCGTGTGGGCCATTTCGAGGTGGAGGGGCGCAAGGGAGCTAGCGCAGTACTTCCTCTCGGCCGACTACCACCACCTCCCTCGGGGCTCGCCGCGCATGTTCCGGCTCGAGGAGTACTACGACGGAAACAACGGCCACATCATCGGCTTTTACGTCACCTTCACCAACCCCTTCGACGCTTACCATCTCCTCGGGCAGGTGTTTTGGTGTGGGTGCGAGTTCATCGCGTTCACGAACTACAAATCTACACGAACTTCCAAGCCATCTTCCCCTCCCCGGGCAACATGCACACCCTCCCCTACGACATGGAGGATGACGAGTGAGCCACCCCCAAGGAGGAGCCAAGGAGGAGCTGTTCCATGCATGTTAGTTTGCCGTCGTAGTTTATTTCCATGTTTGTTTCGGTTTGTTTCTTGCTTGGGCATATATGCTCCTCTTTATCTATATTTTCTATCTTGTAAGATGATGCCCCTATATAGCTATGTTGTAAGGGGATGCTATATCTATGTACCCATGTTTGTTCGTGCTTATATAAAATATTAGTGTTTGCTCGTACCAAATATGAGTGAAATAAACTATATGTGTGAAATAACATAAGCTGAATAAAAAACAAGCCTCCTTTTATTATTGGGCCTAGAGTGTGCACGTTTGTTTTCTGCCAAGAGAACACATTGAAATCTAAAAAAAACTTTTTTTAACATTGGGCCTGGCTAGGTTTTACTTGGGCCTGGCCTTTTCTCCTAGTCCTTGTCCATTTTTTTAACCTGTGCACTACCGTCCTCACTTGCGGTACAGAGAGATATCCCAAATCGGGCGAGACCTAGATCCCAAATCAGGCGGCTCCGATGACGAAGGCAAGGCGGGGTGCTAATGCGACCGGAGCGGGAGCATGAAATAGGCGTGCGGCGCCGGAGGGAGAGAGCAGGAGGAGGTTCCCCATGGAATCCAGATGGAGGTCGCCGCGGAAGGAAGAGGTGAGTGACCTAGCCGTCGGAGCGGCAGCGACAGTCTGCTTGGGCGAAGAAGACGGCGGTCGTGCATTGGGAGCTGGGGAAGGAGGGGAAGGAGCAGGTACACTCTTTTTTACCCTAGTATGTAGTCACTAGTGGAAACAGGGCCACTGGTCCCGGGTCGTAAGGGCCTCTAGTACGGGTGTCCACCCGGGACTAGCAAGGCGACACTAGAGGCCCCCCCCCTCTAGTACCGGGTCCGTTACGACCCGGAACAACAGGCCCCACGTGGCCGCCGAGGCGCGGGCGTGGTGGAGGACCTCTAGTCCCGATTGGTCATACGACCCGGGACCAAGGACCTCACACGTGGCAGCCTGTAATTTTTTGTTTTTCCTCCCAATTTAATATTGAAATGGTGCAAAAAAATATGCGTTTAATTAATTAAAAACAGAAACTACATATAACATATCAAAATGTTCATAAATAAAAATATGTTCACGTCTATCCGGTTACATGGAGGTGCTCATAACCGGGACTAGAGCCCGTCTATTCGATTACACGTGTGTGGAGATCATAACCGGGACTAGAGCCCGTCTATTCGGTTACACGGGAGATCATAACCGGGACTTCACCGCTATTCTCCATTGTATTTTCCTTTTGTAGGTATGACTTCGCTGAGCAGAAACCCCGCAAGTTCCTCTGCTAGTGCTTGAAAGCGCTTCTTTAGTGGCATACTCTCGCGCAATGGCTCTGCCTATAAAAGAAGGAGATCAATACGAATATTAATCATGACTATCAAAAATTATGAATGACACTGGAGATCAATTGATGAATATGATTGTTCACGTACGTCTAAAAATTTCTTTGGGTCCCGCTCAGTGACCGAACGATGAATCCACTCGCAAACGAAATATCCACAGAAATTGGTCCCCTGTGGTTGCCTCTCGATCCACTTTACGAGAATAGAATTCAATCAAATCATAGTCAACATATAGTGGTATTGAAAAAATAAATAAAGAGATGCGCGAACCTAGCTAGACCGTACTACCTACCTGTGGGTGAACAAAAGTCAGCTGTTCTTCAAATGAACCTGAACCCTTTGTCCTCGCTTTGAATTGTTTCCAAACCCTGCGGGCAAAAAAAAGAATAAATGAGTTATTAGTTGCTTGATATCTCTGAAATCGATAAGAGAGACTGATATAGTGCGATAATGTTTGAAATTACCTTTGGAGCGTATCTAGAATGCTTTGGTACCTCTCCTTAGGCCAGTCCAATGAGTCGTAGACTTGAACTCTTGATCTATCAACTTCAATGACTAGCAGAATGTAATGATCGCTGCGCATGATTATATACACGTCAGTAACTCATCAGTTACACTTAATTTGTACAAGCGAGTAACACTCTCTTACCTGAAGAAGTAAGGAAACATTATCTCCGTGTTGAAATGTTGCTTCATTAGGGCATTTAGCAAGTTCTTCTCCGTGTCCTTCACGTGGTTTTTTAGTGTCCTTGCATTAACTCGTACTGGGTTAACGAACCCAAAGCCATAGATGCCCTTTCTACCACATTCATCACTCTTCATTCTGCATAATACCGTAGTGAGCATAATTAGCGATGGCAATGAACGAGCTGAGAGCTAAAGACTTTATCTTTTTTGGAAATAAATGAATTGAATCACTTACAGACAGTAGGCACCGACGAGAGCCAAGTCGAGGGAGTCAAGGTTGTATAAGTACCAGAGTTCTTCGAGCTGAATTGTGAAGATGTCTTCACCCGCGAAATGATTTTTTGTAACTTTCACACAGATCAAAAAGTCATCAAATTCCTTTGTGGTTTTCATGTACCAACTATGGAGTTGTCGCATACATGTCGGTAGACACTTTATCTGATCACCTCGCAGCAGGGACCTCCCCCATTTCCATTTCCATGAATCATCTACATCAGACGGAAAGAGATTTTCGTTGTCCAGTTGAGCAAGAGTAATACCAGCATCTGCAGCAAAGTCCTTCTTCAAGGATAAAGTAGGAATTAGGTCCGTCACGGAGCCATGACCACTGGGTATAACTACGAGCGGGGCTATCGACTGGTTTGCCTGTTGTCCGAGCTGGGCAACGTCTCTTTTCCCTCTGGCACTACTACTTCTCGTCTTGGGAGAGCTACTACTTTTACTCAGAGCTCGTAAATAGTTATCTGGCTTATTTTTCTCATATTGCGATGGTTCCGTGATGAATCCAATAGCCCACTTGTTTTCCTTTGCAGTAAATGTTTGCTTTTCCTCGGGCTTTTTCCGTGCAAGCTGTCTTTTTGTGTCTGCATCCACCCACGCATCCAATTGCTCTTTAGTCATGTCGCAAGCTCTGAGGTCGTCAAGGCTTTTGGGTACTTTTGGGAGGGGCGAACGTCGGGGGTCTCGCCCGAATCCCATGGACGACGAAGTGGCGCCCTTCCTATGTCGGGGCTCAGGAGTCGGCTCATGCGGCGGTGGAGTCGGCTCATGCAGCGGCGGAGTGGGCTGACGCGAGTGGAGTCGGCTCACCGGCGGTGGAGTCGGTGCACGCGGCGGTGGAGTCGGCGCACGCGGCGGCGGAGACGACTGATGCGGAGGCGACTGATGGTTGTCGTCCCCTTCATCGTCATCAGGTGGTGAATCGTGAATTGGCGGAGACGATGGTGGCCTTGGCGCCCAGCCTTCAAACTTGATGTATTTCTTCCGCCATAGAATTAGACCACCCACGACGTCCCCTAGCACCGACTCATCATCAGCTCTTGGGAACTCAAGGTTCAGTGATTCATATCCTTGTACAACTTGATCCACGCCGACACGAGCATATCCATCTGGAATGGCATTGCCAAGCCACGATGCTGTAGAGTCAATGGAGAATGCATAGCCGTCCGCCACCTTCGTGGATAAGTTAAATACTGGGACATGCAGCTCACAAGTTGTTTTCTCCGTGATATAATCCACGGGGTAACTTGTCTCATCATCACCGACCATAACCGAGGAAGCCACGCTGCTTCTGCGATGCGATGGGCCGCCTTGACTCGCTTGTTCCAGCTGAAGAGTTGGCGCCCCTTGCTCGCGCATTTGATCTATTTGCTTCTGCTGCTCCTTATAGAGAGCAACCATCTGGTCATGATTTCTTTCTAAGATCATCAACCGGTCTGATTCCTGCTGCTCCTTCCTCCTCTTTGCTCTCAATCGGCTTCTATAAGAGGCACGGTCCTCGGGAAACCCTTCAATCCACGGCACTTCTCCTAAGCCTCGTGTTGATCCTCCTTTTTCTTTGGTCCCGAGGGCCTCTGACAGCTCGTCCTTCTCTCTGTCGGAAATAAACTTTCCCTCTTTAGACTTGGCAATTAAGTCAATAATTTTTTTTTGGGCTCCGTTGACTACTTTGCTTTCATCAATTATTAACTCCCCTGTTTCCATGTCATACTCCCTCCATGCGCAAGTAGCCAATTCCTTATCCTTCTGTCCCATTCCTCTGTGACCGGGGTGAGCCCTTTTGCACGCAACTCGGACTCAATTTTTTCCCACTTAGGCTCGGCAACTCGGTAGCCACCTGGCCCCATCTTATGGTGATACTTCTTTTTCGCTGCATTATTCTTATTCGTTTGCGACCTTTTCTTAGCTCGTTCTGATTTCTTGTACTCCAGAAATGCAGGCCAGTGAGGCCGCTGCCTCTCTCGTGTGCCGGTGAAATCCGGAAGTTTCCCATCTTCTTCCCACTCACGGAATAATTTGTTCTTGTAGTTATTGAATTGTTGAGCCATCTTCTTAAGAGCGAAATGCTTGACTTTGTCCGTCATTTTTTTTGTCTTCACCTCATCTTCCAAGACCGGTAGGGTGAAATGTGCAATGAGCTTGTTCCAAAGCACATCTTTGGTTCTCTTGTCGACGTAACTAACTCCCTCTAACTTTGGCTTAATCCATTCCTGAGTGCTGATATAAACGTTGTCCCTGACAGTGACTCCGCATTGATGCACAAACTTAACTGCGTTCGGCACGGGTGCCAGTGGTTGGCCAGTAGTTGCATTCACCTCGTCAATTGTGAGATGCTCATCTTTGCCCATCCCTTGGGCATGGCCTCGTTTAGTGGTTTGGTTCGATGCGGAGGTCTAAAAATATGAAACATGTGTGAATACATATATATGCACAAATCAGTTATTGCATCTGCTCAACATAGGCTTAATATACCTCGCCAGACGGCGTGGGTCCACCAATTTCCGAGTCCTCATCTTCAGCTCCTTCCGCGGGATGCCGAAATTCATCTTCAGCTCCTTCTGCGGGATGCCGAAATTCACCGGGTTCACAAATGTAGGAAAGTAGCTCTTCTTCCCCTTCTCTCGTTGCGAAGGGAGCATCGATATCCATTGTTTAACTAATACAAAAAAAAGATAAAACAATAATAGCATTAGTACAATAATTCAAAGGAGGGAACTATACAAATATGCAACAAAAACAATTTAATATTGCATCTAAAGAAAAAAAAATTCAAAAAAAACTTAGGCTGCTGTCCCAATCCCAGCCCAGCCCAAATTTGGGCCAGAACCTGGTCAAAGGTGGCCACCGTGGTCATCGCTGGCCCACCTGCCAGCGCCTACCCGCCCCACCGCCACGTGTGACCGCCCACTGGCCACGCGTGGTCAATGCTGGCCCACCCCCAGCGACCCAGTTCTGACCCCGCCGCCCTGCCTCGTGTTCCCGCCCCGCCTCGTCTTCACCTCCCCGCCTCGTGTTCCCACCCGGCCGCCTCGCCTTCACCCCCCGTGGTCAATGCGGAGCACGAACAGCCCCCGCCCACCCGGAGTCAATGCTCCTGGCCCACTTGCCAGCGACTCGGGCGCTGGCCCACCCGACGGTTCCCCTCCCGACGGTCCTGGTCTTTAAAAAGGGACGCGCCCGTGCGGATGTGGACACTCCACTCGCTCCGCTCCCACGGTTCCCCTCCGCCCGACGGTTCCCCTCCGCCCGTCCAGTGCCCTCGCCGCCATGTCGCGCTGGTTCGGGAAGTCCCCGAAGAACGAGACCGGCGAGTCCTCCAACCGTCGCCCGCTTCTCCCACCGCCTCCACCGCCGGCGGCCTTGGGCGTCGTTCCCGAGGGCGTGCGGAGGACCGCGCCACCGGTGCGGGTCGCCCACGCACCCGACGCCGCCACGAACCTCCACCACCACCGCTGGAGGGAGGAGGATCCGGCGCCGGCGCTACGTGCCGTAGCGCGGAGTGCCAGTGGCACTGGGACAACGCCGCCACACTGGAGTGGCACGACGTCCACCTCCCCGAGGGCTGGCACCTGAACCCGCAGAGGATTCCGGTGCCGGCGGTCCCGCTCCCTGGGAGGCAACTGGACAGGGAGATCGCGCGCCGGCGCCGCCTCCTCCCTCCGGCGCTCCGCAACGACCCGCCTACGTGGCGGACTCCCCTCACTGGGAGCAGTGGCTCAAGGACGAGCACGAGGACCGCCGCCACTCCTACTTCGCCCCGGCGCCCCGCGCCGTCCAATCCGCCTACCCAGCGCTGCCCGACCGCTGTGGTTCGAGGAGGAGGTCCCCGAGGACGACGACGACCCGGAGATGCAGGCCGCCTACGAGGCCTCCAACCGCACCTCGTCGAGGACGAGATCAAGAGGTGGGAGAAGGTGAGGACTACGGCGCGGCCGCCGCGGCCGCGGCCCTGATGCCGCCGCCGCCGCCGCAGCAGGAGTACGACCCGGACGAGGTCGAGCCGTGGCACTACGCCATGGAACGCGAGCAGGAGCAGGACCTTCCACCGCCGCCTCCTCTGCCCACCGGCCTCGTTGGCCAGTCCTGGGTCTTTCTGGGGGAGCTGGGAGGCGCCACGGGAGCAGGAGCAGGAGGCGCCACCGGAGCAGCAGGAGGCGCCACCGCAGCAGCAGGAGGCGCCACCGCAGCAGCAGGCGCCACCGGAGCATCTCTGGACCCCGCCGCCCTTCTACATCTCGACGACTAGGCGGCCGGCACCGGCGACCCTCCCCCCTCCAATGTAATGGCCTTATCAATGGCCATCCCCCCCCCCCCCAATGTAATCGGCCGGTTGTGGCCTAACTATAATGAAATCGGCCCCTTTAGGCCCTAAAATCTGTTCTTGTTTGCCAACTCCGGCGCCGGCCCCGTGGTTAGGGTCCGCCGCCGCCGCCGCGCGCTAGATCTGAGGAGGGAGAGAGTAGTTGGTCGGGGGGGACGAGCTCACCGCGTGGGTCGGGGCGAGCTTTGCTTGCTCGGGGACGACGATCTTGCTCGGGGGAAGAGCGGGGACGGCCGCGCCCGGAGCAGGAGCTGGACGGGACCCACGGTGAGGGCGGCAGCGGCGCGGGGACGAAATCCGGCAGCCTGCGGCGGGGGGCGGCGTCGTCTGGAGCCCGGAGGCGGAGCGTCGATTTGCTGGACTTGGGCAATTTTCGGCCCGAGCCACTAGAAGTAGCGCCAAAAAGGCCTCTAGTACCGGGCCGTGGCTCCACCCGGTACTAGAGACCCTCTAGTACGGGCCGTGTTACCACCCGGTACTAGAGGTCCCTCAGGGCCGCGAAAATTTGCGCGCCAAGCCCAGTGGACCTGTAGTACCGGGTGGTCGCACGGCCCGGTACTAGAGGTTAATTTTTTTTAATTTTCTGTTTCTTACTTTTTTTATATCTTTTGATTTACTTGTCTAAATTAAGTAAAAATTGCTTTCATTTTCCTGTTTTCTGTTTTGGTTTAAAATGAAGTATCACATGCGCTTGGTTTAATTAAGTACTACATACGCTTAATTTTAAATCAATTCAAAAATTTATAAATCAAGTACTACATGCGCAGTGGATCATTTCACATCACAAAGTGTTGATGCTACATCAAAAATTTATAAATTAAGTACTACATTCCGCCAGCCATACGCTTGATTTCATTGACATGTCTGTCTTGTCCTCCAGACTATAAATTATATAAAAGTTTAATAAATTATTACACATCATGAACAACATCCCTATTTAGTCTTCGCTTTTTCTTTTTGTGAGACCCTTTCTTCTGATCGCTCCGTAACCATGGACAAGGGTCTGCATATAACTTGAGACTTGGGTCAGTGGTCACTTTGAAGGCGGAATTTCATGAAATGAGAGTTTCCCCTAGAAGAAATGGGTTAATACACGAAATGAGAGTTTCCACCTAGAAGAAATGGGTTATAGCTAGGGAACCCAAATGTTTTGTTTTGAGCGCACTTCGATCCAAGCAGCGGTAAGACGTCTCTGATGATCTACAACTGCGCCGGCAAGACATCTCTGATGATCTACAACCGTTTGGAACGGTCGCAGGTCATCAGAGACGTCTTGCCGCTGGTTGCCAAAGATGCCTTTCCGAGTGACGCTGGAAATGTTTTGTGTTTGAGCGCCACTTCGATCCAAGCAGCGGCAAGACGTCTCTGATGATCTACAACCGTCCGGCAACACATTTGATGATCTGCAACCGTTGGAACGGTCGCAGGTCAGAGACGTTTGCCGCTGGTTGCCCAAAGATGCCTCTCCGAGTGACGCTGGAATGTTTTGTGTGTGAGTACCTGTCTGAGGAGGGGGGCTATATTAGGGTAGTGTGCTTCTTTAGTCCCGGTTGGAACACCAACCGGGTCATGTGGCTCACGAAGTGGTCGTGATACTGCTGATCCAACAGCTCACAATCCCTCAAAAGAAACACACCCCTGATCCAACGTCTCACAAGCGCTTGAAAGAAAACACGATCCGTGTGCTTCTTTAGTCCCAGTTGGTAACACCAACCGGGACTAAGGCGGGCTTTGCGGTCACGACACGTGTCCTCCCCAGCGTTGCCCTGGGCACGTGTCCTCCCCCAGCGCTGCCCTGTAGGTCTTTATATATTGTCCGCTGACGGGGTAAACCCTAATCCAACATTCCTAGCCACGAACGCATCGTCTCCACGAGATGGATCCGCCACACCGCCGCAGCGCCTTCTGGACGAGGTCGAGCGTGCGCGGCAGAGCGCGCTGGTCGCAACCGCGGGAGCCTATCCCGCCGTATGCCCACGAGCCCGGCATGGAGAGGAATGCCCAGCTACCGGCCTCCTGCTCACCAGGTGCCGCCGCACCTCCACCTGGCGCGCTGCCTCCACCAGTCGCCGCCGCTCCTCCCGCGGAGGAGGAGGACGATGACTTCGACTGGAGCGACGACGGGGAAGAGGGTTGTGGGTTGCAGATACAGGAGGCCATGGAAGCCTCCTTCCAGTCTGTCCGCGACTACCCTGTCCAGCGAGCAAAGACTTCCTACCAGTTCAAGGCGAAGGAGGCTTCCGAGCTGGATTGGGCGCTGAAAGACTCATCCTCCATGGATCTTGCCCTCCGCCGCAAACGGCGCGCGAGAACCGGGCGGCCGCCCACGGGGCTGGCTCCTCCGCCGTTCCCCCTAATCCTACGGCCTTCGAGCCAGCAAGTCCGTTTATGTAGAATAATGTTGGTGATGTTGGATCAGGGGTGTGTTTCTTTCAAGGCTTGTGAGACGTTGGATCATGTGTAATAATGTACTAGAGGTTAATTTTTTTTAATTTTCTGGTTTCTTACTTTTTTTATCTTTTGATCATTTCACATCACAAAGTTTGATGCTACATCAAAAATTTATAAATTAAGTACTCATTCGCCACCGCCATACGCTTGATTTCATTGAATGTCTGTCTTGTCCTCCAGACTATAAATTATATAAAAGTTTAATAAATTATTACACATCATGAACAACATCCTATTTAGTCTTACGCTTTTTCTTTTTGTGAGACCCTTTCTTCTGATCGCTCCGTAACCATGGACAAGGGTCTCGTATAACTTGAGACTTGGGTCAGTGGTCACTTGAAGGGCGGAATTTCATGAAACTTGTCGTAATCTTCTGACATGTCTGTCTTGTCCTCCACTCCACGATGGTTCTTTTCCTGAAAGAACTATGTGGGCTTTGGCTCTCGGCTGATGTATTCACTTCCTTATCTTTTCTTTTTTTTGGCTTGGTAGACATGTCTTCACATAGAAAACCTGAGCCACATCCTTGGCTAGAAACGAATGGTTCGTTGTCGTACGCAACATTCGTGAGATCCACTGTAGTCATTCCGTACAATGGGTCTTCCTTTACCCGCCGCCTCTCAGGTTGAACCATTGCACCAGAACAAGGGACCTTCAAAGAAGGTCCATAGTCAAGTTCCATATCTGCTCTATGCAACCATAATATGTGACCGTGGCCTCATTCGTGCTCTTATCATCAAAGCGGACACCACTATTTTGGTGGTGGCTCTTTTTATCTTGGCGATTTCGTGTAAAATGTATTCCCGTTTATCTCATACCTTGGAAAGTCCAAATAGTCGAAGATGGCCCCTTAGACAACAAGAACAGCTCATCTGAGACTGTGTTGTTGTTGTTCAGATGCGTTTCCAACCAACCGCCAAAATTCTCATGTGTTCCTTTGCAATGGCGGAGTCATCCATCCCCGGGTTGTTAGAGCGTACAATATCCTTGTGCATCTGGATATACGGAGCCACCAAAAGTGGAATTATGCAGAACTGTGTAGTGTGCTTTTGTGAAAGAAATACCCGTCCCTGCATATGTATGATTTCT
>CAMZMU010000036.1:30746966-30877345 GCA_947311845.1 Poa pratensis | reverse complement strand
TCCTCCGACGAGACTTCGCCGGGGGCTACCGTCCCCACCCCAAGACATCGACGTGGGGAAGCCGAGCCCTCTCAGGACTCGGCGACCCGCAAGGTGCAGCACCCGGTCTACTTCGTCAGCGCAGTGCTGCGCGACGCCCGGGAGCGGTACCCCATGATGCAGAAGCTGCTGCTGGCAATCCTCATTGCCTCCCGCAAGATGAGGCCGTACTTCCAAAGCCATCCCATCACGGTGGTGTCCAAGTACAACCTAAGAAGCCCCCTGGAGAACCCACTTGCCACTGGTCGCATATCATGGTGGGCCATGGAGCTTCAAGGTTTCGGTCTCAAGTTCGAGCACACGGACAACATCAAGAGTCAGGCGCTGGCGGATTTCACGGCCGAGTGGACCGAGACGGCGTTCGACGACCCGGAAGAGGAAACCTGCCTCCCCGGGAAGGAAGATCCTAGCGCCTGGACATGCACTTCGACGGCTCCTACACCAAGGGGAAAGGAGGTGCTGGGGTTGTCCTAACCTCACCAACCGGGGACCGGCTGAAGTACGTCGTCCAGATGCACTACCAAGGGAACATCTCCAACAACACGGCGGAGTACGAGGGCCTGCTCGCAGGACTTCGTGCTGCCATCGGCCTCGGCATCAACAAGATCGTCGTCAAGGGTGACTCTCAGTTAGTCATCAAACAAGTGAACAAGGAGTACGCGTGCCCTCAGATGGCACCATACGTTGAAGAGGTCTGGAAGCTGCAGCGGCGCTTCGACAACTTCCGGGCTGTGTACGTCCCACGGGGAGAAAACACGGCCGCGGATGAGCTATCGCAGGTGGCGTCCAAGCAAGAACCAGTGCCTCCCGGGATCTACATCGAGGTCCTCAGGCGACCTTCGATCCCCCCGAGAGGCTCGCGACAAGATCTGCGCCGGGGGCTGGCGACCCTTCTACCTCGACAACACGGGTAGCCAGCCCAGAAGCTCAAGACCCGGCAGCCCCTCCAGCGGAGGAAGCTATGCTTTCTTTCCGTCGGATGGTGCTACCGGTGGAAGGAACCCACCCACCCTGGGCCCGGGACATCGTCAAGTACATCATGGAGCACGCCCTCCCGGAGGACGATCACGACGCCGAGCGGGTGGCTCGTCAAGCCAAGCTCTACGTCATGATCGACGGCGAGCTCTACCGGCGACGGGACAACGGAGTCAAGCTCCGCTGCATCCCTCAAGAACAAGGCCAAGTACTGCTACGGGACATCCACGAGGCACATGTTCAAGTCATGTGGCATCAAGATCACTGGCGGGTAAAGTTTTCGTCACGGGTTCTACTGGCCAACAGTCCTCAGTGATGCGGAGCAGCTAGTCAAGACCTGTGAAGCCTGCCAATACTATGCGAAGAACATACATCAGCCGGCGCAAGCTCTGCAGCCAATTCCAATCTCCTGGCCGTTCGCGGTCTGGGGGCTGGACATCGTGGGAAAGATACCGAAGTCTGTCGGGGGCCATGAATACCTTTTCGTGGCCATCGACAAGTTCACAAAGTGGGTGGAAGTGATGCCAGTACCAAGACAGACAGCTCAAGCAGCCATCAAGTTCATTGAAGGGATCGTGTACCGCTTCGGAGTACCCAACAGAATCATAACGGACAATGGCTCTCAGTTCACAAGCCGATCCTTCCTCAACTTCTGTGAAGAGCTGGGAATCAAGGTGTGTTTTGCCTCGGTGTCCTACCCAAGGTGCAATGGGCAAGTGGAGCGAGCCAATGCGGAGGTCCTAAAGGGTTTGAAGACCAAGGCCTTTGACAAGTTAGAAGACAAGGGCAAGAACTGGATTGAGCATCTACCAAGTGTCTTGTGGTCCCTCAGAACCACACCAAGCAGAGCCACTCAAGAAACACCATTCTTCCTTGTCTATGGAGCAGAAGCCGTCTTGCCAACAGAGCTCAGGCATGGATCCCCCCGGGTACTTGCCTATGATGAAGACGCACAAGCTGAGAGGAGGATTGATGACATCAACTTCCTGGAAGAGGTGCGGTGCCGAGCTTCCTTACGATCTGCTCGATACCAGCAAGGGCTCCGCCGCTATCATGATCGCCATATCCGTTCACGGGTACTGGAACCCGGAGACCTGGTTCTCCGCAAGAAGCAGAAGCTTGATAACATGAACAAGCTGTCCTCCAAGTGGGAAGGACCTTATCGGGTGACGCATACCCTGAGACCCGGAGCTGTTTATCTGGAGGACGAGAAAGGCAGGCCGGAGGGCAACGCCTGGAACATCGAGAATCTCCGGAAATTCTACCCCTGAATACGAACATGAATCGCAGATAGTTCGAGTCAACTAAGCACGCCCAAGGGGCTAGTGTTCTGTATAAGGGTGTAAGAATCGTCGCCAAGGAATAAAAGATAAGTTTTTCAATTCCGTGAGCCTCTCTTGTTGTCGTGAAGTGTGTTATCCGTAACAACCCCCAAGCAGGGGGCTGACATGGTGCCGGTGGCTGACAGGTCGAGCGCGAGCAGCCTATCAGTAGGCGCTGCCACCTGATCGTGCCGTACTGCCGCGGTAAGAAGTGGAACGGGCAGTGCTGTGTTTTAAAGAACCTAAACACAGAAATGCACATTCAACTTTGCTTGCGGGTTGCTCCGGATGAAACACTTTCACGACATGTAAGGGAGGGTCCATTCTTTTCCTACTGAAAGTGTGTTGTGTAGCGCCTCTCCCGGGACAGGAATGGATGCTGAAGAGCGGCTCAGGAGCTGGATACCCGGGAAGGACAGAGTAGATCAAGGGCACGGCAAAAACCAGCTAAGTCTTTGCATGTGCATCTTGCATTCTAGGCATAATATCTCGCTCGGAGTCAATATACCACCAACCTGCGCATGCTTGACAGTTGATGAGAACCTTTGCGGGGGTAATGCGTCCTCCCCGGCGAACGGTCAGATTTCCCTTCTGGCCTAGTACCCGTGGCTGTGGAGTGGACTCCCGGAAGGCATAGTGCTCTTAGGGGTGCTGCTACCGGTGCGGCGGTTAGAGTACTTGTCACCTAAGAGATCTCCTCAGAAAACTTGACGGCGCGTTAGTGCAAGGGAGGTTTGGGAAATGACCCCGGGAGTTGAGCCCTAGGATTGCATTCATCTGAACTTACATTCTGAATTTACAATTCTGATTACATTCAGTCGAAGCTTTTCCTGGATACATATCTAGCCTATGCTACTAAGGCCAGCTCAGGGCTCCTGGCTGTGCAGCTCTGTCTTTGTTTTATTGCCTGCCGGGTGAACTCCGGACTCCCGGGGACGCCTGGGATGAAGGAGGGCATTCGCGCAGGATCTTCAGGGGTCCCATGGGCCGGGGAACTTCCGGGCAAACCCCGGCACATGCTGGCTGCAGAGGAGGTGCACATGGTCCACGAACTTATCCATGATGTCTTCCTCATCCTGTACGAAGGGAAGAAATCGAGTCAAGGCGCAGGATCTTCCCAAGGGTCGTATTGCCGAACCAAGGCGCCTTACCTTGAAGACATCGTCAAGATCGCAGAGGAGGCGGATCAATCTCTGATTGCCTGCGGCCTCCTTCCACAGCTCCATCTTGATGGTGTCCTTCCGGGTCGCCAGCGCCACCGATGCCTCCATGGCAGCAGAACCGGCGATGTTCCCCACGCGGGAAAACCAAGGAGACTCGAGGGCGAGGAACGACCTCGTCCTTTCTAGTGGCTCGGGCTCCAGCTTCGCTGGGTGCCTCCGCCGCTCCTCGAAAGACGGACTCCGCCGTCGACACATCGGACAAGGCCCTCTCTGCTTCGCCGGACATTGTTCTGCGGGACGGGGAGGCAAAGGAAGAAGAGGAGCGGAGCAAGGCGAGAAGATGTGGCGAAGGGGTGGAGTCTGGATGGTCTTTTATAGGCCTCCCCCCACCTACCCCTTGACGCTACGGCTGCTGCAGTAATGGGAGCGCGTTTTGCAAAAAACTCGTTCTCATTCACACGGACGCGACACGAAGACAAGGAGGAAAACAAGATCTTCTTCATTTACAAGGACTACAAGGGGACGATCTTTTTTACAACAAAAAGGTTGGCTCCCGCCGCAAGGAGCACCGCCGTACAATGGAAGACGCTACTTCCAGAAATACGACGTCAAGGCCGCCAAGGAGGAGGTCAACGAGATCTCCATGGCGCCCGTCCGAAGCTCCTCGCCTTCAGGAAGACGAGCTCCCCTCGACCTTGATGTCAGATGAGTTTTCCTCATCTTCATCCTCGTCGTAGGAGCTCGAGCTGCCGCTGCTGCTCTCCATGCAGCACTCCACGCGTCCGCCATCGACACCGAAGATCTTCACGGAGAGCGTAGCATCTCCGTCGTACCGGAACACCAAGCACTGCCCCCTGGACAGGCGGCGGGCACGGGAGAACGACTTCCACCCCGGACCCAGAAGCATGGCGCCTTCAGTGGTGCGCTCCGCCATGGCCCAGGAGGGGCCATTGGGGCAGCCTTCCACTGCAGCCAGAAGCCGGAGGGTCCGATGTCCTCCGTCGCCATCGCGAAGGAATCCGGCAGGAGAAGCCGGCTGCGAGGCCTGCGGTTCAGATCCACGACGAACTCGAACGGCGCGAAGCTGGTATGAACCATGCTCCTAGAGGGGCAGCGGTGCCGCGGCCTCCACGGCCGCCGCGACCGCGAATCCCACGACCTCGCGGAACAGCTCGACCACGAGTGGAGGGGCCACTCTCCGCAGCAGCTGAAGAAGTACGAGGGCGCCCAACTCCTCTCTCTCGCTCTCGCCATTGGCGCTGGCAGCTTGTGGGGAGGCCTGGAGTTGGACCAAGGAAGAAGACGAAAAGGCCAGGGGTGCGCCTCGCTTTTATAGCCGCGGCGGCCTCTGCAAGCGTCTCCTCGGTTCTTCCGTTAGGGAATCGAGGGGGCCCGCAGTTATTCCCCCGAGCGGAGTAACTCCAAGACCTTCAAGGCCATCAGTGAAGCGAGCAGAAGACCAGGTGCCCGGGACCCACTTTGACCTATCTTTAGGCCATGGCCCCGGCAGCTGGAGCAAGAGCCGCCGGGACCATGCCCGGGGGCTACTGTCGCAACAGTGGAACATGGGGTTCCCCTAGTACTGCCAAAGTGGGTCCACCCCATGTGGGCCCAAGATGAAGATGGACAAGACCAAGACTCAAGTCAAGCTGGCGGGTTCACCGTCAAGACACGCATGGCCTACGTCGACTAAGGGCTCCGGTCCTGGGGACCTTCCGGGTCCCCGAATCAAGCAAGAAGGCCAGGAAGGACCCGAGAGCCCGAGTTCCCGGCAGGAGGCCAGGCTCCCTCTCGGGTACTTCCCGTCCTGTGGATAAGCACTCCACCTCACCGCGGAAGACTTGGGAAGCAAGGCGAAGGCAGCGCGGGGGAAGCACGTCCGTGGTGGTGTCAGCTCCTGTCCACCCCAAGGCGGACGCTCCCACCTAACCCAAAGGAGACGCTAGGCTGAGGAGAGGCCACGTCTCCCCCTAAACTAGATGAGGAGGGTCCTTCACCCCGAAGGTCCCTCATGCCCCTCACGTGACCCTGTGGCAACCCCTTAGCCTATAAAAGGAGGACCAAGGCACGGAGAGGGGAGGGAGAAGATAGACAAGGACGAACACAAGCTAGAACCAGAGCAAGACTAGACTAGGGCTGCGAAGGTAGAGAGGAAGGTGATCTCCTCCGGGTCAGGATCTGTCCTTCTTCTACCTCGCCAAAACCCTTCCGGGTACCCTGTCCGGGAGGTTCCATTGTAAGCCACACTATGAAGAACTCATCAATCCAGACATGCAGGAGTAGGGCTTTTAGCCTCCGGGCGGCCTGAACCTGGGTAGCTCCTTGTGTCCCTTTGGTTGCATGCTTTGATCGTGGAGAGGAGAGCTTGATCTAGACTCCGCCCAAGAAGACGATTCTCAGCCTCCTTCGCGCCCCGTGCCGAACCTAAAAGGGGGTATCCTATACTCCCGGTGTCCGTGCAACAGACACGACAGTTTCTTCTTCATCGCACTCACCCCCGACATGTACTCCTCTCGCACCAATACCATTCTTGAAGGTGGCTTACTTTGTTGGGAAGGTTCAATAGTCTTGAAGAAAGGTTTCTTGCTAGGGATTTTGAGGCATTCTTGAAACAAGCCTTCCTCATGTTCTCACAGTTCTCATAGGGACACTCGGCAATATAGTGAATCTATCTTGGCAATCGAAACAGTCTTCATTTTTGGGTTGCCTCCTTGTAACCACTAGATTTGAAATTTTGCTCCACTTGAGCTTTAGCTTGGATGGGTTCTTCTTCCAAAGGTCCTTGCCGGCAAGAGCCACATAGTCTCTATGAGCAATCTTGAGTTCTTCGTGGTCCATGAGGACACATCTTCACAATCTTGATCTTCATTGTTTCAACCACATTTGCCTTCAAAGCAAGTGGAAGCTCTTGTTGCATTCCAATAGCTCGGGCACGAGAGTCTTGTGCAATTTTGGCTTGAAATTTGAAAGATTCATCTCTTGCATGACTTCATTGGAGGTCAATGAGGATAGTTTGCCTCTTGGAGGACTTCTCAAGCGGCCGGTTCAAAGGCAAGAGAGCATTCACAGACTTCCTCTTGATCCAAGCATCATTCACAGGGGCGCACCAAGAGCTTTAAGGCATTGGCAAGGGCCTTGAGTCTTCGATACATTGCTCGTGGTCTTCTCCATCTTCCATGAAGAACCCTTCGGCCTTGTTGCTCATTTCCTCAAACGGTTTCTCTTCATGCTTTCGTTTCCAACAAACACCTCATGAGGCCGTCCAAGCTTCTTTGTCGGTGGTGCAATGCTCGATGTGAGACAAATCATCATCCCACGCATCTCGGATCAAATCAAGAGCGGTGGCCTTTAGTTGACAATCAACCACCTCTCTTCTTGTCTTGTTGATTCATCCGTGCTTGGTATCCTGCTCAATGATCCTCCAAAGCTCAATAGATGCACTATTCACATAAGATCTCATAGAAGATTGCCATTTAGTAAACAAAGATGCATTTTAGCTTAGGTGGGTTTCCCCTTAGGTGTATAGGAGGATGAGGGATAGGTAGGTCGGGAGAGTATGGAAAGAAACTCTACCATATTCTCCAAACCATTAGTTGGTTTAAATTGGGTGTCAATTTTATCTTGGTCAACCCCTTCTCTTCCCATCAACCTCTTCCTCCTCGGGTTTCTTAGAGGCTCCGAAGAAAGAGGAGTGGGGAGGGATGAGATACCCTTCGCCTCCATGAGTTTCAAGATCATCTCTTGCAACTTTCCAATTTTAGTTTCCATAGAGCTCTTCATGGCATTGAAGTCTCTATGGAAACCGAAGTGGACTCGATGGGGTCCTCGAGAATCCCATTTCCATGCCTCGCAATGGCCATACTTCTCTTAGCGGTTAAGCCCGAATAAAGAGCCGAGGCTCTGATTCCAATTGAAAGGATCGGTATGGCCACCTAGAGGGGGGTGAATAGTTGCTACTCATTTTTAGCTCTTTTCGAATTTAGCCTTGACACAAAGGTAAATTCTCTAGATATGCAACTACGTGAATTTACCTATATGACAAGTTAACACAAGACTAAGCAAGATACAAGGAACTAGCGAGTAAGGAGTAACTGAACGGGAAGCACGCGGAGATAAGGATGTATTCCCGAGTTCCTCCTTTTAGGGGAGTACTCTCGTTGGAGTGTGTGAGTTTCAAACTCAAATGCCACAAATGCCTCACCCTATTCCCGATGAACCTTGCCTAAACGCTCGGTTCACCTTCCACTATCGGAATCCTTCAAGGCAGAATCCGGAGCCATTACAACAAACTTGAGGCTCAGCGCCCACAAAAGGATTGGGGTCTCCCAAGCACCACAACACCTGCTACACCAAAAAAAGTAACAAGCAAGTAAGTACAACAAGAATGCCTAGGTTTTCCTAGTGGAAACCCTAGGCCAAATCCCTCAAGAGAATAGGGGGAAATGAAGAACACTTTTGGTGATGATGTAGATCGGGGGCTTCTCCTTTAGATCTCTGAGAATGAGCTCGATAGGTTGGTAGTAGGGAGATCTAAGGAGAAAATCTTGCATTAATGGAGGAGAGAGATAGATTAGGAAGCTGGAGTGTTCTTGGGGAAACCACACCTTAAATAACCCCCCCTCCTCCAATCCTGCCGTTGGCGCAGAAAGTTCCGCAGTGGACTACCGCCACAGGCGTGGTACTACCGCTGCCTCCCTTGGTCAAGCGCAACGGCCAGAATCTGGTCAATCGCTGCAGACTCCGCGGCGGACTACAGCTGGCCGGAGCGGTACCACCGCTGGGGAGCCGCGGTACTAACCTCCGCGGTACCCGCCAGAGGTACCTGCCGAGGCAACAGACACCCGAAATGGGGCGGTACCTCCAGCGGTACCGCCAGCGGTACGGGGCGCCTGGCTGCTTCCTTGGCGGTCAGAAAAACGTAGCGGTACTACCGCTGGCCGGAGCGGTACCACCGCTGGGTGCCGCGGTACTACCGCCGCGGTACCGCCAGAGGTACAGCCAGTGGTACCGGGCTTCTTCAGCGCCCAGAGCCTATGCAGCGGTACTACCGCTGCCTCCAGCGGTACTACCGCTAGCTGAAACAGGAAATTGTTTCACCCTTTCTTCTCATCTGTAAATTCCTGTGAAGCTCACTACACATTAAATTGACTAATTGTGTTGTTACAAACACCAAAACCTTAAGCACAGGAGATGCTCTTTCATCCCCATTAGTACATTGACGCCACGTCGAGGAGAGAAAACGCTATACCGCTCCTTCCTCTTCTCTCACACAATGGCTGCACAACGGCTTATAAGCCCCTCTTCTCCTCATCTCTTCACAGTCTTCTCTCAAGCCACCAACGCTCCTCGTCTGGACCAAAAGCCTCCAACTCCAACCCTGCCACCATGCAGTTCAACGGCCCGACCTACCATCACCCTGCCACCGTGCCGGAGATGCAGTATTCGCCCGGTGTCGTCGTCGGGAACCAACTGCGGCGTGTGGGCCATTTCGAGTGGAGGGGCGCAAGGGAGCTAGCGCAGTACTTCCTCTCGGCCGACTACCACCACCCCCTCGGGGCGCGCGCGCATGTTCCGGCTCGAGAGTAACTACGACGGAAACAACGGCCACATCATCGGCTTTTACGTCACCTTCACCAACCCCTTCGACGCTTACCATCTCCTCGGGCAGGTGTTTTGGTGTGGGTGCGAGTTCATCGCGTTCACGAACTACAAATCTACAAGAACTTCCAAGCCATCTTCCCCTCCCCGGGCAACATGCACACCCTCCCCTACGACATGGAGGATGACGAGTGAGCCACCCCCAAGGAGGAGCCAAGGGAGCTGTTCCATGCATGTTAGTTTGCCGTCGTAGTTTATTTCCATGTTTGTTTCGGTTTGTTCTTGCTTGGGCATATATGCTCCTCTTTATCTAGTCTTTTCTATCTGTAAGATGATGCCCCTATATAGCTAGTTGTAAGGGATGCTATATCTATGTACCCATGGTTGTTCGGCTTATATAAAATATTAGTGTTTGCTCGTACCAAATATGAGTGAAATAAAACATAAATGTGTGAAATAACATAAGCTGAATAAAAAAACATGCCTCCTTTTATTATTGGCCTAGAGTGTGCACGTTTGTTTTCTGCCAAGAGAACACATTGAAATCTAAAAAAAACTTTTTTTAACATTGGGCCTGGCTAGGTTTTACTTGGGCCTGGCCTTTTCTCCTAGTCCTTTCCATTTTTTTAAACCTGTGCACTACCGTCCTCACTTGCGGTACAGAGAGATATCCCCAAATCGGGCGAGACCTAGATCCCAAATCAGGCGGCTCCGATGACAAGGCAAGGCGGGGTGCTAATGCGACCGGTCGGGAGCATGAAATAGGCGTGCGGCGCCGGAGGAGAGAGCATAGGAGGTTCCCCATGGAATCCAATGGAGGTCGCCGCGGAAGGAAAGGTGATGACCTAGCCTCGGGAGCGCAGCGACAGTCTGCTGGGCGAAGAAGACGGCGTCGGTCAGTGGGAGCTGGGAAGGAGGGGAAGGAGCAGGTACACTCTTTTTTACCCAGATATGTAGTCACAGATAAACAGTGGCCACTGGTCCCGGGTCGTAAGGGCCTCTAGTACGGGTGTCCACCCGGACTAGCAAGGCGACACTAGAGGCCCCCCCCCCTAGTACCGGGTCCGTTACGACCCGGAACAACAGGCTCCCACGTGGCCGCACGAGGCGCGGGCGTGGTGGAGGACCTCTAGTCCCGATTGGTCATACGACCCGGACCAAGGACCTCACACGTGGCAGCCTGTAATTTTTTGTTTTTCCTCCCAATTTAATATTGAAATGGTGCAAAAAAATATGCGTTTAATTAATTAAAAACAGAAACTACATATAACATATCAAAATGTTCATAAATAAAATATGTTCACGTCTATCCGGTTACATGGAGGTGCCATAACCGGGTAGAGCCCGTCTATTCGATTACACGTGTGTGGAGATCATAACCGGGACTAGAGCCCGTCTATTCGTTACACGGGAGATCATAACCGGGACTTCACCGCTATTCTCCATTGTATTCCTTTTGTAGGTATGACTTCGCTGAGCAGAAACCCGCAAGTTCCTCTGCTAGTGCTTGAAAGCGCTTCTTTAGTGGCATACTCTCGCGCAATGGCTCTGCCTAAAAAGAAGGAGATCAATACGAATATTAATCATGACTATCAAAAATTATGAATGACACTGGAGATCAATTGATGAATATGATTGTTCACGTACGTCTAAAAATTTCTTTGGGTCCCGCTCAGTGACCGAACGAGAATCCACTCGCAAACGAAATATCCACAGAAATTGGTCCCCTGTGGTTGCCTCTCGATCCACTTTACGAGAATAGAATTCAATCAAATCATAGTCAACATATAGTGGTATTGAAAAAATAATAAAGAGATGCGCGAACCTAGCTAGACCGTACTACCTACCTGTGGGTGAACAAAAGTCAGCTGTTCTTCAAATGAACCTGAACCCTTTGTCCTCGCTTTGAATTGTTTCCAAACCCTGCTGGCAAAAAAAAGAATAAATGAGTTATTAGTTGCTTGATATCTCTGAAATCAATAAGAGAGACTGATATAGTGCGATAATGTTTGAAATTACCTTTGGAGCGTATCAGAATGCTTTGGTACCTCTCCTTAGGCCAGTCCAATGAGTCGTAGACTTGAACTCTTGATCTATCAACTTCAATGACTAGCAGAATGTAATGATCGCTGCGCATGATTATATACACGTCAGTAACTCATCAGTTACACTTAATTTGTACAAGCGAGTAACACTCTCTTACCTGAAGAAGTAAGGAAACATTATCTCCGTGTTGAAATGTTGCTTCATTAGGGCATTTAGCAAGTTCTTCTCCGTGTCCTTCACGTGGTTTTTTAGTGTCCTTGCATTAACTCGTACTGGGTTAACGAACCCAAAGCCATAGATGCCCTTTCTACCACATTCATCACTCTTCATTCTGCATAATACCGTAGTGAGCATAATTAGCGATGGCAATGAACGAGCTGAGAGCTAAAGACTTTATCTTTTTTGGAAATAAATGAATTGAATCACTTACAGACAGTAGGCACCGACGAGAGCCAAGTCGAGGGAGTCAAGGTTGTATAAGTACCAGAGTTCTTCGAGCTGAATTGTGAACATGTCTTCACCCGCGAAATGATTTTTTGTAACTTTCACACAGATCAAAAAGTCATCAAATTCCTTTGTGGTTTTCATGTACCAACTATGGAGTTGTCGCATACATGTCGGTAGACACTTTATCTGATCACCTCGCAGCAGGGACCTCCCCCATTTCCATTTCCATGAATCATCTACATCAGACGGAAAGAGATTTTCGTTGTCCAGTTGAGCAAGAGTAATACCAGCATCTGCAGCAAAGTCCTTCTTCAAGGATAAAGTAGGAATTAGGTCCGTCACGGAGCCATGACCACTGGGTATAACTACGAGCGGGGCTATCGACTGGTTTGCCTGTTGTCCGAGCTGGGCAACGTCTCTTTTCCCTCTGGCACTACTACTTCTCGTCTTGGGAGAGCTACTACTTTTACTCAGAGCTCGTAAATAGTTATCTGGCTTATTTTTCTCATATTGCGATGGTTCCGTGATGAATCCAATAGCCCACTTGTTTTCCTTTGCAGTAAATGTTTGCTTTTCCTCGGGCTTTTTCCGTGCAAGCTGTCTTTTTGTGTCTGCATCCACCCACGCATCCAATTGCTCTTTAGTCATGTCGCAAACTCTGAGGTCGTCAAGGCTTTTGGGTACTTTTGGGAGGGCGAACGTCGGGGGTCTCGCCCGAATCCCATGGACGACGAAGTGGCGCCCTTCCTATGTCGGGGCTCAGGAGTCGGCTCATGCGGCGGCGGAGTCGGCTCATGCAGGGCGGAGTGGGCTGACGCAGAGTGGAGTCGGCTCACGGCGGTGGAGTCGGTGCACGCGGCGGTGGAGTCGGCGCACGCGGCGGCGGAGACGACTGATGCGGAGGCGACTGATGGTTGTCGTCCCCTTCATCGTCATCAGGTGGTGAATCGTGAATTGGCGGAGACGATGGTGGCCTTGGCGCCCAGCCTTCAAACTTGATGTATTTCTTCCGCCATAGAATTAGACCACCCACGACGTCCCCTAGCACCGACTCATCATCAGCTCTTGGGAACTCAAGGTTCAGTGATTCATATCCTTGTACAACTTGATCCACGCCGACACGAGCATATCCATCTGGAATGGCATTGCCAAGCCACGATGCTGTAGAGTCAATGGAGAATGCATAGCCGTCCGCCACCTTCGTGGATAAGTTAAATACTGGGACATGCAGCTCACAAGTTGTTTTCTCCGTGATATAATCCACGGGGTAACTTGTCTCATCATCACCGACCATAACCGAGGAAGCCACGCTGCTTCTGCGATGCGATGGGCCGCCTTGACTCGCTTGTTCCAGCTGAAGAGTTGGCGCCCCTTGCTCGCGCATTTGATCTATTTGCTTCTGCTGCTCCTTATAGAGAGCAACCATCTGGTCATGATTTCTTTCTAAGATCATCAACCGGTCTGATTCCTGCTGCTCCTTCCTCCTCTTTGCTCTCAATCGGCTTCTATAAGAGGCACGGTCCTCGGGAAACCCTTCAATCCACGGCACTTCTCCTAAGCCTCGTGTTGATCCTCCTTTTTCTTTGGTCCCGAGGGCCTCTGACAGCTCGTCCTTCTCTCTGTCGGAAATAAACTTTCCCTCTTTAGACTTGGCAATTAAGTCAATAATTTTTTTTTGGGCTCCGTTGACTACTTTGCTTTCATCAATTATTAACTCCCCTGTTTCCATGTCATACTCCCCTCCATGCGCAAGTAGCCAATTCCTTATCCTTCTGTCCCATTCCTCTGTGACCGGGGTGAGCCCTTTTGCACGCAACTCGGACTCAATTTTTTCCCACTTAGGCTCGGCAACTCGGTAGCCACCTGGCCCCATCTTATGGTGATACTTCTTTTTCGCTGCATTATTCTTATTCGTTTGCGACCTTTTCTTAGCTCGTTCTGATTTCTTGTACTCCAGAAATGCAGGCCAGTGAGGCCGCTGCCTCTCTCGTGTGCCGGTGAAATCCGGAAGTTTCCCATCTTCTTCCCACTCACGGAATAATTTGTTCTTGTAGTTATTGAATTGTTGAGCCATCTTCTTAAGAGCGAAATGCTTGACTTTGTCCGTCATTTTTTTTGTCTTCACCTCATCTTCCAAGACCGGTAGGGTGAAATGTGCAATGAGCTTGTTCCAAAGCACATCTTTGGTTCTCTTGTCGACGTAACTAACTCCCTCTAACTTTGGCTTAATCCATTCCTGAGTGCTGATATAAACGTTGTCCCTGACAGTGACTCCGCATTGATGCACAAACTTAACTGCGTTCGGCACGGGTGCCAGTGGTTGGCCAGTAGTTGCATTCACCTCGTCAATTGTGAGATGCTCATCTTTGCCCATCCCTTGGGCATGGCCTCGTTTAGTGGTTTGGTTCGATGCGGAGGTCTAAAAATATGAAACATGTGTGAATACATATATATGCACAAATCAGTTATTGCATCTGCTCAACATAGGCTTAATATACCTCGCCAGACGGCGTGGGTCCACCAATTTCCGAGTCCTCATCTTCAGCTCCTTCCGCGGGATGCCGAAATTCATCTTCAGCTCCTTCTGCGGGATGCCGAAATTCACCGGGTTCACAAATGTAGGAAAGTAGCTCTTCTTCCCCTTCTCTCGTTGCGAAGGGAGCATCGATATCCATTGTTTAACTAATACAAAAAAAAGATAAAACAATAATAGCATTAGTACAATAATTCAAAGGAGGGAACTATACAAATATGCAACAAAAACAATTTAATATTGCATCTAAAGAAAAAAAATTCAAAAAAAACTTAGGCTGCTGTCCCAATCCCAGCCCAGCCCAAATTTGGGCCAGAACCTGGTCAAAGGTGGCCACCGTGGTCATCGCTGGCCCACCTGCCAGCGCCTACCCGCCCCACCGCCACGTGTGACCGCCCACTGGCCACGCGTGGTCAATGCTGGCCCACCCGCCAGCGACCCAGTTCTGACCCCGCCGCCCTGCCTCGTGTTCCCGCCCCGCCTCGTCTTCACCTCCCCGCCTCGTGTTCCCACCCGGCCGCCTCGCCTTCACCCCCCGTGGTCAATGCGGAGCACGAACAGCCCCCGCCCACCCGGAGTCAATGCTCCTGGCCCACTTGCCAGCGACTCGGGCGCTGGCCCACCCGACGGTTCCCCTCCCGACGGTCCTGGTCTTTAAAAAGGGACGCGCCCGTGCGGATGTGGACACTCCACTCCGCTCCGCTCCCACGGTTCCCCTCCGCCCGACGGTTCCCCTCCGCCCGTCCAGTGCCCTCGCCGCCATGTCGCGCTGGTTCGGGAAGTCCCCGAAGAACGAGACCGGCGAGTCCTCCAACCGTCGCCGCGCTTCTCCACCGCCTCCACCGCCGGCGGCCTTGGGCGTCGTTCCCGAGGGCGTGCGGAGGACCGCGCCACCGGTGCGGGTCGCCCACGCACCCGACGCGCCGCCACGAACCTCCACCACCACCGCTGGAGGGAGGAGGATCCGGCGCCGGCGCTACGTGCCGGAGCCGGAGTGCCAGTGGCACTGGGACAACGCCGCCACGCTGGAGTGGCACGACGTCCACCTCCCCGAGGGCTGGCACCTGAACCCGCAGAGGATTCCGGTGCCGGCGGTCCCGCTCCCTGGGAGGCAACTGGACAGGGAGATCGCGCGCCGGCGCCGCCTCCTCCCTCCGGCGCTCCGCAACGACCCCGCCTACGCGGCGGACTCCCCTCACTGGGAGCAGTGGCTCAAGGACGAGCACGAGGACCGCCGCCACTCCTACTTCGCCCCGGCGCCCCGCGCCGTCCAATCCGCCTACCCAGCGCTGCCCGACCCGCTGTGGTTCGAGGAGGAGGTCCCCGAGGACGACGACGACCCGGAGATGCAGGCCGCCTACGAGGCCTCCAACCGCACCCTCGTCGAGGACGAGATCAAGAGGTGGGAGAAGGTGAGGACCGCGGCCGCGGCCGCCGCGCCGCCCTGATGCCGCCGCCGCCGCCGCAGCAGGAGTACGACCCGGACGAGGTCGAGCCGTGGCACTACGCCATGGAACGCGAGCAGGAGCAGGACCTTCCGCCGCCGCCTCCTCTGCCCACCGGCCTCGTTGGCCAGTCCTGGGTCTTTACCGGCGGGAGCTGGGAGGCGCCACGGGAGCAGGAGCAGGAGGCGCCACCGGAGCAGCAGGAGGCGCCACCGCAGCAGCAGGAGGCGCCACGCAGCAGCAGGCGCCACCGGAGCATCTCTGGACCCCGCCGCCCTTCTACATCCTCGACGACTAGGCGGCACCGGCACCGGCGACCCTCCCCCCTCCAATGTAATGGCCTTATCAATGGCCTCCCCCCCCCCAATGTAATCGGCCGGTTGTGGCCTAACTATAATGAAATCGGCCCCTTTAGGCCCTAAAAATCTGTTCTTGTTTGCCAACTCCGGCGCCGGCCCCGTGGTTAGGGTCCGCCGCCGCCGCCGCGCGCTAGATCTGAGAGAGGGAGAGAGTAGTTGGTCGGGGGGGACGAGCTCACCGCGTGGGTCGGGGGCGAGCTTTGCTTGCTCGGGGACGACGATCTTGCTCGGGGGAAGAGCGGGGACGGCCGCGCCCGGAGCAGGAGCTGGACGGCGACCCACGGTGAGGGCGGCAGCGGCGCGGGGACGAAATCCGGCAGCCTGGCGGCGCAGGGGGCGGCGTCGTCTGGAGCCCGGAGGCGGAGCGTCGATTTGCTGGACTTGGGCAAATTTTCGGCCCGAGCCACTAGAAGTAGCGCCAAAAAGGCCTCTAGTACCGGGCCGTGGCTCCACCCGGTACTAGAGACCCTCTAGTACCGGGCCGTGTTACCACCCGGTACTAGAGGTCCCTCAGGGCCGCGAAAATTTGCGCGCCAAGCCCAGTGGACCTGTAGTACCGGGTGGTCGCACGGCCCGGTACTAGAGGTTAATTTTTTTTAATTTTCTGGTTTCTTACTTTTTTTATATCTTTTGATTTACTTGTCTAAATTAAGTAAAAATTGCTTTCATTTTCCTGTTTTCTGTTTTGGTTTAAAATGAAGTATCACATGCGCTTGGTTTTAAATTAAGTACTACATACGCTTAATTTAAAATCAATTCAAAAATTTATAAATCAAGTACTACATGCGCAGTGGATCATTTCACATCACAAAGTTT
Organism: Poa pratensis; assembly: GCA_947311845.1. NCBI lineage: Eukaryota > Viridiplantae > Streptophyta > Magnoliopsida > Poales > Poaceae > Poa > Poa pratensis. The sequence continues at coordinate 30,860,602 of CAMZMU010000036.1, read as the reverse complement.
GATGCTACATCAAAAATTTATAAATTAAGTACTACATTCCGCCACCGCCATACGCTTGATTTCATTGACATGTCTGTCTTGTCCTCCAGACTATAAATTATATAAAAGTTTAATAAATTATTACACATCATGAACAACATCCCTATTTAGTCTTCGCTTTTTCTTTTTGTGAGACCCTTTCTTCTGATCGCTCCGTAACCATGGACAAGGGTCTGCATATAACTTGAGACTTGGGTCAGTGGTCACTTTGAAGGGCGGAATTTCATGAAATGAGAGTTTCCACCTAGAAGAAATGGGTTAATACACGAAATGAGAGTTTCCACCTAGAAGAAATGGGTTATAGCTAGGGAACCCGAATGTTTTGTGTTTGAGCGCCACTTCGATCCAAGCAGCGGTAAGACGTCTCTGATGATCTACAACCGGCCGGCAAGACATCTCTGATGATCTGCAACCGTTTGGAACGGTCGCAGGTCATCAGAGACGTCTTGCCGCTGGTTGCCCAAAGATGCCTTTCCGAGTGACGCTGGAATGTTTTGTGTTTGAGCGCCACTTCGATCCAAGCAGCGGCAAGACGTCTCTGATGATCTACAACCGTCCGGCAACACATCTCTGATGATCTGCAACCGTTTGGAACGGTCGCAGGTCATCAGAGACGTCTTGCCGCTGGTTGCCCAAAGATGCCTCTCCGAGTGACGCTGGAATGTTTTGTGTGTGAGTAACCTGTCTGAGGAGGGGGGCTATATATAGGGTACGTGTGCTTCTTTAGTCCCGGTTGGTAACACCAACCGGGTCATGTGGCTCACGAAGTGGTCGTGATACTGCTGATCCAACAGCTCACAATCCCTCAAAAGAAACACACCCCTGATCCAACGTCTCACAAGCGCTTGAAAGAAACACACGATCCGTGTGCTTCTTTAGTCCCGGTTGGTAACACCAACCGGGACTAAAGGCGGGCTTTGCGGTCACGACACGTGTCCTCCCCCAGCGTTGCCCTGGGCACGTGTCCTCCCCCAGCGCTGCCCTGTAGGTCTTTATATATTGTCGCCGACGGGGTAAACCCTAATCCAACATTCCTAGCCACGAACGCATCGTCTCCACGAGATGGATCCGCCACACCCGCCGCAGCGCCTTCTGGACGAGGTCGAGCGTGCTCGGCAGAGCGCGCTTGGGCGCAACCGCGGGAGCCTATCCCGCCGTATGCCCACGAGCCCGGCGTGGAGAGGAATGCCCAGCTACCGGCCTCCTGCTCCACCAGGTGCCGCCGCACCTCCACCTGGCGCCGCTGCACCTCCACCAGGCGCCGCCGCTCCTCCCGCGGAGGAGGAGGACGACGACTTCGACTGGAGCGACGACGGGGAAGAGGGTTGTGGGTTGCAGATACAGGAGGCCATGGAAGCCTCCTTCCAGTCTGTCCGCGACTACCCTGTCCAGCGAGCAAAGACTTCCTACCAGCTCAAGGCGAAGGAGGCTTCCGAGCTGGATTGGGCGCTGAAAGACTCATCCTCCATGGATCTTGCCCTCCGCCGCAAACGTGCGCGCGAGAACCGGGCGGCCGCCCACGGGGCTGGCTCCTCCCGCCGTTCCCCCTAATCCTACGGCCTTCGAGCCAGCAAGTCCGTTTATGTAGAATAATGTTGGTGATGTTGGATCAGGGGTGTGTTTCTTTCAAGCGCTTGTGAGACGTTGGATCATGTGTAATAATGTACTAGAGGTTAATTTTTTTTAATTTTCTGGTTTCTTACTTTTTTTATATCTTTTGATCATTTCACATCACAAAGTTTGATGCTACATCAAAAATTTATAAATTAAGTACTACATTCCGCCACCGCCATACGCTTGATTTCATTGACATGTCTGTCTTGTCCTCCAGACTATAAATTATATAAAAGTTTAATAAATTATTACACATCATGAACAACATCCCTATTTAGTCTTCGCTTTTTCTTTTTGTGAGACCCTTTCTTCTGATCGCTCCGTAACCATGGACAAGGGTCTGCGTATAACTTGAGACTTGGGTCAGTGGTCACTTTGAAGGGCGGAATTTCATGAAACTTGTCGTAATCTTCTGACATGTCTGTCTTGTCCTCCACTCCCACGATGGTTCTTTTCCCTGAAAGAACTATGTGGCGCTTTGGCTCATCGGCTGATGTATTCACTTCCTTATCTTTTCTTTTTTTTGGCTTGGTAGACATGTCCTTCACATAGAAAACCTGAGCCACATCCTTGGCTAGAACGAATGGTTCGTTGTCGTACGCAACATTCGTGAGATCCACTGTAGTCATTCCGTACAATGGGTCTTCCTTTACCCCGCCGCCTCTCAGGTTGAACCATTTGCACCAGAACAAAGGGACCTTCAAAGAAGGTCCATAGTCAAGTTCCCATATCTGCTCTATGCAACCATAATATGTGACCGTGGCCTCATTCGTGCTCTTATCATCAAAGCGGACACCACTATTTTGGTTGGTGCTCTTTTTATCTTGGGCGTTCGTGTAAAATGTATTCCCGTTTATCTCATACCCTTGGAAAGTCCAAATAGTCGAAGATGGCCCCTTAGACAACAAGAACAGCTCATCTGAGACTGTGTTGTTGTTGTTCAGATGCGTTTCCAACCAACCGCCAAAATTCTCCATGTGTTCCTTTGCAATGGCGGAGTCATCCATCCCCGGGTTGTTAGAGCGTACAATATCCTTGTGCATCTGGATATACGGAGCCACCAAAGTGGAATTATGCAGAACTGTGTAGTGTGCTTTTGTGAAAGAATACCCGTCCCTGCATATGTATGATTTCTTTCCTAGAGTGCCTTCTCCACTTAGTCTCCCCTCATGTCGCGATTCAGGAAGACCAATCGACTTAATGCCGGGAATAAAGTCAACACAAAACTCAATGACCTCCTCTGTTCCATACCCTTTGGAGATGCTTCCTTCTGGCCTAGCACGGTTATGAACATACTTCTTCAACACTCCCATGAACCTCTCAAAGGGGAACATATTGTGTAGAAATACAGGACCCAGAATGTGAATCTCGTCGACCAGGTGTACTAGGAGATGTGTCATAATAGTGAAGAAGGATGGTGGGAACACCAACTCAAAACTAACGAGACATTGAGCCACATCCTTCTGTAACCTTAATAGAGTGGTTGGGCTGATTGACTTCTGCGAAATTGCATTGAGGAACGCACATAGCTGAACAATGGATACTCGAACATTTTCCGGTAGAAGCCCCCGCAATGCAACCGGAAGCAGTTGAGTCATCAGCACGTGGCAGTCATGAGACTTTAGGTTCTGGAACTTTTTCTCTGCCATATTTATTATTCCCTTTATATTCGACGAGAAGCCAGACGGGACCTTCATACTGCTCAGGACTTCAAAAAATATCTCCTTCTCTTCTTTGGTAAGAACGTAGCTAGCAGGACGTAGACGTCCTTTATCCGTCCTCATTGGATGCAGGTTCTTTGGGTCTTTCAAAAGTTGCTGGTCCTCTCGTGCTTCCGGAGTATCTTTTGCCTTCCCATACACGCCCAAGAAGCCTAGCAGGTTCACGCAAACATTCTTCGTCACGTGCATCACGTCGATTGCAGAGCGGACCTTTAGGATTTTCCAATAGGGTAGTTCCCAAAATATAGACTTCTTCTTCCACAGGGGAACGTGGTTGTTAGCGTCATTCGGAACAGACTGTCCGCCAGGACCCTTTCCAAAGATTACATCTAAATCCTTGACCGCATCATATATATCTTCACCACTTTGGAGGGGTGGCTTCGGCCGGCGATCTTCCTCACCTTTGAAATGCTGCTGCTTGCTTTTCTTTCTTAGGGGATGCTGAGTTGTAAGAAATCGACGATGACCCGGGTACACATTCTTGTTACCTACATATATACTTTCAGTGCTATCTAAACAGTGTGTGCATGCATTGTATCCCTTGTTCGACTGTCCTGAAATGTTACTAAGAGCAGGCCAATCATTGATGGTTACAAACAACAACCCTCGTAGGTTAAATTCCGCTTGTTTGTACTCATCCCACACAGGTACCCCTTCATCACGCCACAACTGTAAAAGTTCATCAACTAATGGCCTCAGGTAGACATCAATGTTGTTACCGGGTTGCTTCGGGCCTTGGATGAGCACTGGCATCATAATGAACTTCCGCTTCATGCACAACCAAGGAGGAAGGTTATAGATACATAGAGTCACAGGCCAGGTGCTATGACTGCTACTCTGCTCCCCAAAAGGATTAAAGCCATCCGTGCTAAGACCAAACCTTAAGTTCCTTGGGTCACGTGCAAATTCCTTGTACTCTGTATCGATTTTTCTCCACTGCGACCCATCAGCCGGGTGTCTCAACATCTCGTCGCTCTTGCGGTCTTCTTTGTGCCATCGCAACAACTTGGCATGCTCTTTGTTTCTGAACAAACGTTTCAACCGTGGTATTATAGGAGCGTACCACATAACCTTGGCAGGAACCTTCTTCCTGGCGGGCATGCCCTCAACATCGCCAGGGTCATCTGCTCTGATCTTATACCGCAATGCACCGCATACCGGGCATTCATTCAAATTCTCATACTTCTCACCGCGGTAGAGGATGCAGTCATTAATGCATGCATGTATCTTCTGCACATCTAATCCTAGAGGGCAGATAATCTTCTTTGCTTCATACGCACTCTCGGGCAATTCGTTACCAGCCGGCAGCTTGTCCTTCACTATTTTCAGTAAACTCCCAAATCCCTTGTCAGATAAACCATTCGCTGCCTTCCATTGCAATAATTCCAGTGTGGTACCGAGCTTTGTGTTGCCATCTTCGCAAGTTGGGTACAACTTTGTTTTGTGATCCTCTAACATGCGCTCCAACTTCAACTTCTCAAGTGTAGTTTCTGCTAGGGTATGTGCATCAACGATGACCCCACGTAAATCATCATGTATGATGGGATCATCTGGTACCTCTTCATCATCAGCTTCCCCTGTTGGGTTACCAACATATTCAGGGTACATGTAGTTGTCATCGTTCTCTTCTTCTTCGTTATCTTCCATCATAACCCCTTTTTCTCCGTGCTTGGTCCAACAATTATAGCCGGGCATGAAACCAGAAGTTATCAGGTGGAGGTGAATTCTGTCTGTGTTAGGGTAATCCTTCTCATTCCGACATTTCTTGCATGGACAACACATAAAACCATTGGGCCCCTTGTTATCCTTAGCCACATTGAGAAAAGATTGCACGCCATCCATGTACTCTTTAGAGCGTCGGTCAGCGTACATCCACGGATGACTCATCTGCAAATCACCGCTAAAACCCATTACGATAAACCAACATAATAGGAAACATATCATATTCATTAATACAAGTTCATCACATTAAAACCAAAGTATAGTAGTGACCAAATGTAATACATAGTTCTCATAAAACATAAATTAATTGAAACTAGAATACAACTATCTAAAGAATTTAAATCCAACAACAAATGCGATCAGAATCGCAACTAAGGTAACTATTGAACCAACAGCATAATGATACCAAGCCTCTTGACTAATGACATATTTTCTAATCTTTCTAAGCTTCAAGCGCATTGCATCCATCTTCATCTCGTGAACAGCGACGACGTCGGTAAGCTCGACCCCGTGAGCATCAACGATGTCGGCAATCTTCAAGTCCAATACCATCTTCTCTTCTAGGCATTGGAGACGAAGATCTTCACTTATCTTCAATTTTGCTTTCAAATCGTTGTTTTCTTTTATAAAAAACTCTACAATAGGGTCGGCTGGAATTTCCGGTTCAACTACCTCCTAAATAAAAATATATCTATGTCAATTTGGTCGGCATGATTGTTATAAACACGAAACAAAATAAATAGTGATAAAAATATACCACATCCGAATCATAGACCGGACGAGGGACGACGGGGACGGATATCAAAACCATGACACTATACATAAAAAACATAAGAAAATTATACAAGAAAAATAATTATGCAATCAAATCATACAAGTAATTTTGTAAAATAACAGATAAAAGAAGAGGCTCACCGAGGTGGTGCCGGTCACGGGATGGCGGGGGCTATCGACGGCGGTGAGGACCGAGACGACACTAAAATCCACAAATAATAAATTAATTTGAGCTCAAAATACATAAAAAAATGAACTACCTAGCTTAGGCATTTCATCAAACACCTAGGTAGCACTATAAAAATGAAATGAGCTAAACTTGTATGGAAATGGCTAAAATTCGGCCGCCGGGTGAAAGGATCAAGTGTTGCTAACCCTTGGAGAGATGGGTGCCGTCTATCTTGACAAATCTTGGAAAAAAATGGGGCTACACTTGAGCTTGAGAGAGGAAACAATGGAGATGATCTTGAGAGTTCAAAATGGTGGCTGGCCCGGGGTGGGAGATGATATAGCGGGACCTCTAGTCCCGGGCTGTACCACGGCCCGGGACGAAAGGTCCACCCTCCTGTCTCCACCCTGCCGCTGACTGCCTCGGTCCCGGGTGGTATCACGGCCCGGAACTAGAGGTGCCCTACAACCCGGGACCCGACCTGCGCAGCGTCGGAGCAGCCGGCCCGGTACTAGTTCCCTCCTCTAGTCCGGGATCGAACCACGCCCGGGACTAGAGCCCAACACCCCTCTCCACCAAAGCCCCTGTTTCCACTAGTGAGTTCTGGGCGTGATTCCAGGGCAGCAACATCGCTGTCATTGCTGCTCTGCAATTTTCGAATTTGTGCACTGAACAAGCTGTTCTTTTGCAGTCAATTGGCCAGCAGGAAATCTAGAAGCATCAGTGCAGCTGTTCCATGTTGCTGAGGAAGATAGGATCATAGAATCTCGATCTGGAGAAGCAAGTCCATAAGCTAGAATCGGAGGTGCAGATACTGAAGGAAGATAAGAAAAGAATGGTCAAGGTTCACATGGCAGAACTGCAATGGAGGGAGAAGAAAGAAATTGGAATAGCAATTTCAGTGGTTGTTTTCACTTTCGTGTATGTTGTTAGTGCATTGGCCATTAGAGGCTTTATGTGATGTAATATGTATGTGTAATCTGTCAATCCAGTGCAATGAAAACCAATGTGCTAGTTGAAAACCTGGACATGTATGTGTAATCTGTCACTCTAGTGCAGTGAAACCAATCTGTCACTCTATTTTGCATCAGCTCAAATTGAGAGGAACAACGAAATATGGGCAAACTTCATTTGCACACTGTCATACAAACTGAAACAAATCAAATAAAGGGTGGATTCGTGATGCATTTTTTCCAAGTCTTAGCCATACAGAAATTGTCCATGTCAAGCTAACTACAACAATAATTACATTGTTTAATGACTAATGATCAGCACATAGACAAATCCAAGAGCAATTGCACATAAATAAAAAATTGCAGCCATCAGATTGACCTGCTTCTTCAGATCGACAAGTTTCTTTAACTGTTTGTTCATCTTCTTCAACTCCTTCACCCCAACTCACCGGCCTTCACTTCCGCAACCCCATCCGCATTCTGTACCATAGCAACCCCGTAGCAGATCCCAATTGCTCCACCGTCGATGGCAAATTGAGCCCCAGGGATGTGCCCTGCATTTCAATCCTCTTGATGTACTCATCAAGCCACTCGAAATGGTTGCATGTCGCCAGCTTCTGAAAATAGGAAATATTAACCCTAATTCCCAAATCGGATGAAAACCCAAAATTGAGGAAAATAAAACAAAATTGGGAGAGGGGAAACTCATATCTCACCTTCCCCAGCTCTGGTTTGCTCTCGCATATCACAAACTCGCGCCCGGCGTTGCCATTCTTGTCGGTCGTGGTGACCCGCCGCTTCAGGGGGGCCATCCGTGGGAAATCAGGGCACCTTTCCAGCGGCACTGGACCGTTGCACGGCTATTGACTCTGGGAGGCGGAAGCGGAGCTCGACATACCTCTACCGCCGGCGTTGCTGCGCGTTGTCACCGGAGAAGAAGGGGGACGAGAGGATGCAACGGCCGGAAAGCTCGCGGGGATGGCTCTGGCACGGGGCCGAGATAGCTCTGTTTTCTACCGGGTGGGCAAGAGGTGGGTCCCGCGCTCGGAGGTGCTCCTGTGGGTCCTGTGCTGATTTGGATAAGTTGGGGATCCCACCAGGCTCACATAATTCCAATCCCTAACCTGTCACTTGCGGTTAAGCCCTACTGTCGCACAGCCGCCATTTAAACGACGAGATGCGTCGCACGAAAGTTATTTCTGCCAACGACGTCGCATTTTGAACGATTCCACGAAACGATGTCGCATAAGAGCTATTCACCCTATTTTTATTCATCATTTATTGCGTGTCGTGTATAACAGTGCCCGCTCGTTGATCCGGCAAAATAAAGAATATCTAATCCCTCTCCAATGGATAGTATTATGGCCACAATGTTAATTTGCCCACCTTTCTTCCTTGCGTTCTTCGTGGACACACTTGCTGCTGATAGGCATCCATGACCCAACTTTACCCGACCCATCATAATCAGAAGACAAGGGCTTTATAAACCATGAACCCGTCTTTGCCTCCTGCCTCAACTTGAAATCTTCTTGGCGGGTCCCAACAGTGGAAGCTCTCAAATTGTACATCATGAAACCCAGCAATAGTCGTCCTCCTTTTATACCGAGTTCGATTTTCTGCCTTTCAACAAGCCAGAAAAGCAAACGGAGAGAAGACAAGCCTCGCTTCGTTCTTGCCATTTCTGCTGCTGAAGAATTTTCTCTTGGAGCTACCATGGCTCTAAGCTTTGGAAGGAGGAAACTGAGAGGGGAAACAGGAGGCCACGGCAGGTGCCGCTGCCGCCATTTCCACGTCCACTACCACCTGCCTCGCAAGCGGGTCTGTACCTTCTCCCTTCTCCGGTGGTTGCCTTGCCTCTCGCTGCTCTCTTGCGTGCTGATTCCTCTTGTGCTGTTCTTCGCCGTGCTTGCCTTTGTGGCGTCATTTGTCTGCTTCACCTTGCTCTATTTCGTTGCGTCCCTCTTGAACAAGGATAGCGACCACGAATCCTTCAAAAACAACAGCTTTGGCTGTGCCAGCGACGATGTCAATGATCACCGCAGAGAAGGCTGTGTGCAAGAAGGAAAGCCGGAGGCGAAAGGGAAGGCTTTGAGGCATGCGGCGGAACTGCTGACCGGTGATTCTGCTACAGCTGAAGGTGGCGCTAGAAGGCTGGAGATTAAAGAGGTGCATGTTAATGGATTCTCTCAGGTATCTCGGAACATAACAAGGATTGCTTCCGCTGATGCCTCTCTCAACAACGACAGAGTTGTCGAAAATTTCAGTATCTTTGAGACTGGCAGAGAGGGGATACATGCTAATGCTGATTTACAGGAATTTTTTGGAAGGGACGAGGTACAGGATGTGCCTGTAGATGGTTTTATGGACGAACACAACATCAGATTGGTCAGGAGAAGCACATCAGGTGATTCACTTCCATCTGTATTTTCCATTAATTCCCCTCAAATTCATGACTTGCCTCACATGAACGAAGTGATAGAGATTTCACCACACTTTGTTGTTGGAAGCAATCAAAATATGATTGTACCATCAAATACTTCTTCTCATCATAACATTAGTGAGACAAATCAAGAATTTAGTGTTGAAGATAGGAAGGAATTATCAGATTGTACTCCATATGGAATTATTGATTTCATTGACAAGCATGAAACAAGAGATCATGGACTTGACAGTTCTTTTTCAGAAGATGAGGTAGTCGGTCTGTTGACATCTTCAGATGGTTCAGTCCATGGTAGGGTTCCATATGAACATAATAAAGAGAGCACAGAAGAAAAAGATGAAGAGAGTGTGCCCCAATTGCTTGTTGATAGAACGACTCCGGAACATTTTGATGAACAGCGAGTACCTGATGCTCCGATTATCCAAGCAAACACAAAGCAGAGTGTAGCTGCTTCAAATGAAGATCATGATTTCAGCAACGAGAATGAAATATCAGGACTGCCACTTTATGCTGTTTCAGAACATACAGTCTCTTCAGATGCTTCGTCCCATCATGAAATTGGTTATGAAGATGATAAACATGAACAGGCTTTTAAAAACAACATAGTTGGGGTATCTGATCAAGCAAATGTAGCTTGTGATTTCGTCGAGAACCATCAGACAGCGACAGGGGCACTTGATGAATCTGTAAATGCCGGCAGCACTAGAGAGGTGGTCTCACGGGCGAATTCTGAAGATGAAGCTGATAAAGTTAATGATAATAACTCTAGCTCACAGGTGAGTACAGATAGCATTTTTGTTTAGTTTCTTCATTGTGGCTAATTGAGTAAAGTGTCGTTGAAATTTTCCCGGGCTCATGTTTCAATTGGATTTGAAGGGAGCACGTCGTGGATTGCCACTTCTCAGGCGGTCCCCATCACAGTGGTGGAATTTATGTGGAGTCGTTGATGTGTTTGCTGGCTCCGAGGATTAATAAATCAAGGTGAGAAGCAGGGCCCATTCTGATGCTATTCAGGCTTCGTCTGGTCCACTGCATTTGTTAGGCTTTCTGTTTGCTGTAACGTCGTAATTCTTAATGTTATAACGCGTTCTGCTTGTGGATAAAGTCGAGACAGCTATGCTTGAATCAGGCTGGCTTTTCTAATTTTAAGCCAAGCTGTTAACATCATAGTTGATATATTGATATAGTGCATTTGTCCCTTATGGTCATTTTGGAGAGAACTATAAGTGAGGCTAAGTGATACCATGCCGTGAGAGTAGACTGGTTGTAATAATTTGTTTTTTCTTCCTTGTTAACTCATCCTTAATTAATAGATTGGGGCGGAGTTTTTCCTCCGTTTTAGAAAAATGATATAGCTATTTGAAACTTTCTTTTCATTATGAATTGTTAAGATTACAGAATGTATATGTAAGATGCCTGAGCTATCAGTTCAAACAACTTATGTATTTTTGTTATTATACCACACCGTCATCTCAGTTGTCTTCCGCCTGAACTCCTCACGATCAAAAGAACTAGAAGAGGAATGTACCAAGTGGAAAAAAAATTAGTGCGTGTGAAACAAATCATGACTACAAGCGGAACAAAAATTTGGACTCATGGAAAAACAGTTTAACCGCATGTGGAACAAATCACAATTACAAGCGGAACACCATATTAATACAAACATGAACACAATTTTACCGGCACGGAAGCATACCAATTATAACCTGAAGCAAACAGTTAGAACTTTTTTAACGCTCGCAGAACAAATCAGCACTACAAGAGGAACACAAATTTGATCTAAGTGCAGAAATTGTGAAATAAGTAAGTCTAGAATAGAAATTGGTGTAAAAAAATAGCAAAAAAATCTAGTCTTATATATGAACCATTAGAAAAAAATTGGAAAGAAAGGAAAAACACACAAAGTTCCCTCTTGCACAAACGTGAACAAAGTAACCAAGAAAATTTCAAAAATCAGAATTATCTTTTAAACACATGAAATTAAAAATAAAACAAAAAAGGAACAATGAGAAAAATCAATGAAGAAGAAAAATAAATGAACAGAAAAAATACCGACAGGAGAAGCACAAAAATCAATTCACGCCGCTTCGTACAAAAACCATCGCATAAATCGAAAGTCATTTTGGCTCTTGATCTCGAGGGATCTCTTTAGTTTATATTTAAAACTAGATTTAGAAGTTCTAAAAATTCTGAAAACAGTTTTGGGTGTAGCCAATAATGCATATCCTACAAGCATGTAAAATCACATTGCAATTTTTTTGGTAATATTGGGCTACACGAAAATGACAAAATATTTTATATTTTGGAGAATTGAAAGTGTGTATAATCATATTCACACATTGTCATTTTTATGTAGCTTAGAATATATAGTATTTTAAACGGTAATTTTGTAAGTTTTGTTGGATACATCATTGACATGGTTTATTCTGTTTTAAAAACTTATAGATATTTAAAAAAAAACTAATTAGTTGAGAGATCACTGCGATTTCATGAACTAATTCATTAAGCCTCTCACTCAGTCACTATATGTATATCTATACCCTCTCTCTCCCCCCCAACAGCCATGTGGCCACTCACTCGATCGACGTCTCGTCATCTCCTCGTCTCTAGGTAGGTGAGAATTAATTGTTGTGGACAAGAATATGCATGTGTGAGATGATGAAATTGATATTGTTGTACATATGCATATCCTTGCGGTGTCGGGCATCCTAGCTGAGGCAACCTTGTGTTGCTCGTGAACCATTTCGCGATTTTATTTCTTTTTTCAAGGATTGTACATGCGTTGCCAATGTACTTGTGGGAAAAGCAAAATGGTTGAGTCAATTGACTTGATTAACTTTGATTACCTAAGACTAGGTAATAGACAGGTAGAGGGCCCTTTTCTGTTCAAGGGGTGTGTGAGCACGTCTCCGCTATCGTCTTATTCGCTATGAGATTCGAACAAAGTAGTAGCAGCTTGCTCACGTCTCCGTCGTGGTCCATTTCGCTATGAGATTAGAACAAAGCAACATGAGGTGTTTGATCGAGCTCTCCAAGCTTTCTGTTACTCTGTTCTTTTCGTGGGCTCACTAGGTGCGGTTCTGAATTTAGTTTTTGCTGCAGCAGTTATATTTCATGGGAAAGCACAATTTTGTGGCGGCAACGCTTGTTTATACGAAACTTTTGTACTTTGTTACAATTCATTTTCTTGACTTGTACATATTTTTACTTATATTATGATTAATGATGTAACAATGTTGACAAATATTGAAGATGTTGTTCTTGCATGGTTATATCGTCGTGACATTATAGTTCAGAGAAATAAATTTGTGTGAATATAAACCGAATTTTGTAGCAAAATATATGTCTTCCTTTAGGCAGAGGTAGACAATATGACGTTCAGAGGATCTTTGTGTAACTTCAAGTTTTTTCAAGGGTTTCTCGTGTTCGTGTTTTTTTCCTCCAATTAATTGTGCATGTTTGTTTAATTTAAATCATTGTGGTAGATAAATCTTCAAATGTGAGCAATTTTTTTAAAAAAATCGCATCTCATTGGCACTTGTCTAAATTATATCTACACTTGTGTGTTGGATATATTTAAACTTAAATAATTATAATCACATATCTTGGTAGAAAGCTCCAAAGTTATACTTTCTAATGGATATATTGAGAGAGGGTTCTAGCGTGCAAGTACGTATATACGATTATAAATTCTAGATTATATGAGGTGTTGTTCTAGCGTGCAAGTACGTATATATGATTATAAATTCTAGATTATATGAGGTGTTGCTACGCCTGCATTAGCACCAGGGGTGTCCTTGCAAGTTTGCAAAGTCGTGGTGGATACTGACCTTTGCCAAAGTATACGTCAAAACTCAAAACACGAAGAGGGATGGTTTTCGTCATTCTCGGTCGTAGAGGTTCAGACACTACACTAGTAACCTAGTAGGGATGAGGAAACAAAATGGGCACAAAGGGCAAAAGTAAAATATATACAGGAGGGTGGAAACAACACGAAGTATTTCCATCTCATAGCAAATGGAAAACATAGAAAAAAGAAGATTTTCCAGCTAGAACAAGACGAAGGAATCATTGTAGGGGAGACGAATAAGATATATATTTCTGAATACTATAAAAAACTATTTGGGGATTCGACTCCTAATAATAATTTGATGGATGAAAATATAGTCCTTGATATTCCGCAACTTACACAAGATGAGAATGACATTCTTATAGCTGATTTCTTAGTGAATGAAGTGTATGAGGTCATCTCTCAAATGGAGCTCAACAAGGCACCAGGGCCAGTTGGCTTCCCTGCTGAGTTCTATAAGACCTTTTGTTAGGTCATTAGAGTTGATTTAATGGCTCTATTTGTTTAATTGAAACAGGGAAATTTGTCTCTGTTTAAATTAAACTTTGGAATCATTACGCTGCTCCCAAAAAAAGAAAATGTGGTTCAAATTCAACAATATAGACCGATTTGTCTTCTTAATGTCAGTTTTAAAATCTTTACAAAAGTAGGTACTAATCGTATTACCGAAATTGCACAAAAGATAATTACGCCGATGTAGTCAGCTTTCATGCCTGGGAGACGCATTTTAGAAGGTGTGGTCGTCCTATATGAAACCATTCATGAACTCCAAAGGAAGAAAATGGATGGAGTTATCTTTAAAATTGACTTTGAGATAGCGTATGATAAAGTAAAATGGCCCATTCTCCAACGAGCTTTGCGTATGAAAGTTTTTGCGCAAGAATGGTGCAATTGGATTATGCAATTTGTTCAGGGGGGAAGCGTCGGGATTCGAATTAATGATGACATCGGTCATTATTTCCAAACTAAAAAGGGTCTTAGACAGGGGATCCGTTGTCTCCTATGCTATTTAATATAGTGGCAGATATGTTAGCCATCTTAATCATGAGGGCGAAGGAAGATGGTCAGATAGGTGGTCTTATACCTCATTTGGTTGAGGGTGGGCTATTTATTTTGCAATATGCAGATGATACTATATTCTTTATGGAGCATGATCTTGATAAGGCGGTTAATATGAAACTCATCCTCTGTATTTTTGAACAACTGTCGGGGCTCAAAATAAATTTTCACAAGAGTGAAATATTATGTTTTGGGAAGGCTAAAGAGGTAGAGGATCAGTACAAACAAATCTTTGGATGTGAGTCTGGATCTCTACCTTTCAAATATCTTGGAGTTCCAATTCATTATAGGAGACTCCGAAATGACGAATGGCAACCAGTTGAATGCCGTTTCGAAGGCAAACTTGGGTGTTGGAAAGGAAAGATGTTGTCTTACGGGGATCGGTTGGTTCTTGTTAATTCGGTTTTAACAAGCCTTCCAATGTTTATGCTATCCTTTTTAGAATTACCTAAAGGGGCAAGGAAAATGTTAGATTTCTATAGATCACGCTTTTTTTGGCAGAGTGATGAGAATAAACGAAAATATAGATTAACTAAATGGAACATTATATGTCGACCAAAGGATCAGGGAGGTCTAGATGTGGAGGTACTTGAACTAAAGAATAAATGTTTGCTTCGCAAATGGTTGTTCAAACTTTTAAATGAGGAAGGAGTGTGGCAGGAGCTGCTACAAAACAATTACCTTCAAAGTAAAACTTTACCTTAAGTGGAAGCTCAACCTACAGACTGTCCTTTTTGGAAGGGCCTAATGAGAGTCAAAGATGATTTTTTCAATAGAGGTTCCTTTAAAATTGATAATGGGGAAACCACAAGGTTTTGTGAGGACACTTGGCTGGGTGATTCCCCA
The DNA here is from genome assembly GCA_947311845.1 of Poa pratensis. Classification (NCBI taxonomy): domain Eukaryota; kingdom Viridiplantae; phylum Streptophyta; class Magnoliopsida; order Poales; family Poaceae; genus Poa; species Poa pratensis. The sequence goes on along the minus strand of CAMZMU010000036.1, from coordinate 30,845,415 downwards.
TTAATGAACCAATATCCATTACTATATAACATTGTGCATCACCAGCATGTTTCGGTTCATGATGTACTTGACAATGCGCCTCCACTAAATCTAGGATTTAGACGGGCCCTTGTTGGGAATAAATGAGAGATGTGGTCTCATTTATGCCTTAGACTAATGGAGGTAACGTTGACTGATGTTTATGATTTTTTTTAAGTGGAATCTGACTCAGAATGGGCAATTCACAGTAAAATCTATGTACGAGGACCTAATGAATGGACATACTATATATTTACAAAAGTATCTTTGGAAATTAAAAATACCTCAAAAAATTAAAATATTTATGTGGTTTCTTCATAGAAAGGTCTTCATAATCTTGCCAAGAAGAATTCGCATGGGAGCTCACATTGTTCTTTTTGTCGGAATGATGAGAGTATTGAACACCTTATTATTTCTTGCTCTTTTGCAAAACTTGTGTGGCGTGTTTTTTTTGTACTTATAATATTCCTCCCCTACTAATGTCACAAATATGTTTGGAAATTGGTTGCGGGGATGGACAAAAAGACCAAGGATATGATTCGTATAGGCGTTTCAGCTATTTGTTGGTCTATTTGGTATTGTAGAAATGATATTGTTTTTAACAGGAACAATACTTTTCATGTATTACAGGTAATTCATATGGCGGTGCACTGGATCCAGTTATGGACTTTCCTGCTGCCTTCGGACCAGCGGGACCTCATGGTGGCGGGGTGCACGAGACTTCTGCGGGCGGCATACGATTTTTTCCCCCGACATACGTGGCAACATATTAGTAGGCTTTCGTAGTTGTGCTTTCTCTTGTCAGTGTCGTTGAGGTCTTTCTCAATCTTTGTGATTCTTGAGATGTAAACTCGAATAAGATACGTTTAAACTTTGTAATAATCGGCTGTGTGCATCACTCGATGCAGAGGCTGGGATTAATAAAATTCCCTTTTTCTAAAAAAGTAACCTAGTAGTGGCATTTCGATTTTGTGCCCAGTGACCCGTTTTGTCCATTCCATTGATTATGGGTCACTATATTTGATACTAGAGGCGTGCCACGAATGCTCCACTAGTAAATATGACATCAACGCCGATTCTTCTAACGCCCCACCCTAATGGTGATCATCTTGTTGGAGAAGAAATAAGTGGGCACCGATTCTATTGTGTGCAGCTAGAGTCGGGGGTTGGAAAGGAAGTTGGGAGTGCCTGGCGGTAGGCCTGATTTTTTATATCCCACACGGGAACGTCGTGGTCTCGCTCGTTTGCGCTATCCCTACCTTTCTATATGCGGAAAGATTCATTTCGTTAAAATAGAAAAGTCTGGTGTCGTCCTAGCGACCTTGATGTAAGGCAGATCGAGACCGACCTCAATCTAGCAGCGCCAAGCTATTAGTTTCGCCCAGAGGTCATTTGTGACTAATAGTACCTGGCCGCTTATCCCGCTCGGCCGCACGAGCGCATGGTGACCTTCAAGAAGGGATACTAAAAGTGCATATCCAGTGATCCCACACCTAATATGAAACCATGGTACCAAATCTAAAAATTCAAATTTAAAAGTTCCAAAAAAATCGGGAAAATTTGTGAGTGTTCACAAGTTGTGCGTTTACAATTACTAGAATTTGCAGAACCAAATTCAAAATATAGGCATAAAACAAAAAATGACAAATCCAAAATAAATAGTGTCACAAAAAGACATAACACAAAATGAGAGTACTCACGTCGTAATTTGTCTTTTTTATTTCGGTGTGTATGTCGAATTTGTTTCTGAAAATTTTCAGAACTTTTGACAATAGTAAATTGGAACTTTCAAGAATGATATCATGGTATATCATTTAACTCTAGTAGAGAGAAAGAAGGAACCTCCCGACCTAACCTCCCGGGTCGTCCCCCACCTGGGCGTCTCCGGAGGTGATCCCGCGCCGCCGCCAAACCCTTCCCCCTGTTTGACCGATCCTGGGCGGTGCCGCCGCCGACGCTCAGCAAATAGTTGGAGGGAGGAGAGCGGGTCGTGGTGGCATTTCCGTGGGTGGCGGTGCGGGGCGTTGGTTGCGGCCCAAGGAGGCGCGACCGTGTGGCTGCGGCCTAGTTGCCGGAGCGGCGTGAGGGAGGAGGACGGCGTGGAGCTCCGGCGCATCTCCGACGACGGCCGTCGGTTGGGTCTTTCGTCCGATCTGACCATCTACCTGCCATGGAGTTTGCGGGTGAATGCGCTACAGACATCTTTCCCTTGGCTGCTCCGACCGGCGGCGTGGGGGCCTGCTAGTCTGCTCGAATAAAGGCGGCGGTCCTATGGTTTCTCTTGCGCCAAGACGAAGATCTGCCTGACACATGTCCTCTTTGATCTGGCCGGAGTGTCGGGTTCTGGAAGGCTCTACCGACGATCTCGTATGGACTTTTATGCCTAGAGACTGCTGGATCGGATGGGATTCGATCGAACCGGAGGAAGCGGCGCGAAGCTCTGCTTCTGTTGCCATCATGGGTAAATCCGTGGTGAAGTCAGAGGCAAAGAATGTCATGGAAGCCGAGATTGAAGGACTAGTTATGGTGATCGGAGCCTTTGCGGCGATAAGGAACTTGCTTGGAGCTTCAGGAATTGTAGCAACGCTATGTAAGTGGGGCGACGACACAAGTGAAGTTCAAAGTCTTATCTTTCAGGGTGAAAATCCAAGGTCTGGCCTTAATTGGTTGTGCCGGCAATGGCCTTGCTGAAGACATTGTTTTGAGAGCGGGGACTCTTCTTGAACGCGTTGCTTTTTGTAGAAATTGGACATCAGGTGTTGTCTTGTGGTGGTTGTGCTGCTGCTGCAAAGACTGGAACTCTGTAGCAAGACTTTTCTTTTTAGATTTTTTTTTTCGGTCGTGTGCATCCGTAATGCGTTTAGGGTATTACGTTGTTGTAGAGGCTGGATTTAATTGATGTCTCCGCGATATTACTATATACTCTTTATTAAAAAAGTTAACTCAGTATCACTAAATATTTTCCCTTTTCCTAATCGTACCCTGATCATGGAACCACGTGCGATTCGTCCGTACGAATCGTTCACTCCTGCACCATTCCATTCCCCTAACCAGGCCAACGTTATCTCAAATGCAGCCTCCCCTTTTCGGTCTCGTTGAGGCCCGCGGCGGCGGAGTAATGGCGATAGTGCTCATCCGTATGTCTTCCAGGCGACTCTCCCTCATCCCTACCAGCCTCGATGCGCTGCCAATCCACGCTGAGATGTGCCTCTCCCTCCTCTATCCCCCGGCTGCGGCGACGCTCGTGACGGCAAGTACTAAGCGGCGGCATATTTTAATGATAAAAATTGTTCTCTTATACATGACTACTTCTACTCTCCGTTCGTGGTCTCAGTTGCAACGTGTGGGGCATCGAGACCTATTTATGGAGGTCTGTACAAAACTGGAGGTTACGGCGAGAGACTTTTTATCCCAACATGGATGGCAGCATAATTTGCGGATCGGCCCTCCACCACCATAGGCTTCCTTACAATTTCTCATTTTGATATGTAATTCGCCTTTTTATATTTCGAACTATAGACTTGTTTCGGCTGTGTGCATCTTCGTTATGCAGAGGCTGGGTGTAATACTTAAACCTTTTATAGGTTTAAGTAATAAAGCTCCTTTATGTAAAAAAATGTCTCGGTCATTTGCAGCCATGGCGAGGAGCCCAGGACAAAGAGACGAAGTGGGAGCATATGGCGTCACCGTGACCTGTACCTACGCTGTCTCCTCACTGCACCGCCAACCTGTGTACACTACGACCTCGCTGAATCTGTGACTGAGTGAATCCAACGGTACTCATCTGAATGCGCTCCCTATCCATGGTCTCCGGCACGGCCATCACTGCTATACAGAGTACACGACGTTGCAACTTTTCTGCAATCTCTAATCTTAATGGGAATGATCATATATATCTAGGGAGAATATTGTTGCTTCTTTTTGTAGTCGGTTGTGCTACTTGTGTACTGGTGGACACATTGCAGGGAATTGGAGTCAAAACAATTGGTATACTGATGGATTGGCATGACGTTCATTTTGCTGATTTACATATTCGTTGATTTTGGATCTCAATCCCGGATAGCATCTTAGCTCTATAATTCTATTTTTCAGCCTACTAACATCTCAACTGTAATATTTTGTATTTTGCAGGCGTTCAGCGTTGCAGCTCTTACTTCAAAAGAAAGGGGAAAACTTCCATGAAAACTATTATGTCAACCTATTTTATCTTTTCCCACTATTTATCCTCCAGTTGGGTTTAGTTGTGCAAGGTAACTGTATTTAGTGTTAGCTATAAGAACAGAGGTTGTCCTATTGTCTTTTGTCAACTAACCACATAGATTTCTCCGTGAGAAAAACGAACCATATGGATTAGCATCCCTCTGAACAAATGAGGAAATACAGTTGTTTGAAGGATTTTAATTATCCTCGCAATTTTAGGAGATGGATCTGCATTAGGGAACAAGTTTAGGAGATTGAGGAGCTGCAAACCCATCAGCTCAGTCTATATATAAATTTTCTTTCACACTGGAAAATGGTCTGGCCCAAGTTAAAAAAAAGGTTCAATCCTTCATCTGATGTAAATCCTTTGCCTGAGCATTCAAGTTGTCCTGTGATGTCTTGTGCCTGCTATTAGAAATCAATTTTGTATATACCAAGGATAAGCTGGCTTATTTTCCTGGCAATATTTAATTGGTCAAGAAAAAACATATAAGATGCCATCAAAAAAATTGGGAGCCTTTTATGAGCATATCCATTTCAAGTGTTCCTTTCCCATTTTCACACTCTTGCTGCTTGTGTTTATTTTTCTGCCTTCTGAAATCTATCAGGCAACAAACTTATCTTTTCCCGACATAATGATTGCTGCCACACAAAGTCTTTGTTGCTCGAAAGTACAAAAAAATCGTGTGTTGGTCCAAACAGTAATGGTGTTTGCAACTAAGTATTTGGACCAAAGGTGTGATTTCCTATTCAAGAACTATGTAACAAAAACTTCCACGTGTATTTTTTACAAGTATTCTGTTTGTGCTTGAGTTGAGATTTGCTTGTGAAAAGTATCTGGTATGCATGCTATATATCTCTTTGGCCGTGCTTATGCACTCAAAACAAATAGAGCCATGTTCTGGAAAATCCACTTCTGATTTTACTCTTATTCTCTAAAACAGTTTTGCTGTGGTGGTTATGTGTAGGATGCGTTAAGGGAAAGTGAGAAACAAATTGGACAAATTGGAAAAGGTTGTGCCATTGTAGTTGATAAGATTAGACAGACTCTAGCTCGTAAACCTGAAGCAGTAAACCTGAAGCAGTTCCTCGTGGTAAGTATGCATTCGGTTTATGAGCTGGAGTCTGTCTAATCAATATGTCCTGTCCCGTGAGCACTATCAAAATTTCTTTCAGGTGATTTCCGGATTCGTCGTCGCCGCTTTCATCGGCAGCTGGTTTAATCTCATATCTGTCATCTACATCGGTAACAACCATGACTTCACTTGATATTGATATTTTTCCTGACTACCATTTACAATTGGTGCTCTGGTTCAGGGTTTGTGAGTGCACACACTCTGCCAGTGTTCTTTGAGAAGTACCATGATCAAGTCGATGAGGTGCTCTGGCATGATCGGGAGTCAGTACCAGAAGCTCAACAAGGGCGTCTTCAGCAAGATACCTAAAGGGAGCCTCAAGTTATAGAAGATCCGGTAGTTTGATTCACCAACTGGGAGCCAGTAATTCAAGAATAGCCAGTAGTACAGCGAAGAACACCTTAAATTTCCCATGTAATCAAAGAATACATTTTGATTTTATTTTTAGACCCATGGAATCGAAGAACACATTTTGTGCTGTCTTTGAGCTACAAACGTGGAATGGAATGGGTGTAGATGGTAGTATTGTATAGCTCAGATTAGTGCATGTATTTTTGCATGTGCAATCTGCATCTGTCATGATTCTGAGAATGAACTTTCTGTTCGGTTCATCTCTTTTAACAACAAGGATATGTTTCCTGTGAAGAGAAAACTCCGTGTTAACATGATGGCATGGGTACTCTACAGTGCGAAGTTTCACGTGCTCCTATTGACTTCAGGATACCTGAAAAGGAAAATTCATGTTTTGATATCTGCAGTCGTCACTATTTACACTTGATGTGCACAACATTCTGAATGTTTGATTTACTTCCACAAAAATATTAAGATGGTTACTAATGGATTTTCTGCAATAGTGATGCATGCTAGCAGCCAATAAGGGAAGTTGCAATTGAAATGTAGGTTCAGGAATTAAGGCAAACCCAAGAGTTTTCAGTCTGTACATACAAACCTATACAGAATCAAGGAAAAAGAAGATGGTGCAGGAACCCTCTGTTCTTGCTTTGCTTTGTTTTGGTTGTCTGTCAGTCAATGTCCGCATATTTCAGGCAATGGTGCTTCATACAAACTGAAGATTCTGCTGATACAGAATCATTCTCTTTACTCTAATTCCTGTCACTAAAGTTGTGAAGGTGTTGTGAGCACGTGAAATCTGTTGTTCTTATATATATATCCAAAAGCAAGAAACCTGAACAATCACATTCATGATTCATCTAGAATAAAGGGCAATGGCGCTCAAACTGGTCGACGCCATTTCTGTAGTAGTAAAAGCCAATGGACGACGTAGTTGGAAGATTCCTCAGGAAGTATATAGATTGTATTAAAGGCACAAAATCAATTTGAAGCAGATGATTTCATTCCATTCATATGACAATTTCATTACATTACAAGAGTCCATGACCCCGGACTTGGAGGGTTACATTTGGATGATACATCCTTTGACTAGCTAAGCCTTTGGCCACGCATACAAGAGTGGTTTCTTCTAGGCAATGCAGACTCCACTCAACAAAACTTCCAATGCATATGAACGAAAGCCAAGCATCACAATTTTACACGAGGAATAGCAAAATCCACAAACTAAGGCAGCTCACAAGACTAAGGGTCGCAAACTCCATTCAGTTTCTCCTTTTACTGCTGCAAACCGGGTAGCAAACGGGAGTATGATTTGTTTCGCATTGAGGGCGTATTTTCACGCTTATTTCTCATGCTTTGCAGTAGCATTTTTTAGCAACAGTTTAGATGCTTTGCTCTGGTTCCTCCTTTCGTTTGCTTAAACCTTCTGTTTAGGACCAGCAAAGGAGCTAATTTCATTTGCGACACAACCTTAGTAAAGATCGCTGCCTTAGGTTGGAAACCCCACTACTACGCGTGTAAAATTGTAAATGACTTAACAAGGTTCACATAACACTAGAAGCTGCTGAGTAGAATAACTGCAGATCTTAAAAGAAAGAATTAACACCCGATGTATGGTTTAGAAGGAATAGCCAGCAAAGAAAAATACCAGAGACTCAAGAAACTATGACTATCGGCGGTGGTCGCCTGCCACTTCATCACTTGGTGGGTGGCATAGTCTTCACCCGGTCCAAGGCGATCCTCATGGGAGGATAGTGAGAGTTACCCTTGTAGACCACTTGAACATATCCATCCTCCACGTCGGAGACGACGACGGCATGGTTCAAGATGACGAGACGCTGGCCCGTTGGCAGGGTCCCCGCCGGCGTGCGCATCTTCACGGTCATGCCCTTTTTGATCGGTGCGGACGAGGGCTTCTTGGTGAACTTTGTCTCAGCTCCGGTTGTCTCCTGCTCGTGCTCGGTTCCTGCGGCGGTAGCTGGTGCGTGCGGGATCAACGCCGCCGGCTCAATGGACTTCGGCGCCTTCGTAGCAAACCTCGGGATCGGTGCTTCTCGGCGTGGCATCGTTAGCCTCTTTGGAGCTTCTCCCAGGTCCATGTAGACAACCTTCCTGTCAGCGCCGGGTGCTCCGGTCGGGATGAGCACGCGTGGGAGCGGAAGCGAGGCAGATGAGCCTTTCTTTGCAAGTACTTCCTTTGGCGCGTTGGCGAGCTTCTGGGCTGCAGTGCCGGCGGACGGGATGAGGCGCGGCGCCGGCGGCGCGGCAGAGGACTTCTTCACGACTCTCCCCTTGGCGACCTTGATGGCCTTCCTGCGGCGGTCCAACTCACGACGGATGTCGTTGCGCGCCGCGGACGTGCGCTGCGCCATGAGAGCTGGCATGGTGTTGGGCTGCTGGCTACGAAAGGGAGGAGGGTTCGGCGAGAGTGCAGCCGAGGTCGCCGAGCTGCTGCTGGTTACGAAAGGGAGGAGGGCTGCTGCTGGCTACGAAAGGGAGGAGCGGGCATAGTGCTATGCTTATATTGACTGGGGAGGTCGCCGAGGTGCAGCCGGAGTCGGACAGGGATGCGTGGATGTTAAGCAGAGTGCTGTAACTCGATGGCAATGGCGGGAGGAGTCCGACTCGAAGGCAGGGAAGTGTGGTCGCGTGAATACCAAGCTCAGTCCAAAGTAATTGGACACAGAAACTTTCCATGATCGGTACGATGGACGTGCTTCCTTCCGGTATCCGAGTTCGACTCGAAGGTTGATCGCGCGGTGGATCATACTCGTAATTGGACACAGCTGGAAGTTCCCAAAATACGCAGCGGCGACGACTCATACTCGGATCCGGAAGCATTAATTGGGCCATGTCGATCGATGCAAAGTGCCAACTTCCAATCCAAGAAGCGTTCTATTCCATCGACGACCAAGAAGCGTTCTATTCCATCGACGACATAGCGGAGCCGCTGGGGCTCGCGGCGGCCGTCAGAGACGGTGCTAGGGAGGTGTTCAGGAAGCTGGTGGATGCAAGGCTTTTGAGTTAATTGCAGATGCACTTCGTTTTTCTCAATGTGTTGCTTTGCACTTTTCTTCATTCTCTACGTCATAGTTTTCTGATGCAGAATTAGGATTTTGCATTCTTAGTTCTTTCATGGAGCTATCACTTCCCTCTTTCAGGTTCTAAACGCCAGCTTCCCAGGGGCTGATCTGATACAAACTGAATCATTTTGCCTCCTTTGCTTGGAACAACAATTTGATATCTCTTATGCTAGCAACATACATCAGGTACACTTAATTGTTACGAGCCACTCTCCTTTCGTATTGCTAATAGCTTGATAAATCGATGGAGACACAGTTAGTAGAACATGTCTTACAGCACAAAGCATGAAAATATGTCAGACAAAAATCCATGGATCATTGAATCCTCATCTGTCAAACAGATGTATTGAACATAGGGAAATATATTACACATAATAGGGGATGTTTAGGTACAGAGCAAAGCATGCTGCTCTATGTATAAGGTTTCGTACATCTGATGTTTCATGGTAGATAACTACTGTACCATATATACAAACAACCAAAGGTAGAACACCAGGAAACACAGACTATTAAGAAGGCTTAGCCAAACAGGATGGGCAAGTCGAGATGCACCGATGTGAGCAGCTACAGGGAAGGATAATGCTCGATGTACCAACCGTCGCTGTCATAGTCATACACGTCGCTCTTCCTGTGAGGTGGTGGTGAAGGATTTGAGTAGTAACCTGGGAAGTGGGAACTGATCACCTTCGCTAGAACCAGAGTCTGTATCATACGGGTATTTCTTCCTACCTTTCGAAGTAGATCCGTTTATTCAAGGTGAGTTCGTCAAGGTGTGCTGTGCCTTCCTGAACTTCCCAAAGAGTGGAGTTGATGTCATTGGTACACCTTGCCATTTGTTGTAGTGACATCCACCATGAAGTCATCTCAACGGCTTGTAACCTCTTTAATCTGCTTGTCCCCCTGATTAGTTCTCTATTTTTCCTGTCCTTCCTCAATATCCTGTCTGAAATGACAGTCCTCGGATTGTTTTCTTGATAAGCTCGTCATAGTTATAGTCTTTAAGTATCTTCTTCTCGGACTGTTCCATATAACCTGTGTTGCTGCATCATTCTGTGCAGCCTCCAAGTCCAAGGTTTCTGCATCATCGCCTGTGAGTTGCATTGTGCCAAAGGAGCAGTTAAGACTCTGTTGATGGGTAGAAGGTGACAGTGGCCAGCAGTTTGCCTTGCTTAGCCATATGAGTCTGGTCGCATGGCAGGGGCAGGTGCAGCTTCTTAAACATAGCCTCGAACATGAGCGGGGTTGGAATCTCAACAATCTCCATGCGATTAGCTGTCGAGTAACAACAGAAACAACAATCACGTATAATCCAATGCAGTGTTTAGGCGAATAAAATTCAGTAACAGAGTTCTATTTTACATGAGGAAGAAGGGCAGAAGCACCATTGCGGCAGTACTAAAAAAGCTAGTAATCAGGAAAAATATACCTCACTGAGACATGAGTTCAGCAAAAGGTAAAGCAGAATCAAAACACACAACCCTTTCATATCACTGTAATTTGATGCAGTAAGAATGATGGTCAGTGTCAATTTTGAAATCATACAACATTCTTGCAAATATTATCAGTCCTGTAGCCAACATGAATTACATGGTCAGTGTACACGTGTAATAGACGGACCCAAAAAAAACTGAAATAATATTGCAAGAACCATGGTTGCAGCCTGTAAGAATGATGGTTTGTAATCAGAATGGAACATAGTGGACCTTGCATCTTGCTCAGAAGTAACGGCAAAAACAGATACACGCTTGAGTGGTGTGCTTCTTCTGTATCGTTTTATCAATTAATGAAGCAAAGTGTACATAAATTTTATGCATTTACTATATATATTTCTAACCGAACGTCTTATGAGGATTTGTACCCACGTGCAAAAGAACAGATACACAGCAAAAAAAAAAACACAGGTAACGTGCACACTGACACTTCTTTTGGGCAGGAGTAACATCTGAATAATATCAACACTATTGGCAACATTATTGTTCATACACAGAGTAAGAAGTGCCTAGATATAGGAGATAAACGAATAAAACTGAGTTAAGAGCCCAGGGAGAGTTGTATCGTTGTGAAAGCAGCAATGTAGGATCAACCGTTGGCTCCGTCGGCAGTACCGCTGGAATGAGGATGGTATGAAGAAGAGTGAAAAACAATGAATATCGAAAGAAGGAAATTGAACGTGAAGATCTAGGATCTCAAAATAGTAGAACAGTGGTATGATAAGAGGGTACCTGGAGAGGGGAATGGATCAGGGTGCCAGTGGGCAGCCGTCAAAACGAAGTGAAGTGCATTATATACATGGTCGCCTCTCCCGTGCCCTAGTTTACTGTGGGCCATGGGCTAAGCCTGGTCTAGATATAAATATTCTGTCTGCAAAAAGTAAAAGGAATCAGGTACTATGCTATAATATTTTGCACACATTTATAACTTATAAAATAGGAGAGGCAGGTATTAGGATAGAAACTGGGCTTGCTTAGAAATCTGTGTGACTAATAAATATTCAAATGCATTAGCCTAACACTTTCCAATATAGTAGACCAAACACTGCATCTGGTCTAGAAATCAGCATGGCCTTGCTGCCCGAAGAAAATAAAAGGAACCATGTAGTATGCTAAATATTTTGCGCACGGCTATAAATTTAAGTAGGAGAGTCAAGGATTAGGATGGAAACATGAGAAATAAAGTAAACCTACACAAATGTGATCAGAAGTTCAGAACCAGTATCATATCCTAGAAGCCAAAAAAAGCCGAAGAGGTAGATATATTGCAAGAATGTGGCAAGACCGCAAGATAGAAGTTCCAGGCTTACATATGCACTGTACAATCCTACATTGTTCTGGAATTTCTATCTAACATTCACTAAATCCTGCAGGGAAGCAAAAGGTTGCATGTGACATGATTTTACATAGGTAACCATGTAAACATCAGTACTTAATAGTAGAAAAATTGTTGCATCAAAGATCCAGAGAGAGTACATGCTTTAAGCAAAAAAGAGGTGCATTGGAATCATGTCTGTTCTCAAAGATCCAAATAGCACATCGTTTTAGTAAAAAGAGGAGTTTTAGAATTATCTATGTTCTCATAATTAAACATCACTCGGAAAAAAAATTCTACAGCATACCATCCAATGCAACACTCATGTAAATTGCTTTTCCTATTAGTAAACAACAGCTTTCATAAGTCATAATCTCTGCATGTATATGATGTAATTATATCCCCAAATCTATTTTTATGGCCAATAATTAAAATGCAATGACATAGATCAGAGCAGCAAAGTAGTGTCAAAGGGAAAGCACTACTTCGGCGCTCAGACGACTTAAAAGTACTTATCGATTCCTATTTTCATGACATAATCAGCGGGCTAGCGGTTCAGCTTGGTTCGACGTCCTCATCATGCTCTATGACTGGAGGCGGTCTACACTCTTCCTGTGATTAGATAATGGTTAAATTACATATATAGAATCAACATACACCAGATATCTTAATGAAAAGCAATGTTAGGCGGTAATATACTTTTATCCCGATTAAAACAAAAGGTGCAATATAGTTCAAAAGAATTGATAACCAAGGCTCTCATATTAGTTGAGAAAACAACTCACTTTTGTTTCTTCATATATCTTCAACCAAAATATTAAAAGTATTTGAAACAAAATAGGAGAACAACCTGCTTGGATTTCTGTCAAACACCTTGTAGGCACAACCAAATACAGCGTGCACAAACAAATTGAATTTTCGGGGATTAATTCGTGAGAGAGAGAATCACGAGGAAGAGAGTTTGGGTACCTGCGTTCCATTAGATCTCAGCTGCGGCAGTGACATGTGCTGTTCAAGAGAGGAGGACATGACAAACAACCAAATGCATGAAAGGCTGTAGGTGTAGAATGCGGCCTGGATGGATCGCGGCAGAAACTAGCGAGGAAATGCAAAGGTTCAAAATCGAGACATAACCAAATCCACCACCGTCACCGAGAAAACCCAATCCGAACGAACCTTTTATCCTCCAGCGAGCGCTCCGTCCCTGACGACATCCACCCCCCACGCCCTACTGGGACCTGGAAGAACTCGGCCCACGCTCCTCGGCTTGAGCACTGAGGAGGAGGGCGCTTGAAACCGTGAAGAAGTGGCGCCGTGGCGGGCTTCCTCTCCTCCGGCGATGGCGACGACGAAGGTCAGCGTGTCACAAACTCACAACCTGACGCTTAACTGAAGATGTCCGTGTGTTGTCGTCTGTCGACACTGTGCTCTCCGTCAGTTATCGGACGGAGGTGATCAAAGCGTACCGGATCGGACGGCTCATCTTGTAATTTCCTTTTTAAACCGAATTCTAGCACTGAGTGCTGTTTGTATTTGAATTTTCACGAACGTTGAGGCTCCTACAACTGTGCTATAAAGCTCTGGATAGTGGAAGGCCGGGTGGCTCGACATCAGTAAACCCTAAAACCCTAATTCTGTTGTGTTCCTTTACTTTTTCTTCTTCGTTCTTATCAGCTTTCCTATCTAGATCAAGCTTTATTACTCTACCATCAAGGAACTAGTTAGATATGTGAGTTCTTAAGCCCTAGGCCGGGAGAAGATCATGAGAATTGCTATCAGTAGCCTTTCTTCCCCGAGCCTCTCCCCACCCTCATGCAAGGGAAGCCATGTCGTGAGGTTCCCGAATCGCCATAGTAAAAAAAAAAGGTTCCCGAATCGCAAGATCCGGTGGTAACATCCTGCCCATGGTCTACCCTTGTTCCTCATCCGGATTGCTCCGCGAGAAACCCTACCTTCAGATCCCGAACCCATGCCACCGTGCAGAAGAAGCCGCCTTGCTGCAGTCAGCAGTAGGGTGAGGCTTAGGAGGAGATCAGCTCCTGCTTGCCCCTGATGGCGTGAATCACACGCTCGTTGGGAGACCCCAAGAGGAAGGTATGATGCAGTTCAGCAGCAAGTTTTCCCTCGAAAGAAACCAAGGTTATCGAACCAGTAGGAGCAGCAACTCTTCAGAAAGTTGTTGGTGGCGCCGTTACTCGATCACCAACGCGGAACCTGCACACAACACAATCAAACTACTTTGCCCCAACGAAACAGTGAGGTTGTCAATCTCACCGGCTTGCTGAAAACAAAGGATTAAACGTATGGTGTGGAAAATGAGTATTAAATTGCAGAGAATGAAAAGGGAACAGTTTGCAGTTTGTGGTTGTTTGATCAGTGTAAAAGAATGGACCGGGGTCCACAGTTCACTAGTGGTATCTCTCCATAAAAGATAACTAACATGTTGGGTGAACAAATTACAGCTGGGCAATTGACAAATAGTGAGCGCATGACAATGCATATACATGACATGATGACTACTATGATATTTAATTGGGCATTACGACAAGATACATAGACCGTTATCCAACAGTATCTATGACTAATAATCCACCGCCGGGTTGTCATCCGAGTCCCCCGTTGGTATTAAGTTGCAAGCAACGGATAATCGCATTAAGTAAAGCGCGTAATGTAAACAAACACATATGCCCATGGACATAGCATCGTTAGGTTATCCCTAGTGGCAACAGCACATCCACAACCTTAAAACTTTCTGTCACTGTCCCAGATAAAATGGAGGCATGAACCCACTATCTAGCATAAATACTCTCTCTTGGAGTTACAAGCATCTACTTGGCCAAAGCATCTACGAGTAACGGAAAGCATGCAAGATCTTAAATAACATATAAGATAGATTGATAATCAACTTGACATAATATTCAATATTCATCGGATCCCAGCAAACACAACATGTAGCATTACAATAATATGATCTTGATCATGTAGGGCAGCTCACAAGATCTAAACAGGATGGCACAAAGTGGAGAGACAACCATCTAGCTACTGCTATGGACCCGTAGTCCAAGGATGAACTACTCACGCATCACTCCGGAGGCAGGCATGGCATGTAGAAGCCTCCGGTGACGATTCCCCTCTCCAGCAGGGTGCTGGGAAGAGGTTCTGAACCCTCCCGAGCTAGGGTTGACGGCGGCGGCGTCTCTGGAACTTTTAGTGGATATTTGCTCAGGCACTTAGGGTTTTCGCGTCGGGGGGAATAAGTAGGCGAAAGGGCGGCGGCTGGAGACCCCCGAGGGGCCCACACCACCCTAGGGCGCGGCAGAGGGGCCCCTCGCCCTAGGTTCGTGTGGGGCCCTCCTGGCTCCTCTCCGTTGCTCCTTCGGTCCTTCAGGCGTGTTCTGGAAAAATAGGGACCCCCGTGTAGTTTCGTCCAATTCCGAGAATATTTCCAGACTAGCTTTTCTGGAATACAAAAACAGCAGAAAACAGGAACTGGCACTTCGGCATCTTGTTAATAGGTTAGTCCCAAAAAATGTATAAAAGTGATATAAAGTAGATGCAAAACATGTAGCAATTGGTATAAAACAAGCATGGAATATCAAAAATTATAGATACGTTTGAGACGTATCAGCATCCCCAAGCTTAGTTCCTACTCGTCCTCGAGTAGGTAAACGATAAAAACAAAATAATTTTTGAGGTGACATGCTACCATCATAATCTTAATCATATAATATTGCAAGGCACATGTAAATGAATGAAGTGATCCAAGTCAATGGTCTATAATTTGCTACCAAATAGATAATGAGTAAACAATGAATCACACAAGCTAAACATTTTCATGAATATTACTTTCGAGACAAGCATCAAGCAGTTTTGCATAAGTGTTAACTCATAAAGCAGTAGTCTCTAATAAAAGGTATTCAATCAACACAAAGGAAGAATTAAGTTTCAGCATTTGCTTCAACTTTCAATATATTTATCTCATGGATATTGTCAACACAAAGTAGTATAACAAGTTCAATACGTTGCATATAACGCATGTTGTAACAAAGTTGACACTAGTGTTTGCTTGTGGAAGACAGAAAGAATAGGAAAACTGACTCAACATAAAAGTAAAAGAAAGGCCCTTCGCAGAGGGAAGCAGGGATTAAGTCATGTGCTAGAGCTTTTAGGTTTTTTTGAAAGCATATAGAGATTGCATAAAATATTTGATACTCCTCCCAACCTTGCTAACACAAGCCATGGCTAACCGAATCTCAGGTGCCTTCCATCAATCACATACCATGGATGAGTATCTATTTTTGAGAGGTGTTTGTTAATTGTCAACGAATGGTAGCGGGTGAGAACAGTATTCTACCTGTCAAACGGACTTTTAAGAGCGGCTCCCATGAAGGACGTTATTTCTACCAGCAAGGCAGATCATCCCTCTTTCTCTTTGGTTTACACACATTCAGGTATTTCACTGTTTGTCATTGCTTACTGATGAATCAGGGCAAAAGTGTGAAGAGAATTAATTGGTTAAAGTTGTAATTAATTGGGACTGGGCACCCCGTTGCCAGCTCTTTTTGCAAAATTATTGGATAAGCGGATGTATATGCCACTAGTCCAGGTGTAAAAGTCCATTCAACAAATAGAATAAAGAATAACCACACTAATTCCTCATGAGCTAGTAAACATTGACACAAAAAGGGAATAATAACATTTTGAATAATTTAAAGGTAGCACATGAAAAATTTACTTAGAGTGGCAAGGAAATACCACATATAGGTAGTTATGGTGGACACAGATGGCATGGATTTTGGCTCAAGGATTTGGATGCACGAGAAGCATTCCCTCTCAGTACAGAGTTTAGGCTAGCAAGGTTTATGTAAGCAAACAAGAATATCAACCCGTACACCAAGTTTTATATGACAAACATACACTACTAGATATCTCCATATAGCCGAGGGTCCAATTACCGTCGGAGATTTGAGTTCACCGTCGGATAAGCCTAAAACCGACGGGTCACCGTCGGATATCCACCGTCGGGGATGCTCGGTCGGCCATTACTATATTGGCCGACGGTACGCTCGGGTAATAGGATTTCCGACGGCATAAGACCGACGGTTCACTGTCGGTTCTATGTTGGTCACGCACAGTCTTCTTGACCGTCGTAGTAACAATTTACGAGGGGTTGTAGAGACCATCGGTTATATTATACCCGAAAGGTTCACTTGGCTGTCGTGCTAATGTTAATCCAAGAAGGTTGTGTGTAACATATACGCTATTTCTAAATGTCTAGAATATGCTCGTGGCAACTAGCAGCTGGTTAATACTCTATTCCCCACTGAATTGGGTATTTTTTAACTGAAACACATAGATACAACTCCAGAATTATGACAAAATACATGTATAACATGTTCCATGCCATCAGTAGTATTTATTTCATCATACAAAAGAGTACACAACAGAAGTTAAACTGGCAAACATTTTCTCACTAGAAGTTCACATAACTCTACTTTGAAAAGGTCAACATCACTAATTTATGACTCTTCCAAACGGGTAAAGTCTGAAGGACTTGTTTTGTACTCCTTCCCATGGATAGCAACATCCTGATCACTGATGGCACCATCTTCATCAAATTTGTCGAGATATGAAGAGCCTGCATAATCACAAAAGAATTAGAGCTGAACTTGCTATAAGTTTCAGCAACATCTAGTTTAGACAAAGACAAAACACTGTAAATCAGGTCTCAAGTTTTGTAATATTTTCATCAATCGTATATGAGCCAACAATTTAATGAAGGTTAAGTAGGGACGTACGGTTGGTAGACTAATTTTTCGTACTATGCAGACAAAGTAATAGCAATCAAGAGGTACAGTACTTGACAAAAACAGGTTGGTATGCAGAATATTTAATCGTGAGTGATATTTTAATTCGTACTTTGTTAGATCCTAACTTATGGCAAAATTTGTTGATCAAGTGATATATGCATGTCCCAGTATATGATCAAGTTACATACATCCATAGATTAATTCAGGAAATAGTTATGGCATTATATTGTACCAAGAGAACTGTAGCCAGACTGCAGCCTGATAAACAACAGTAGCGCCATCTCTTCTCCTTCGGGATGGAGATCACACCATTGTCAAGAAGGTACCTGGCGCTCGGCAGCCAGGTAGCCGCAAGACACGGCATACTCCAAGGGCATCTTCTTGCCTATACCATACGTAGATCAACCGATGCATTTAACCATCGATCCATAATCCAGATAATTCACTAATACATGAAGAAGATTGAGGAGGGGGGCGGGGAGACTGATTACTTGGGGATCTAGCAGCTGACGGCGAGGTAGCCGAAGCCGCAGACGGCGAGGTAGCCGAAGCCGCCGACGGCGATATGGAGGATTTTCATGGCGTGGTAGCTGCTGGCGGCGACGGTGCCGTCGACCTCTCTCCTCCGTTCTCGTCTAGCCTCTTGGCGAACTCTGCAACATTGGAATACGCATTAAGCGGAGCATATGAATAGGCGCGGAAGATCGAAGGAAGGAACGAACAAAGAGGGTATCTTTTTGTTCTGATCGCCGTGCAGTGGAAAGATGATTGAATACTTACGTAGATTAGTACCGTTCAGGTGGCGGACACTGCAGCAGGAAGTCCATGTCCATCCTCTCTATATCTGCTTCGGCGGCGCCGACGTCTTGGAATCTACCTGACTCTTGTGGAACAGAAGGCAAGGGGAAGGAGGCGAAGGTTGTGGAAGCAGAGATCGTGAGAATGCGGGAGTTACGGGATTAATAGGTGGGCGTGGGCGGTAGCAGCGTGGGAATATTTTGGGCCGCGAAAAATTCTAATCGTCGAGTAGCAACACGGCACAACCCTACCGCGCCGCGTGGTGTCAGTTAGATTTTTTTTGGATCCAGATTTTTCGCTAATTGAATGGTAAGCGAAATTGTCGTTCTTTCCCCGAAAAATATTCTTATCCTTATTGGTTCAACTTAATCCGATTCATTCTCTTCCTCAAAATAGATGTACACCATCGACGTCATCTTATACATCTCCGGTGGTATATTTTCTCTCTTTTCTATTTTCTCTTTATTAAGAAAACAACCAAACAAGCTCACATCATCTCCACCTTGAGGAATCAAAATGGATATCCGCGATCGGGCTATTGAATAAAACAACTGAGGGACACCTTAACCGTCGGTTATCATTATTCACGCTCGGGTATCAGCACCTATGACCGAGGGTTAGTAATTGATCGTTGTTAATTTAGAATATAGCCGAGAGTTGTGTTTGAGTCGTCAGATATTACCAAGAACCGTAGGATATTACACGGTAATCCCCGAGCGGCGGTTCATCCCCGTCGGCCATTTGAAAAACCGTCGGTTATACGAGGTAATAACCGAGAGTTCGACCAAAACCGTCGGCAATTAGTGGCACCGTCGGCCATTTATGTAATAGCCGCCCGGCCGTCGGTTATTAAAACGCACCGTCGGAAATAGGGGGATTTCTAGTAGTGATATTGCAAACGTTATAAGACTTCATACCGTCTTCCTTGTTAACCAAACTCTATTATTAGAAAATATCTAGATCTTAGAGATACCACCGATGAAAACCAAATTTTCAACAAGCTTTACGGTAGTTCTTCACTAATAAGCTTAACTCATGTGATGCACAATTTAATCATGATCTACTTGTTAACTCAAAACAATTGACAAGCATCAAGTTATCCAAATTAGTGATCTACAAGATTAAGCAAGTTTTTCCTTATACCAATTACCACATGCAACATTTTCTGAACCAACCAAATACCAATCAATTTATTTAATCAACTCTCCAAACAAATATAAGTGAAGCAAGAGAGTACTTTCTACAAAAGAAAGCTAATAGCTCTGACAAGAGATACATGAAAATAAGAGCTAAAAGCTGAACAGCGCTAGATATGAATACTCAACAAATATAAGAGAAGAATAGGAGTATTCTCATGAAAAAGCGGAGCGTGTCTCTCTCCCAATCAATAATGCTAGGGTCCAGTCAAGCTTTATTGAAAATAAAAGTGCAATACTGAAAATAAAAGCACACAGACGCTCCAAGAAAAGCACATATGTTGTGAAAGAATTAAAATATAGTTTCACTAGAGATGACCTGATAATTTTGACGATGAAGAAGGGGATACCAAGCTTAGACGCTTGAGTCTTCTTGAAATATGCTGGGGAGATCCATGGGAGCCTCCCCAATCTTAAGCTCTTCACTCTTCTTGATCCTATTATATCAACCTTCTCTCTTGACCCTTGAAAACTTCCGTCACACCAAACTCAAAGTATATCTCATTAGAGGGTTAGTACATAATCAAAAACTCACATGTTCTATAAAGACGCAATATGATTTGTTACTTTAAACATTAGCTACAGCCACTGATGTTATGTGAAGCTCTTCCACCCAAAAAAGAATTTCACTCAACACTAGTAAAAGAGAGAATGCAAAATAAAAAAACATAATCTGTCTAAAACAGAACAGTCCGCAAAGACGAATTTTTTCAAGGCACTTACGACACTCAGATCGAGAAACTTTGAACTAATGAAAGATTCAGACATTCATAAAGATTACGCACAAAAAATTTCAGATTTAATTAACAATCTGGTGATTTTAGAAATTTCGTACAGTGAACAGCAAAAATCTGTTTCTACGCAGCAATCAAAATTAAGCATCGTCTTAACATTAGAGGCTACTCTTGGCACAACAATGCGAGAAAATAAAGATACAAAGGAGTTGCTACAGAAGTAAACATCCTCCTTGACTCAATAAAAGAAAAATTGCAGAAATAAAAATAATGGGTTGCCTCTCATAAGCGCTTTTCTTTAACGCCTTTTAGCTAGGCACAAAGCATGCATCAAGTATTACCAAGTGAAGAAGCATCAACATTGTAATTTGTTCGAACAATAGAATCATAAGGTGGCTTAATCTTCTTCCTAGGAAAGTGTTCCATACCTTTCTTGAGAGGAAATTGATATTTTATATTCCCTTCTTTTAGACCATATATGTTTGTTTCAAGAGTGTTAAGTCTATCACTTATGCTTGTCAAAGCCAAATCAATTTTTGTGATTGGTGGGCTAGAAATTGTAATCAATTTTTTTAATAGCATTAAAAGCTTGATCCCCATCATAACGAAGGAAATCTCCTCCTACCACAGCATCTAAAGCATATCTGCAGCTGATGCATGTAAAATGCATACATGAACTTTGCACTTTAATTGCTTATATTCCAATCATATTTGCATCATATAAGGGTTATATCAATGTTTTATCATGATTTTGGGAATACTTCATAGTTTTCCATTTATTTGGAATTAACCCTGCACAGGCAGAAAACCCTAGTTTTGTATTTTAATGTTTCAGGGACCCAAACGTCAACGAAATCACCTGGAAATTTACGGGCGTCAATATTTGGAAGGAAGAAGGACTACGGAAAAAGGAAGCAAGCAAACGGAGGCCCGAGGGCCAAACGGCATGGCCCACGCGGCCACAGTACAGGCCGCGTGGGACCCACCCGTTTGGGCCTCGTGGCTCCGTTGCCGTCGATCTTCGCTCCACCGCCTTCGTCTTGACCTAAAAACGCCTATAAAAAAGGTCCCCCGACGTTCTCTGGAAGGAGCGCCGCACAAACACAGAAACACCGAAACGGAGATCAGGAGCTGCAGATTGGAGGGGGAAAACTCCGGCGGGGCGCTGCCGGCGTGGTCTCCATCTTCTCCATCGACTTCTCCACCGTCTCCATGATGAAGAGGGAGTAGTCCACCTCTGGACTATGGGTTTGTGGAAGTAACTTATGTATCTCTCCTCTCTTGAGCTTCACTAATTAGCACCGTATGAGCTGCTGAACATGATTACGGTCACCGTTGTAATACCTTTGTGGTGGATCTTTATGAGTTAATATATGTTTGAGATTGCAATGTTTGTTTCAGTTATGAGTATAGATGCATATTATGTACCCCGTTCTTGTCTACTTGTTTTGATCAAGCATGTTTATGAGAGCGTGTGTGGGGGAACGTGTGCATTAGTTGGAGTAACGGGGGGTGGCTAGTGCAGTGAACGTGAGAGAAAGTTCTGCGATCCACTTTGGTATCTTTACCTTACTTTGTTACCTCACTAGGGATAAACTAAAATACCATGCTACCGGGGATGTGGGCGTGACCATTGCCACTACTCCATGACTAGATCTAGCATGTTCTTATTTTCACTTCATGTCATGATACTTAATGCTATACTCTGAGTTATCTTAATTACTGAGGTGTTATGATTTAGTTCGCATCTTGGTGGAGTATAAGAGAGGTTAATAACCAAAAGATCTCTATGTTAGGACGTGATGCCCATATATCTAAGTAACTTGTTATCAAACCCTGTGTTGCAATCTCATATGTTAACTTTGTGTGTTCCATTGTCTACCACTTTATAAAGAGAGAGTGCATTTGTGAAACCATGAACCCCAGTCCATTTTTAATCATAAGAAACACCTTTCCAACACCATATACCACTTTTCTATTTTCAGCCATCATTAAATCCGAAAATACAAAAATACTTTTCATCTTGCATACATCATTCAAAAACCCAAAAATATCATTTATCATTGCATCCACCATCATTGCATATTTATTTCTTGTTTGCATTGCATAACTATCCTGATATCATTCTTACACCTTGTGCTTGACAACCACAGGTGAGGTTGAGGACCAAAACATCTAACCTTGTTTTGTAGGTAACCAAAAGAAGGATAAGAAGATAAATCTACCACTTCAGATTCCCCGAGAGTTCGATATTAAACCCTCGAGTCACCCCTCGTGGGGAAAACTGTCTTCCACTTACTATACACTCTGCACTTGGAGTCTCAACCTAATCCCGTTTATTTGTGCAGGCATCAAGACTTGCTCTTCGGGTCATCAAGACGTTTTCTGGCGCCGTTGCCGGGGAATCGTAGCTGAGAGATTTATCCAAGGGTGTGCATCATCGCATTCATCTCACAACAAAGTCAACGTCACCAACTTGTGCTAACACCTAAGCTTGGGGAGGTTGCACCTACGTGAGCACCATCTTATCCATCTTTACTTACAAAGCAATTTATTTGTTTTGTTAGTGTCATTGCATATCATATCATATTTATTTCAGTTTTGCATAAAAAATTAAAAATACCAAAAAAAATTGCTAAAATGGGAGAAAGAACTAAGCTGTGTGACTACACAAACACTCCTAATGATCAATTTATCACGAGAGCTATTGCCACACCTAAGATAAATGCTGAGAGTTATGAAGTAAGTCCTAGTTTGTTGAACTTGATAACTAGGGAACAATTTGGTGGTAGTGCTATGGAGGATGCCTCTATGCATCTTCATGATTTGTTGAAATATGTGACATGCAAAAGTTTAAAAATGTGGAAAGTGATATCCTAAAACTGAAGTTATTTCCTTTTTCACTTAGAGGAAAAGCTAAAGAGTGGTTGCATTCCTTGCCATCTGGTAGTATTAATTCTTGGGATGATCTAAAAGAAGCTTTCATTAAGAAATATTATCCCCCTGTTAAAATTTTGCAAAATAGAAACAACATCCTTTCTTTTAGGCAAAATGAAAATGAACATGTTGCTATGGCTTGGGATAGGATAAAACTTATGCTTAGAACTTGTCCCTCACATGGAGTTAATGAATGGACCATATTACACTCTTTCTACAATGGTTTAAACTACATGTCTAGAAACATACTTGATTCTGCTGCTGGAGGTGCTTTTATGAGTAAGACTATAGTAGAAGCTAAAAATATATTGGAAAGCATTTTACAAAACTATAGTCAATGGCATACTGATAGGGCACCTAATCCTTCTAAGAAAGTGAACTCTATTGAAGAAACTAATGATTTGTCATCTAAAATGGATACTATTCTTGCTTTGCTTAATAAACCTAGTGTTGAAAATGTTCCTTTGCAAGAACTAGTTGGAAACAATTCTGAAAATATTGATGTCAACTTCATTAGGAACTATGGTAATAATGGGTATGGTAACAACAATTATAACTCTTATAATAAACCCCCATATGTTCCCAACAATCGTCCTTTTGTTCCATATCCTAATGCTAATGATAATAATTGGAAGCCTATGTTATCACGCAATGATAATTCTGAGGCTAACAAAATTCTCATGGAACAAGTTGCTAGTCATAATACTATGATACAAGAGTTGAGTAAGTCTGTTGCTTCTATTAGTTCTGATATTAAAGGCTTACAACTCCAAGCTGCAGGACTAGACAAAGCTTTGTCTAAACTAGCTGATAATCAAGCCACTTTATTGAGTATGTCTGCAGGGAAACCACAAGCATCACCTGTGGTTGGAATGAATTCTGTTAACATTGCTGAAAATGTTCCTCTTACTTTGGAGGAAACTCTTGATGAATTATTGAACTACCCTGAATATTTGTTGCCACTCATGTCTCAACTTGGTAGTTTAAAAGAAGAAGCTAAAGAAACTGAACATGATGAATCTCTTATGCTGATTGAGTTGGAAAAGAAAGTTGAGGAAGTTAAAATGCTTAATGAAGTCAAGGATCCTTTGCTTGACTTAGAAAATTGTAGCTTGCATGAATTAATATCTATCTTACAAAAATTTGCAAGTGATCCTTCCATCAACACTAACCAAGCAGGTTTTGGTTCTTATATTGCTAATCATGTCTTGAAAGAAAAGATTGCTAGGTACAACCAAGAGGCTATGATACCACCTAAGCTTGGGGATATGTGGATACCTAAGGTACTAGTAACTATTGGAAAAGAGACACACCATGCCATACTTGATCTAGGATCTAGTGTCTCTGTTTTATCTAAAGAACTATATGAAGTGCTTGAATTGAAAAATCTTGAAAAATGCTCTATTGAACTAGCACTTGCTGATGACTCTATTAAACATGCTTTGGGAAAAGTAAGTGATGTTATGGTAGAGTTACATATGACTTTTGTGCCTGTGGATTTTCTAATCATGGATATGGGGAATAAAACCTCTAGTCCTATTATTCTTGGAAGACCTTTTCTTCGTACCACAGGTGCTATCATTGATTCAAAGGAAGGGAATGTAAAGTTTCAGTTTCCACACAAGAAGTGCATGGAACACTTTCCAAGGAAGAGGGAACCACAAAGTTCAAGCTCCCTCATGAGCTTCGTCACAATAAAACAACAAGTAAGAAGCCTAGCTATATGGCTATAAAGAAAGCGCTTTGCGGGAGGCAACCCGGTTATTTTTTGTGTGATTTTTCTTTGTGTCCTCTTGCTGTAACAAGAGATTTTGTGTCTAGTTAGGTTCTGGAGTTTTTAATAAAGTGCCAAGTTTTACCCTTTTTGGTTTGAAAAGTTGCTTATTGCGTTCGGAGATTTTATTCCTGCACGAATCAGTGCACGGTATGATTTTTAATTCTTATTCTGTAACTCCGAATGAGCTCATATTTGAACTGTAGTTGCAACTTTTCATCCTCTGTATGCATGAATTTTTCGGAATTTTTCGAGAAAGTTTGGTAGGGTAGAAAAATACGTTTTGCTGCTGCTGTTTTTCTGGACAGATTCTGTCCCATTTTGTTTGATGCATGCTTTGAGCTTTTAAGTTGAATCTTTTTGATCCAATTGAGTTTATGAGTAGGCATACAACATTATATACTTTCTGGACATGTCATATGAATTTTTGTTCAAGGATTATATGCAGCAAGGAACCTATTTGTTTATCACTATTAATGCACCCCACAGAAAAGAGATGGGAGAAACGGTGTTTTGAAGTTTTTTCACAGGGATTGGAGGAGATGCACCAAGAGCTATCCAAGGATGGTGAAGACCATAAGCTTGGGGATGTGAAGACAACCCCGCTGGACCTACACACTCTCGGTTTGCACACGTCCAACTTCTGTTTTTCGATCGAAACACTTTATCGCATAAACTTGGAGCGTCGTTTTTTGTTTTTGTTTGAGTCTTGAGAGACCACCACACTATCAATTATATATGAGAGAGCTACTGGAAATATGGGTTGAAATATGTTGGATGCTTTTATAAGATTGGGAAAAGGGATGTTTGATTGATTTTTAATGATACATATAGTTGCATGATTCATGAGCTTGTTTATGAGTAATAGTTTGCAAATTCTTTTTGTAGAGCTATCACTTATTCATGTTTTGGTGCTGATTGTTATTTCACTTGGTTTAACATGGATTAGTTAGTTCTATGGACACTCATGCATGCATCTAGATGGTCAACTTTCTCCCTTTTGCTAGCCCAAAAACTCCAACAAGCAAAAACTTGTTTCCAACACCTTCAACCAAAGTTATTCCAGTGAGTCCACCATATCTACCTATTGGCTTTATGCTATTCCGAGTATGTTTAACATGTTGTTTGTGTTATCTTACCTCTGAATGAAAATGTTTATGTTATTGATTGCAATGGAAAAAATTGGTTATATAGCTCTCACGAACTTGATGCACAATGTTCTTTTATTTGCATAATAAAACATGACCCATTGTGATTAAGATTATGATGCTAGTGGCTTGATAAATGTTCGAGGTTGGGAGTTAGCCCATATGTGCTGTCACATGCAAAGCTTTCAACATGCTCCTTCATCTCATTTAGTTGATATCATGTACTTTTGTTATGGATGCCTATCATGGTGAAATGAGGTGGAAATGAAGTAGTTCAAATGAGTTTGTATAAATGGTTAGAGAGACGCCTGGGCCGCTAATCTAAGCCATGCATCATTCATGGTGGAAATTTACTTACATACTATGGTGACACCTTGCAATAAAAAACTATTCCAAATGGTAAATAAAAAGGGTGTTGAGATTTTCATTTGTTTGTTTGTCTTGTCATTTTGATATGGGCTTGTTCCATATCTGGGACAAGAGGTACCCCAGTTGACGCTCTTGATGATACTATTATTACTTACAATGATATAACTTGAACTTGCTTTGTTTCCTAAGTTGAGTAATCATGGTGTAGTACTTGTATTCAAGGGGCATGAGACATCCAACCTTTACTTTATCAAGCACACTACTCATATTTGCTTTCACTTTAACCTTAATCATTCAAGATGCTATGATAGGGGCAATGAGAGCTTGACACCAATGAATACCTTATTGCAATCATTAACTTAAGTAGAAGAGTTTGGAAGTTGGATGAAACTTATGCATGCTTTACCTCTACTCACATATACATCTTTCCAAAGTGTACACCTATCATATTCAGATTTTCATCTACACTCTATGACCATTGTAGGATGTTCTACTTATCATTATGCATACATGTGTTCCATATTACTTGCTACTATGTTACACTTTGTGAACTATCAATGAACATCCTTGTCTTGAATACTTGATATCACTTCATAAACTATTTGCATATTGCTACTCCTTTGAAGAATGAATCATTTGACTATATGTAGCAATAGTAATCATCTTTGATATCCATTGTTAAGTATTAAATTGCAAAGTCCATGTTAGTTTTATCATCTTCATACTCGAGGACGAGCATGGATTAAGCTTGGGGATGTTGATGCATGTAAAATGCATACATGAACTTTGCACTTTAATTGCTTATATTCCAATCATATTTGCATCATATAAGGGTTATATCAATGTTTTATCATGATTTTGGGAATACTTCATAGTTTTCCCATTTATTTGGAATTAACCCTGCACAGGCAGAAAACCCTAGTTTTGTATTTTAATGTTTCAGGGACCCAAACGTCAACGAAATCACCTGGAAATTTACGGGCGTCAATATTTGGAAGGAAGAAGGACTACGGAAAAAGGAAGCAAGCAAACGGAGGCCCGAGGGCCAAACGGCATGGCCCACGCGGCCACAGTACAGGCCGCGTGGGACCCACCCGTTTGGGCCTCGTGGCTCCGTTGCCGTCGATCTTCGCTCCACCGCCTTCGTCTTGACCTAAAAACGCCTATAAAAAAGGTCCCCCGACGTTCTCTGGAAGGAGCGCCGCACAAACACAGAAACACCGAAACGGAGATCAGGAGCTGCAGATTGGAGGGGGAAAACTCCGGCGGGGCGCTGCCGGCGTGGTCTCCATCTTCTCCATCGACTTCTCCACCGTCTCCATGATGAAGAGGGAGTAGTCCACCTCTGGACTATGGGTTTGTGGAAGTAACTTATGTATCTCTCCTCTCTTGAGCTTCACTAATTAGCACCGTATGAGCTGCTGAACATGATTACGGTCACCGTTGTAATACCTTTGTGGTGGATCTTTATGAGTTAATATATGTTTGAGATTGCAATGTTTGTTTCAGTTATGAGTATAGATGCATATTATGTACCCCGTTCTTGTCTACTTGTTTTGATCAAGCATGTTTATGAGAGCGTGTGTGGGGGAACGTGTGCATTAGTTGGAGTAACGGGGGGTGGCTAGTGCAGTGAACGTGAGAGAAAGTTCTGCGATCCACTTTGGTATCTTTACCTTACTTTGTTACCTCACTAGGGATAAACTAAAATACCATGCTACCGGGGATGTGGGCGTGACCATTGCCACTACTCCATGACTAGATCTAGCATGTTCTTATTTTCACTTCATGTCATGATACTTAATGCTATACTCTGAGTTATCTTAATTACTGAGGTGTTATGATTTAGTTCGCATCTTGGTGGAGTATAAGAGAGGTTAATAACCAAAAGATCTCTATGTTAGGACGTGATGCCCATATATCTAAGTAACTTGTTATCAAACCCTGTGTTGCAATCTCATATGTTAACTTTGTGTGTTCCATTGTCTACCACTTTATAAAGAGAGAGTGCATTTGTGAAACCATGAACCCCAGTCCATTTTTAATCATAAGAAACACCTTTCCAACACCATATACCACTTTTCTATTTTCAGCCATCATTAAATCCGAAAATACAAAAATACTTTTCATCTTGCATACATCATTCAAAAACCCAAAAATATCATTTATCATTGCATCCACCATCATTGCATATTTATTTCTTGTTTGCATTGCATAACTATCCTGATATCATTCTTACACCTTGTGCTTGACAACCACAGGTGAGGTTGAGGACCAAAACATCTAACCTTGTTTTGTAGGTAACCAAAAGAAGGATAAGAAGATAAATCTACCACTTCAGATTCCCCGAGAGTTCGATATTAAACCCTCGAGTCACCCCTCGTGGGGAAAACTGTCTTCCACTTACTATACACTCTGCACTTGGAGTCTCAACCTAATCCCGTTTATTTGTGCAGGCATCAAGACTTGCTCATCGGGTATCAAGACGTTTTCTGGCGCCATTGCCGGGGAATCGCAGCTGAGAGATTTATCCAAGGGTGTGCATCATCGCATTCATCTCACAACAAAGTCAACGTCACCAACTTGTGCTAACACCTAAGCTTGGGGAGGTTGCACCTACGTGAGCACCATCTTATCCATCTTTACTTACAAAGCAATTTATTTGTTTTGTTAGTGTCATTGCATATCATATCGGGTATCATCTTATCCTAATCCCGTTTATTTGTGCAGGCATCAAGACTTGCTCATCGGGTATCAGCAGCAAAGAACAGGACCAAAATAAAAGCTACTAAGAAGCAGGCTTAAAGTCATTTTAGGTTCAGTTTTAGCATAAGACTCTAAAATTCTAGACCAAGCATCTTTAAAACTCTCCTCACTCCCTTGCTTGAAAGTGAAGATCTCTTCTTCAGGTGACATTACTACTGGAACAGGGCTAGACATGATAACTAACAGAAAACAAAACTGAAAATAAACTAAATGCAAGTAACTATTTTTTTGTGTTTTTGATAATTGAAAGTAAACAAGATAAAATAAAATAAACTAAGCAAGACAAAAACAAAGTAAAGAGATTGGAAGCGTGAAACTCCCCTTGCAGAAGACTGCTGTCTCCCCGGCAACGGCGCCAGAAAAAGAGCTTGATGGCGTGAATCACACGCTCGTTGGGAGACCCCTAGGAGCAGCAACTCTTCAGAAGGTTGTTGGTGGCGCCGTTACTCGATCACCAACGCGGAACCTGCACACAACACAATCAAACTACTTTGTCCCAACGAAACAGTGAGGTTGTCAATCTCACCGGCTTGCTGAAAACAAAGGATTAAACGTATGGTGTGGAAAATGAGTATTAAATTGCAGAGAATGAAAAAGGAACAGTTTGCAGTTTGTGGTTGTTTAATCAGTGTAAAAGAATGGACCGGGGTCCACAGTTCACTAGTGGTGTCTCTCCATAAAAGATAACTAACATGTTGGGTGAACAAATTACAGCTGGGCAATTGACAAATAGTGAGCGCATGACAATGCATATACATGACATGATGACTACTATGATATTTAATTGGGCATTACGACAAGATACATAGACCGTTATCCAACAGCATCTATGACTAATAATCCACCGCCGGGTTGTCATCCGAGTCCCCCGTTGGTATTAAGTTGAAAGCAACGGATAATCGCATTAAGTAAAGCGCGTAATGTAAACAAACACATATGCCCGTGGACATAGCATCGTTAGGTTATCCCTAGTGGCCACAGCACATCCACAACCTTAGAACTTTCTGTCACTGTCCCAGATAAAATGGAGGCATGAACCCACTATCTAGCATAAATATTCTCTCTTGGAGTTACAAGCATCTACTTGGCCAAAGCATCTACGAGTAACGGAAAGCATGCAAGATCTTAAATAACATATAAGATAGATTGATAATCAACTTGACATAATATTCAATATTCATCGGATCCCAGCAAACACAACATGTAGCATTACAATAATATGATCTTGATCATGTAGGGCAGCTCGCAAGATCTAAACATGATGGCACAAAGTGGAGAGACAACCATCTAGCTACTGCTATGGACCCGTAGTCCAAGGATGAACTACTCACGCATCACTCCGGAGGCAGGCATGGCGATGTAGAAGCCTCCGGTGACGATTCCCCTCTCCGGCAGGGTGCCGGGAAGAGGTTCTGAACCCTCCCGAGCTAGGGTTGACGGCGGCGGCGTCTCTGGAACTTTTCGTGGATATTTGCTCAGGCACTTAGGGTTTTCGCGTCGGGGGGAATAAGTAGGCGAAAGGGCGGCGGCTGGAGACCCCCGAGGGGCCCACACCACCCTAGGGCGCGGCAGAGGGGGGCCCCGCGCCCTAGGTGCTTGTGGGGCCCTCCTGGCTCCTCTCCGTTGCTCCTCGGTCCTTTAGGCGTGTTCTGGAAAAATAGGGACTCCCGTGTAGTTTCGTCCAATTCCGAGAATATTTCCAGACTAGCTTTTCTGGAATACAAAAACAGCAGAAAACAGGAACTGACACTTCGGCGTCTTGTTAATAGGTTAGTCCCAAAAAATGTATAAAAGTGATATAAAGTAGATGCAAAACATGTAGCAATTGGTATAAAACAAGCATGGAACATCAAAAATTATAGATACGTTTGAGACGTATCAGCCCCCGTGAGGTACTTAACCTCCACCGACGACAAAAAAAAACAGTTGTTAGTCAAACCGAGATCCATCATGGTATGACAAGTTCAAACACTCCACTGTACTCCACACCACCACCTCCCCCGACCAACCTAAGCCACATCCTCGAAGGTTCCACATCCACAGCCTCCTTCTCCAACAACAAGGTTGATGGCCAGAGATGATGATCCCGATGATTCACAACGTGATGATGGACTCGATTTATTCCTCACAGAGGGAAGTTTCCCCAGGAGGATCTGTCCTATCAGGGAGCTGTATTTCACTATCTCGGTTGCGCCCCGAGACGATGGTGAAAAAAAAAATGAGGCACTCCCCGAGAGTTTCAGGTCAAAGAAAACTTATAGGTAAATGGGCATCGTGAGTCGACGAACAGTTGGTGGTGCGGTCCCCGGCGCACCCTAGGGGGGTGCGCCAATCACCTGCGCCGCTACGTGGCAGCTCCACCCTATCCAATTTTCTGGCTCCAGGCTTCTTTTTCTCCATCAGAATTTTTAATTTTTCTCCAATTTTTGGAGTACTCAAAGTTGGCCTTTCCTCCGATGGTTTTGCTCCTTTCCAGACTTCTGGTGTTTCCCCTCTTTAAATATATAAATCATGCATTATAACCACATCGTAATGTGAAATATATCATTTAATAAAGGTAAATATGATTGGAAATAGTGAGGCAAAGTGGGTGTATCACTGCCTTGGAGTACTACCCTTGTGGCTCCATTAGATCCTAATCCTTGTAGTATACTGATCGAACCCGTGTAGAAATCTTTATTCCAATGCCACTCGTGTCCAATCTGATTAGCATGTTCAGTCAAATTATATCTGACTAGATTCGTCCTCTTGTGTAACCCTGTAGATTCATGACCACTCAGACACGACTTAACTTACCAACACTTCACTCTTAAGTAGATATGTTGCATTCCCTCTGCCTCATGATATACATTGTCAAGATCAAGGCGAGTGTTTGTCATCCTTGGGATAGCTTGATCTTTCTTTTTGATCTCGTGAAAACGATTATCTTAAACCAAGTTAACTCTTAACCGTCGCATGGACATACTTTTCGAATCCGATCACTCGAGAGGCCCGAGAAATATCTCTCCCCGGGTGGAGGGGCCAATCCCATCTTAGCCAACCACGCCACACAGCTTGCTTCTCGACTGACCCAAAATTTACCTTAGTAACTACCTAGTTACAGAATAGCCTTTGATACACCCTAAGTAATTCGATACACAACTCGGGTCATGCGAGAATCCCAGGTCTTAGGATACGTCATATTAATTGTACTTCAGACTAACAAATGCGAATATATCATTATGTCTCGAAATGGTCCCGTCTAACTCGGTAAGCTTGTTAACTAAATTCAATAATATTGGATTGATGTTACCATGGCCATGATTCACGAAACATAGTCATCATCAAAATCGTATACTAGCAAGGATTTTTGTCCTCATAACCTTATCCTTAGGGACCATTAGACCAATCATCATATATAGTTTCACAACAGATTTCGAAAAGTCATATGAATGATAATGTTCGAGGACGATATAAACAACTTATGAAGGCATTGGGAAATATCATTATCACATGATTGCCT
Organism: Poa pratensis; assembly: GCA_947311845.1. NCBI lineage: Eukaryota > Viridiplantae > Streptophyta > Magnoliopsida > Poales > Poaceae > Poa > Poa pratensis. The sequence continues at coordinate 30,812,788 of CAMZMU010000036.1, read as the reverse complement.
TTATGACATATTTCCAATAGTAGACATCTTGGATGTTTTTGGTCCAGCGGTTGATACCAATTAACTTACGGGAGGAGTATATTCAGCTGGAAGTTGACTGCTTATGTTATTTTAGGGTCAAATATATCCATGCTGATGTGTTGGATGGTAATACTAAATTCCTTTGAAGATATATTTGGAAGCTAAAGTATCACTAAAAATAAGTATCTTGGTGATAATAAGAAATGTTGTGATAACAAGAAAGAAATTCAACATCTATTTATCTCATATCACCTTGCTTGTCTTGTGTGACAAATAGGTCATATTACTTTTAACACATCCCCTCCAACTGAAATAATGAATTTGTTTAGAAATTGTTGAGTGGGGTTAGTAAAAAGAATATTAAGACTCACATTTGGGTGCGAGTTTTTGTGGGCTACATGGAACAGTCAAAATGATGTTATTTTTAACAAGATAAGACTATTCCAAATTTTTGCAGGTCGGTTTAAATGATAACCATTTGATGGGTACTTGGTTCTTCTGCACTAGTAGCGGGCCTCCATGGACTTTGGGTGCGGACACGTTTAGACACGGTCGCTCAGAATATGCTAAAACAAGATGAATGACGGTCTGGCAATAGAAATTGCCATGTATATGTGCTACATATATTATATTTTATTGCTTTAGTTAAGCTTTCCATTAGCTTTTGATAACAACTGTATAGGCCGTATTATCATCTTTTTGGCAGAAATCAACGCTGTTTCGTATATCTTCCATGTTCCTTTCCTCACCCTCCTGTAACCGAAGTGACGATGTCACAATCCTGCTCTTAATTTGTTTTTCTTGTCGTAATCACGTTTGCTCAATAAACTGAAATAGGAAAAAAGAAGATAACATCAGGAAAGCGTGCGGTCCAAACCAACAATGACGTCAATTTCTCTCTTTTTATGCTCTCACTGTTCTAGTTGCAACAGATTCATCTGTAATCATGAAAACAATGATCGGTCGTCGTAGCCCCCTGGTAGCTCTGGTTTTGGCGTTGACGTGCCTTCTCCGGCCAGCTGCGACCGCGGCGAGCGACCATGCCGCGGACCGCATCGTCCGTCTGCCAGGACAGCCGGCGGTAGACTTCGACATGTACTCAGGGTACGTCACGGTGGAGGAGACCGCCGGACGGTCGCTGTTTTATCTGCTGCAGGAAGCCCCCGAGGCGGCCCAGCCGGCGCCGCTGGTGCTCTGGCTGAACGGCGGGCCCGGCTGCTCCTCCGTCGCGTACGGCGCCTCCGAGGAGCTCGGCGCGTTTCGCATCAAGCCGCGTGGCGAAGGCCTCTTCTTGAACGAGTATCGGTGGAACCAAGGTAGTACCTAATTAGCTTGATCGAAGGTTTTTGGCCGGTTGTTACATGTAATTATGCTTCTTGTGTTGGAAAAATAAAGTGTGAACTTGCAGTGGCGAACATCCTGTTCTTGGACTCCCCGGCCGGCGTCGGGTTCTCCTACACCAACACCACCTCCGACCTCTACAACTCCGGCGACAACAGAACAGGCAAGTTATCTAAATGCTACGGCGTGGATACATGACATTCTGTTACACTGGTTCAAATGTAAAATGTTTGCAGCTCATGACTCCTACACTTTCCTGGAAAAATGGTTCGAGAAGTTCCCGCATTACCAGTACCGCGACTTCTACATTGCTGGCGAGAGCTATGCAGGCATAAGTTCTCCTCCTCATCTGCTTAATTAACTCTGTTACTTGTAATGAATCGTCCCTGTGCTTCCGTTCTCCTAATGATTTTTTAAGGCGAACTCCAGGCCACTATGTCCCGCAGTTATCCCAGCTCGTGCACCGGGGAAACAAAGGCCACGAGAAACCCATCATCAACTTCAAAGGCCTCATGGTACGTGATTTCTTCTCATAATTAAAGCTAGCCAGCTAAATTTTCTCGTCGATCTCGTTGCGATTACTCCTGTAGTAAACTGGTGCTCACCGCGGCATGAAACCGTGCCCAATTCATGCATCCAGGTCGGGAACGGCGTCACCGACGACCACAACGACTACGCCGGCACCTTCGAGTTCTGGTGGAACCACGGGCTGGTCTCCGACGAGACCTACCGCCTCCTCAAGGCATCCTGCCTGCACGACTCCCTCGTCCACCCGTCGCCGGCGTGCGACGCCGCGTTCAACGTTTCCACCAAGGAGCAGGGCAACATCGACATGTACAGCATCTACACGCCCACCTGCAACGAGACGGCAGCCACGCCGTCGGTGAGCCGACGGCGGCCCAAGGGACGCTACGTGAGTATCTCTGAACCCCGATTTCATGCGTCGTTATTCAGTAAAGCGAGGAGACGCTGCTTTTCGAAGCTAAACGCCATGCATGTTGCACGCTTCTGCAGCCATGGATGACCGGATCGTATGACCCGTGCACGGAACGATACTCCACGGCGTACTACAACCGGCAGGACGTGCAGAGTGCTCTCCACGCCAACGTGACCGGCGCCATGAACTACACATGGGACACCTGCAGGTTTATTGCAACACAATGCTCGTTCGCTTTCCAGTTTCCACTCTATATAATGGGGAAATGTTTTGCAGTTTCTGCTTCTAGATAGCACAGAAAGGTCGATGCTCTACTATAAGTGTCCATCATTTCTGTTTTGGATGCTTTAGTTTTGTTGGTAACAGCTTGAGGAGAAGATGAACAGCTCAAAAAATAGTAGCACTGCTTTATTGGGCTATGCTCATTTTTGGCTTCACACCTCTATATTAAATGAATTTCAGTGACACCATCAATAGCAACTGGCGTGATGCTCCGAGGTCCATGCTTCCTATTTACAGGGAGCTCATTGCAGCTGGCCTAAGGATATGGGTCTTCAGGTCAGTTCAATACTTTTTGGAAATGGAATTCTCTTATTGATTCCTGGTAATGCATCAGCACTTTACTTTTTGGAAATGGAATTCTTTTATTGATTCCTGTAATGCATCAGCACTTCTTAACTTATTCAGAACACCGTGCAGCTGCTACGATAATCTTTTAGGAATGTCTTGCCAAGATGACAGTAGTCTGATCCTATACATATTGATGCATACCTGGTGCATCTCAATGATTAGATTTTGTACAGTTCAGTTCAGAGCATTTTCTTAAACAAAGTTCCTAATAGCAGTACATGTTAAGATAACAGTACTCTGGCCGCAAAAAAGAAAGATAACAGTACTCTGCTGAACATCATGCACGCTGCTAACACTGACTCAGAATTGCAGATAACGCGTTGCTTTGATTGAACGAAATCATTCAGAAGTCGCCGCTCCGAGTTAATAATTGGAGATGCATTATATATCCATACAGATATGCATAATATTCACCTGTTGACCTGTCAGTACAACAGCAATTGGCTAGAACCGGACCACAGGACATCTTTTTTTCTCACATAATTATTTTTCTGAGATGTCATTTAGAAACACAAGGTAGCTGAGCGTTATTTCCCAGCGGTTAGTAAAATAACCTCAGCTACCTTTGCATGAACATGTAAATAATCTTTGTTCTGTTTCTTTCACATAATATTTTTTTTTTAGCTGATCGACCATCAGTTCCGCCCGGCCGGCCGCAAACCTCAGCTACCTTTGCATTTTATTTTTCTTCGATAAGGAGCTACCTTTGCATGAACATGTAAATAATCTTTGTTCTGTTTATTTCCCAGCGGAGACACGGACGCAGTAGTCCCCTTGACAGCAACAAGATACTCCATCGGTGCTTTGGGTCTTCCAACTACTATTAGTTGGTACCCTTGGTATGATGACGTCCAAGAGGTCAGCATCATTCCACTCAACTTCCCTACTTATATATATCAGTTAAATTATTGAGATGCTCCGATGGGCATGGAGATTTACTAGATCAGTTCAAGTGAGCAGCACATGGAAGTATATATATCTTTCTCATATCTGTTTGTATTATTTCCATATCTTGGGTAATTTTACATGGCCGAATGGAGATTGCAATCTGCATGCAACATGCCGCTTACATTTTATTACTGGACTACATGACATGTAGTTTTAGTTAACTACTAACTGGTGCTTGTTTGATGGATGTGTTGATTAGGTCGGCGGTTGGAGCCAGGTATACAAGGGCCTCACGTTGGTGACAATCCGAGGCGCAGGTCACGAGGTTCCCCTGCACCGCCCGCGGCAAGCGCTCATCCTGTTTCAGCACTTCCTGCAGGGCAAGCCTATGCCAGGCCAGACAACAAGTGCAACTTCGCCTTGATAGTAAAGAGATGTAAACCAATCTTCGCTGTGAAACAACAGAAGTGGCAGAAGTGATCATCAATAAAGTTTTATTTAAGATAAAATGCACAACTGCCTGATCTTAAATTAATAGGGTTAGCGAAGGTTCGACAACAAGCATCATCTGTTCACCTCGACTAGGGAACTACAAGGAACAGAACACCCTAGCAAACAGCACAAGGTGCCTGACCTTAAATTAATATGGCCAGTAAGGTGTTTTTTGCCAGCTTATATTGAATAAATGAAATAAAAAACTATATGCATCACTTTAATGTAGAAGCCGGAGCATTCCCCATTTTGGAAAAAAAAAGCACTACTAGGTCTATTAAAGCGTAAAGGTGACTTGGCTCATGCACCATCCATCCTAGTTTTGGCTTGTGCTACTCTTTGACGTTGTATGTCCAAAGTTGCAAGAATAACAAGATTTCGTATATCATATCAGCGAGATGGTTAATAACTTTGTGTTCGATCAAACGTTTGTTGTGAACATTCCACAATGCCCACGACTGAGCTATGAACATCGTCCAGAGTAGCCTACGGATCTGACCCGAAAGACTAGAGAGGGTCGCTAAAAACTGAGCGGGAGTCGCGAGGCACCAGTTACACCCTTGTAGCATGCTGGCGGATCACACTCCAAGCAAACTTGGCGACGGAACAGTGGAAAAAGATATGAGACGTGTCTTCAGGAGAACCGCACAAGGCACAACAGTCATTCGAGGGGTCATGCCTAGTCTGAATTAGAGTACTGGCGGGAGGTTATGGATAACCAATTGCCAAGAGAAGATTTTATTTTTAGGGAAGTTTGGCCTTCCAAATATATCTAAAATGTGCCACCATCATTCCTTGCGACAATTTGGTGTACATGGACCCCATACTGAACTGTCGCAAAGCGTCAAGGAACCAAGAAATGGAATCCGGACCATTAGAAGCGAAAACTAATCGATTAGATCACCGAGGTGGTCAGGAGTACGACACATACAGATATGGGTGTTAACCACACTTGCTACCGTGATGTACGGGTTGTCACAAATGGCAAAGATCTGCGGGGATTTGTCCTTGAGGGGGCCTCTCCTGCTACCAGTCTAGCCAAAAGAGAGTCTTTTCTCCATTCCGGATCACATGCTTTGCACTAAGCTTAAACATATGCTTGATTTTCTTAAGATTTCTCCAAAATTGGGAGCCCCCACGACTGAAGCACTAGTATAGAACCTTACGTTAGAGCCGGCCCTAGAGAGTCACCTCAGCCGGTTATCATGACCGTCGCTAGGCGTGGGTCTCTAATACGCTTCATTAGAGCCGATTCCCTGGGGCCATCTGTAATGACCTCAGCACCTCAGACGGCCGGGAAAAACAACCGTCTCCAATAACGAAACCTTCATAGACGGTCGGGATTAGCAGACGTCTATAATTGTTATACATTGCAGACATCTACAATTGGTGACCGTCGTTAGCATCCGAACGGTCCGAGTTTTCTCTCCGGCCGTAACAGACGCTATTTGGGCAATATTCGTGTCCGCCGGGAATATTTCCGGGTGTTCCGAGTATTTGGCACTGGTCAACAATGCTATATATGTTTTTTAGAGCAACAGAGAATATTGCGTCAACAAAACCTCAACCAGACAGAGATCACATATAACTAACCAACAACTAGCATATGTATATTCTTTGTTGATGCAATATGTAATATTATATAACATGTCTCCAACCGCAATTTGTGCCAATTAACAAAGTAGCCCGCTATGAGATAAGTGTTCACCATACCCCTACCTTAACAAGATATCAATATGAGCTGGAACTCAATCATGACCTCCAAGCTGAGGTCATTGGTCTTTCTAAGAATGATCAAAACAGGTTGATCAATCACAAAATTATTGCCTTCCATGAAGTTCTCTCACCCCAACTTGTCGAGGTCAATGCGGCTGTCGGTTCTCTTGTTGTACGTGATGCTGACGGCTGCCCGTGCTGCTCCAAGTCGCAGTCCAGCATTGCCCTCAGCCGGTATGTCAGCCTCTTCTGATATCACCTTAGGTAGTTTCTGTGCATGAAAGATAACATAACTATGTCATTTTTCGATAAAGACATAGCTATATACGGATGGCATAGGCGGTTCATGATTCCTGAATGTCAACATAGGAAATTAAAGAGGCATGAAAGAGGTTGTCTTGTGGGTACATACCATATCATGTGTGTTCAAATTAGTGCTCTTGAAGCGAGTCACAAATAAAACTCCAACATAGGCTCCTACGGGAAGAAGTTCAACGAGGTGTTTCTTCTCATGCTTGTTGAGACAAACTCTTTGGGCAATTATGATTATGTCTTCGTTGTCAATGTGATCTTCAGAACTGTCAGAATCTTCATCGGTACTGTCAGAAATCTTGTCACAGTCCTCTTCGTCGTTGCCCCTGTGTATGATGACATGGGATATACTGGGATGAGGTGTCAAGCTAACATTAGAGACGGACACGAAATAATGGCCGTTTGAGGTGGCGCTTCCCATAAGATGGATTTTATTTTAAATCCAACCGTCTCTAGTTTCCGTCTAGCACTGTCAAGTTTGTACTAGTGAAGCTATCAAAGATATCTCTGAAAGGAAGGTACTTAGCATGGATGATCTTAGCACAGAGAGAAACCTCAGACTCCTATAGCTTCCAGACCAATTTAAGCATAAGGGCAATGTTCATCCTTTTGGAGTTGACGATCCCCACACCGACACGGTCCTTTGGTCTACAAACTGCCGACCAATTGACAAGTTGGTATTTATGCTATGGGATCCCTCCGAATAAAACCTGGCCCGATGGGTGTCGAATTGGCATTAACACCATCACGAAGTAGGAATAACCCCATAGCAGACATGGGCAGGCTCGACAGACATGAGTTGGAGATGATCAATCTTTCCCGTGACGACAGAAACCGCCCAACCCATGGTTCAACTCTCGTTGCAAGTTTCGGCACTAGGAAGTTCCATTGGTCTATAGTAAGCTTTTTGTCCGAGACGGGAAGTCCGGGGTACATGAAGGGAAGGGATCGGAGTACCATTTGCTGATAATCCTATCAGCAACCCTTTGCTGGTGACATTCATAAAGTGATGGAAGTGCATCTTAATTAGTGTTTCAGTACTATATTGGATAGACGCTAAACAAGGAAGATATGATATCACGCTCTTTTCATTTTTCAAAAAGGGGAATGAAGTCCGGTCTCTGCATCAAAACAATGCACATAGTCCTTATTTTTCCTATAATCAGAGTTCTTATTAAATAGAATCTGCATCAAGGTGGAAGAGGCAAAACAGTTTACCCTGCTCATAACAGTGAAAACTAAGTAGTTCCAATGAAACTTACCGCGTTGCATGTGTGGAACTCTATCCGTGATTGGCTTGGGCTCATTCACATTGACACCACTGCTTGACATACCTTCAACTCGGCTAAGAAGTGGTGGGACAACTTCTCCTCCACTCCCTGATATCTTGCCGTAAAGCCATACTTTCCCTCTCCATTCTTGTTGCCTGGTAGTTGTGCAATGAGAATAACGCAAGAACCTTCAGAAGAAAATTCTCTCCTTCTTCGATTCTGGATGCTATTAAAGTTGAGACCTCGCTTTAGGCGAAGGCAGGCGTAAAGCACTTGTGTTAGGCCTTTTTCGTTACAAGTACATATATTTGCTTAATTATGTTGTATAAATTAATGTGTTGGACCGGATGCATGTGTTACATCTATTTTTTCAATATGTTCACCATATTTTATTATGATTGTATTTTTTAAAGTTTTCATATTTAACTCTACTATCATCTTATAAAAATATTATTTTGGTGCCACTCTACTAATTTGTTGTTATTATTCGTGTTTTGTGTTATTAATAACACTGAAATAAAGACGTGATCAAGAGGAAGGTCTCCAAGATGGTGCACGGTCGACTTTCTATGCCCTCCTATACCCTCCATCTTCTATGCATCGGGGGATCCTTCTTCCTGATAAGTCTTTCCAGCCCACTCGAGTCAACTCGGTGCTGAAGGGAATGACAATCCGCGAGCTTCTAGAGGGGCGGGAATGACACAACAGACGACAGAGAAGCTTCTAGGCGGCGAGAAGTCCAAGGAGGCAGCCTAAGTCGGCGTCGGGAGGCGGCGACGGAAAGGGTGCGGGCCAAAATTTTACTCGTGCCAAGTTTCCCGAACGATGAGGAAAACTGAGAAATTTGACGCGAAAACTGAAGATATACCATGGTTGAGGGTAATTTTGAGGAGGATTTTTTTTACGATTTTACCTAAAATACACGGGATCTGCTCGGTTTTTTCGCTGGTCAAAACCTTATAATAGCGGTTTCCCAGAGCGATATAAGGGATCTGCTGGACTCTAATACTCGAGATAACGGAAATCTGCTTTGGCGCCCGAGCACATCTACTCCCTGTATCCTGTCCCTACAATGCTCCCAAGATTCGTGTTGTACAGTTCAGAGATCTTCTCTTCAGATTTGTTTACCGCAGTAAAAGCAGGCCTGTGGCCCACATATGTTTCCCAATTAAATGGCGGTTGTGCCGCCCGCCCCACGCGGAACAGATGGACAACTACTGCTATATAACGTCCTGTTCCGTTTACCCCGAACCAGATTCTTGTTGCTGCCTTTTTGTTTATGTGTTTTTGAGATGTGCTTGCAGCTGGCTGACTGGCTGAGAAACAGGTTCCATCTATCCCGAACACAATATTCTTGATTTGTTTTCTTTTTGTTCAGTGACGCTCCAAGCTTTGTACAACCACTGGCCGTTCAGATCTATAAAATTAGGACGTGCTTCTCAGTCCCTTCCCAAACGTTTCACATAACCAACACGCATGCGATTTTTGAATTACCAATTGCAAAGTGTCGTGCCTGATACAGGCTTTACTCATAGCAGCGGAAATTTACTCTATCTACCACGGCCAAATTAGAATCTACTCCGTGCCAGCCAATACACACTACGATCCCTGCATGTCAATCTCTCCCTCCCCTCACGCTGCTCAGATGCAACTATGCATATAGTTCTCTCCATCGGCAGGCAAACCAGCTTGTACAGTTTTTTGTAAAAACTAGTACAGTCGACATACAAAGTACTACTCCATTAAGATCGACAGGAACACTATAGGAGAAGTGGTACGCACAAAATCAGTACCTTCAGAAATAACCCCAATCATATAGACATGTAACCCGGACACTTAGTACACTGACAAGTGAGAAACCTCATATGCACTGACATACATTTAGATTCATCTCACACACCCTTCTAACATTAACTCGGAGCAGCTTTCGGTTCATACCACATCTGCTTCCGAGCAACTTTCGGTTCATCGCCTCAGACATGTGGTTCTCTTATGTCCTGGCCTGTGGCAAATACCTCAAAATCCTGTTCTCTTGCTTACCCCCTCATACAGCACCTTGTCCCTGCTGCTGGTAGGACTCCCTGCCCCACAGTTCTTTGTCGGAGCCTTCAAACCGTTTAAACGAAATAGAAACAGTCACACTTTTGTCAGCAGATTGTTCTTTGTCGCCTTTTAAACGTTCCGTCGGCCGATCTTCAATCCCTAGTCCACCTCTTGCTTCACTGAAAAAGGCCATCATCACCATGCGATCTCTGAAATTACCAGGCAATTTTGCATAGACTTCTGCGCTATAATCACCAAGCCTTACTAGTTCTGTTGCTTGCAAATATAGAGTTGAATGCTGTATGTTGACCTTTTTTAGTTGGTTTCTCTGGTACTAGATGATCAGGAAGTATGTCTCGTGCATCTCTTGTCCACTGGTTCAAAATGTGCAGAGCCAATATCTCATGTATGTGGATAGTCCATCACCTGAAAAAAGGTGGAAAAGGAAATTAGGAACGTGGCCAATTCAAAACAAAGCAAACCAGCATTTACTAAATAGTGTCAAACACCTTGCTTACATGTCAACTCAAGACACCCATGTGTGGGTACGGGCACACTCACAATTAAACTCCAATCAGTCATCTATCATTTTTCATTCGGAAAACCACCCTTCTCCCCTTCTCCCGTTTCTCTGTCTGGTACTGTGTCGCTGTGTAGAGCTTGTTCTTCTCCACCTCTTCTATGGCCTAGTAACCATACTCATACAAAATATTTCCGAACTGATCAAACACCGCCCTCATGTATGTCTTACTTGTGTGCCTTTCAAAAGACAGGTTTACTCTCTTAACAACACCGCTCTGAAAAAATCAACCGTAATCAAATGTGAGTGATGATTTGATTGAAATACTCCTACCCTTTCATATTAAACTACTGCTTAATTATTTCGTTTTCATCTCAAATCATTTTCCTCGTCTTTTCTCATCTGGTCAACAACAACACCATTGTGAATTATGATGTCTTTATTTGACATCAAAAGCTCATCTTAGGGAGCCTTGGCATGCAACAGACTATTCAGTAAAACCAACAGCAAGCAAATGTATGTAATAAAATTAGTACATTCGTTTGATTGGAAAAATACAAATATATCTTTCGGTTAAATCAAACATCCATTGGAGCATGAAAACCAATTATGGAGACGAAAGACAGCAGAGCTGGGAAACGTTTACTGAATTGGAAAGCTAGCATGTAGTAGGAGAGAAGTGCAAAAGATTCTAGCTGTCTACCGGCCCTCTTAGATCCGTAGCTACAGAAATCTTAGTGGAGATGGCACAACTGCGTTAGCACAATCTAAAATTTATATCAAATCCAGGACTCATCAGCACCTTGCGCTTTAATAGTCTCTCATATCAAACAGTTAAGCTGTAACGACATGATTTTGAGAGGAAGCACTTTTGTTCATTCACATGAGAAAACTAATTGCACCAGGGGAACCTGATATTGTAAAAGTTTATACATGAACCTGCATATAGTAGAAACAATCTTATCTGTAAGTTTTCAACTTTTCATGAGGCTAGATACAGAAACAACAAAGAAGTCCAACGTACGACATAGGCAAATGCCAGAACCATTTCAATTTGTACACAACTTGCAAAATTTTGAGCAAGGTCCTGAATCTATCTTGTTTAAGACTCGATCTCCAAGGATGAATAAAACAAATTAAATCCACCCTCTGGACTAAGAATCATTTCCTGTGCTATCTTAAGTTAGATAAGACATGATATTTATTTCTGGCAAGAGACATTGAGTGAATCCTGAGCTCACAAAAATTACGGGAGCGAGTTACCGATAGACCTATATGGCGTCGGCGACGTGTTTTTTTGTGTGGCAAATGCATCAATGTTAAAGCATTATTGTTCACAAAAATGCTGACAATGTTCAAATATGCAATTAGGACTTATCTCAGTGGAGATTTTTCAGTTAACAATATTGAGTGCATAAAGTGATACATTTAAAGAAATGCGAACAGAAAAATGAATCAACGATTTCTCTGTAAATTGCGGACATTCGACTAAATGCTGGACTTGCTAAATGGTAGTGGGCGGTCTGTATGCTTCAGAAAATAGAAACGTTTGAATATTCACACGAATAGTATTCTTAAGACATAATTTCTGCGCATTGCACACTGCGAACTCAGTTGCAACGACTGAGACAAGTGCTAATGGAAGAGGAACCACAAGAGAATAGATCAACGTCGCTATTGATGAGGCTGACCTCAAACTCTCATTCAGTAGAGGCTAGGCTGATGGCATACTGGCCAAATCGGATACGCAGTGATTCCGCTATAATTTATGACAAATGGCAGGATAGAACAATAGGACATATTGCATAGTTCTGGGCTCAATGCAGGTCAACATTTGCTCAATTCAGGTGTTTACTCCTGCTCTTTGGAAGCTACATGTAACCCCCTAGAGTTGATGTCTTTCTCTTAATCCCATCTCATAGTAAGCTTGGATAATCACTCTAATAGGCAAGCTATTACCACTGGTCTTTGTTTCTTTCACCGTAATGTGAATGTGATCAAGCTGTGGTTAATATCTGGTATTATTGATATTACTGTAGGTCTCTCCAGTATCGTTGCTTCTCAACCGACGGTTGGTTTATCTGTTCATGCAATCTAGTACGATTGAATAAGCAGCTTACCGCGTATACTTATGGACAAACCTCTTCGCCCACCCTGGGGCCTGTGGGTTAACTTTAATCAAATCGTTGATCCTTCAATTCAGGAGGCGACTTGCTGCGGACGCTTGCTATCGACCTCGGCCCCTCATCAAGCCGATTTTAAGCCTGAGCTTCGCCTACGCTATCCGCGGGAGCCGCAGGCATTTGCTCCGCCACGCTGGGGTATTCGGTATCCCCAGCATCCTCTCCCAATGGGAACCTAAGAACATACCACTGCCATTTGTGATTTTTTTTCACATGCCCTAGGCGCTAGAACACCTGCTAATCAAGATATGCAGAGTACAAGATCCATTACCTATCGACTGGATCTAGCAAGAACCCGAGCCCTTCCATCTCCGCAGCTCGCCGGGCCAGCAGATCCATCTCCGGCGCTCCACCCACCACCCCCACTGCATCCCCTACGCCATTCCCCAGTCTCATCTCTCGTGCAGAAGAAATCTAGAACCGGTACCAGTACGGCAGTATGAAAATCCTGTTCCCAGTTTAATATGGCGTCATGTTTCTGCGGGACATGAAAAAAGGGAAATCCACACGCCGTCTCGACGGACGACCAAACGAAGCTTCATACACGGGCCCGCAGTACAGGACGACAGCTGAAACTTACCGCGCGTTCCCTCGATTTTACTTCCCCCACACTTGCCGACAAACTCCCGATGCACAAATCTCAATGTAACATGGTCAGTACAGATAACGGGTGCACATGTGCTCGGGCACCAAAACGCCTCTCCCTCGAGATAAACTGAAGTTTGTCTTCAGGGCGATGGTTTTAGCGCCCACAGTGGCACAGTACTACACTACTACTTGCTCAAAGATGCCTTCCTCACAAGTGTGGTAAGAGCCTGGAAAGGCAGGAAGAGCAGAGAAAGGATACCAGATCGAGGGATTTATTTAAGCCAGCTGCATCGGGGCTTACCAGGACACCGACGGCGAAGACGAGGACGGTGAAACCAAGACAAACTCCAAAGTCTAGTGGAAGCCTCCAAGCCGAAGAAAACGACCCTGAAACTGTTCGATTATGATTTTCTCGTCGGAGCGATCCAAGCCGACGAGAACGGAGACATCCACACTTTCACTAACTAATCTTGTCATGTTCGATTTCCTCGAACGATATATAACGAGGTTCTCTACGAATAATATCCCAGTACGTTAAGGCGAACAAGGTTGCAGACTTGCAGTTTGTTTGTGGTCGTCTGCAACTAGCCAACATTCCGAAGCAATGAGTTACCATCTGGAGAAGACCAGGAGTGAATTAACACAGCGGAAATCGTCGTTTTTGGAAGAACAGCAGGAAAAGGTAAGAGCAAGGCATCTACTCTCGAGTAGAGATTTCGGGCTCCCCGGGACACGATACTCTATTTAAAAAATCAAAAATCATATTTATATGTTTCTAAAAATCTGAAAAAATGCTGCATGTTGTCAAAAATCATATTTATATGTTTCTAAAAATCTGAAAAAATCTAGATTTGAAATAATTTATATTCTGATCTACACAAAAGTGATAAATATGTACTTTTAAATCTCCAAAATATACAAGGTTTTATCATTTTTGTGCAGCTTGGAACATAAAATATTCAAGTAAAATTTTTGCATGTTTGTGGGATACATAATTAAAACCATGCATGATTTTTTTTTCAGATTTTTAGAAACTTATAAATGTGCTTTTTGAATTTTTAAAAATAGAGTGAGCACTGGAACTTGGGAGCGAAAATGACTTTCCGTCTACTTTTTAGTTACCTTTCTATGTGAATTCCTGTTGTGAATGGTTGCATCTGTGTTTCCACTGATTGTTTAGATTTTGCTATTTCACGCATTAAAGGGAAGTGTCTATTTGCAAAATTCATCTGATCTAAACATTGAAATTCATGTAATTATAATGGAATAAACAAAATCTTCATGTCAACTGGAAATATCGACTCCTGAGTAACTATGTTTTAGTTAGTTCAGAATGTATCGCTCCTTTTAATTGAATTATGATATGTGGAACATACAAAAAAAAATCATTCATCAACTTCGTACCCCCTCGGGTCGTCCTCTCGCGGCTACTCTAGAGGAAAACTCAAAAATGAATGAGCGCCTAGGAGAAAATAGATGCTACTTTTATTGAGAAGAAGCTGAGGATCGAATCCAGATTAAGGTAAAGGAAAAAAACCGCTTTGACCCCGCGTGCCCCCGCGTCGCCTCCCCGAGCGAGGCGACCGGGGGGCCACCTCCTTCTGCTCCGGCCAGGGTCCGGCCCTCCTCCCCTCCCTCTCGCCGCCGCCACCGGCGGGCGCTGTCGGGCATTGCCCGCGCGGTGCCATGCGCGGCCGGCGGCGGCGGTTCTCTTCTCTACTCGCGGCGCAGAAGCTCGGCTCGGCAGGCGGCGCTCCGGTGCAGGCAGGGTGGCGGCGGGGCGACGGCGCTGCCTCTTGGCGGCGAGGATGGCTGGTGCGAAGCTTGCCGACGTCGCCCTACAAGCCCAGATCTGGGCCCTTTGGGCCCGATCTGGGTCATGGGCGAGCTGGCTCGGGCTTCGACGTGCCGCCTTCGGTTGGACTGAGAAGCAACTCGGGACGGGGATGGTGGCTACGACGCCGTGTCTGCTGCAGCGCGGCGGCAGGAGCGTCACGGGCCCGTTCTGGGCCCGACCGGGCAGGTTGGCCTGGTGTGCTCCCGCTGCTGTGTCCGGTCGGCTACTACCATTGGCGGTGGAGGTTGTTCCCTCCCACGTGGCTGTGATACTTCCGTCCCATGTCTACGGATGTTTCTCCTCGGTCCGGCCCGTCTCGCAACGTTTGTCATGGTGAGACGTCGATGAGGGATTCAAGACCGTGGTGCCGCTTGTTGGTGGACGGTGAGCTTGGTGGAGCCAACGGTGTGTCCGGGGTAGTGGTTCGGTTGGGAGAAATCCCTGTCGGCTCTTTGCCGACAACGGCGCGGTGACGCCTGCGAGCGCCGCGGTCCTTCTTGAAGGGCGTCCGGTGTACCCCTTCCCACTTCCCTTCGTGTACCGGGAGAAATCCTAGGATCAGTCCAGGCAGCAGCGTCGTCGTCGTCGCTTTTCTTCTTGAAGGTGCTGCTTGGTACGAGGCCATTCGGAGGCTTAGGGTGCGGTGGGTAGGCGCAGCGGTTGTGAGTCATCGTCGCTTTCGTCGATCTGGCGTTGTTGGCTTTAGTTTCTTTTCTTTTTCTCTTGTTTTTCTCTTGGGCTGGATTGTGCTGTTTGCCCAACAATGATCTCATGGTTGTATGGTATGTTTGCTATATTAATATAGCGGGGCGTAAGCCTATTTCGAGGAATCCAGATTAAGTAAGGCGTGACTTCAAAGGAAAACTCTGACCATCCCCCCTCATCCTCCTCTCCCTCGATCTCCTTGCAACCTACAGACGTTGCCACACGGCTGCCGGTGAAGGAGATCATATTTTACTACCATTTTATTTTCGAAATGTCAACCATTGTACATGCCCCTAGCGCGGAGGGATGCTCACCCGTAGCAACACGGGCAATTGTCTAGTTTATATATAAAATTTGAAACAAAATAGACGACTATAAACTAACACTTTGGCCTAAATTGCGTGTTCCCTACTCGCAATCCTTGTCAAACAAGAGAAATCTCGTCCCGCCGCCTTGATTTGCTAGAACATCAGTCCCAAAAATTGGAAAAAGTCCAAAACGAACCTTCAACTTGTAGATGAAAGATAAATCGAACCCCGAACTCTTGATCCTAGAAATTGGCACTCTGAACTTGTCAATCCCGGTCTATTCTAGACCCCTATACCTGTTTTCCCCTTCAGAAAAAAAACTCAAACTGCTATTCTAATTGACAGCACTGGCCCACATATCATTTTTATCTTTAACCTCCAGCTTCTCTTCGCCGCACCAAGTCAACGCTGTTGCCTCTGGCCTGCCGCTTCTAGGTCGATGACGCGCCGTCCCTCTCACCCACCGCTGCCCAATCCCCCGCGGGTTTGTCAGTAGTGCGCCGCCGCCGCCCTAGACTCCCGCCTCCGCCACCACATGCGACCCACATGTCCCAATCCGCTTCTCGATTTACACGGCGGCAGCATAAATTGCTACGGCCAGTGGTGGATGAGGCCGCGGCTCCAGCGGACGCATGCACGCTCTGCCTGAGGACCCGCATGAACTGCACACGACATTGGGGAGAGCTTGGAGACGCATGACGTGCACGTTGGACTGCTGCTACTCCTGGATGCTGCGGCTGGTCGGGGTCGTTTTTTTTTCAAGAACACGCAAGAGAATTGCGTGTCTTCTTTATTAAGATAGGAGAAGCATATTTACAAGAGCCAACCCGAGCCAAGGAACCACAGGCGATTCCTTGCTCAAACACCACACTGATTACTCACTAATCCTCGCGTCCACTCCACAAAGCTTAGCTCTACGCCACAGCTCCCACTCCTCTCTAATCTTCCTACAAACCGTCCACGGTAGAGAGGCTACCTTGTCGAACACCCTGCTGTTCCGTTCGAGCCACAGACTCCGCGCTACCAAGATGATCAAGGAGTTCACATCCTTCTTTTTGTCTCGTGGCACTGCTGCCGCCAGCGAACACCACCAATTAGCTAAGCTGGACTGCGCCGTAGGGGTAAAACGATGTAGGCGAAGCGGCAGCAACACCTCATACCACACTTCTCTCGAGAACGAGCATTGCAGCGTCAAATGCTCCGCTGATTCCTGTTCCTGACAACACAGCGGGCAGGCGGCCGGATGGTCGAGTCCACGCCGAGCTAGTCTGTCGGCACTCCAAATCCGCTCGCGCAGGGCAAACCACATATGCAACTTGTAGAGCAGCGGAGCTCCCGACGACCACAGCTCCTTGGCGGCAGGGAACCCCACTCTCCCCAGGAAGAACGCGCCGTATGCCGACTTGGAAGAGTAAACTCCATTACTGGTAAGCTTCCACGTGAACTTGTCCTCCTCACCCAGCTCCTTGCCGGCCACCAAGTCCCACACCTCCAAGAACTCTGCGATGGCGGGGATGGACGGGGCGCCTCTAATACCCGCCACCCACCTGTGATTGGGCAGCGCCTCCACCACCGTGATCTGCTGCGCCTCCACACTGACAAATTCCATAAGGTGCGGGGCGAGCTGTGCCACACTCTATCCGTCAATCCACCTACTGGTCCAGAATTTCAGATTTCTGCCGTTGCCCAAGTCGCACCTCGTACAAGCCAAACAGAGCTCCTCCGCTTCCGACGCTAGCCTGAAATCCAGTCCCTGCCATGGTTTATCCGCCCCGGTCATTTGCAACCAGCGCCATCGAGCACGTAAGGCGTGATTCATCAGCCGCAGATCCTTCACACCCAAGCCGCCGAGCTCCTTTGGCAGACAGAGCGTGCGCCACGCCACCACGCAATGCCCTTGGCGAGCTTCCGTCGACGCTGACCAAAATAAACCCCTCAGAAGCTTCTCCGCGCACTTAAAGAACCATGACGGCAAGTCCAGCGATAGCAGGTGGTAGATTGCGGTGGCTGAGAACACGGAATCTACCAGAATCAAGCGCCCGCTCTTCTGTAACAATGCTGCCTTCCACGACGGAAACTGCCCCGCCAACTTATCCACCAATGGCTGCACATCCGCTTTGGCCAGTCGACCGACAGTCAAGGGCAGGCCCAAGTATTGGATCGGGAAGTTCTTGACTTGGCATTGCAACACATCCATGATTGGCTGAAGGTCAATTCCCTCACATCGAATCGGCGAGGCGGAGCTTTTCGCCAGATTGCATCTGAGGCCCGAGGCACCGCCAAACAACTCCAACAACTGAGTCGCTGCCATCGCCTCGCCCACCGTGGGCTTGATGAACAGCACCACGTCGTCCGCAAACAGGGACAACCGATGCCGAATTCCATGCTCTGTCAGCGGCGCAAACAACCCCGCCTCCTCCGCCAATCTAAACACCGCATTCAGCACGTCGATTACCAGAATGAAGAACATAGGAGAGCTAGGATCGCCCTGCCTCAGTCCACGGGCGTGCCAGAATTGATCACCCGCGTTCCCGTTCACCAACACCCTCGTTGATTGTGTGGACAGCATCGTGGCAAGCCGCGCCGTCCACCGAGGTCCAAAGCCCCTCTTCCTCAAGACTTCTAGGAGAAAGGGCCACGCTACCGAATCAAACGCTTTAGCCATGTCCAGCTTCAACATCAGAGCAGGGGAGCGGCGACGATGCAGGCTTCGGATTGAGTTCAACATCAGAGCAGGGGAGGTCGTGGTCGTTTTTGCTAGGCACTTTTTCTTCTTTGATCTCTAAGGTGCTGTAGCTGCTGCTTGTGAATGTCTTGCTGTTGTAGATAGAGCTGCTGCTCTCCGCACTAGCTGTACTCGGTGAACCCACGCGGGAGAGCTCGGAGACTCGACGCACACTCCGGCACGGGCTGCTCCACTCCGGCAGCGTGTTGTGCTACTCGCAGCGCAGGCCGTTCTCCACTCGCAGCGTGTTGTGCTACTCGCCTGGCTAGCAGAGCCGTGGGCACCGGTGGCGTACGAAGGTCGACGATGCGCAGCCGGCGACGACCAACCTGAGGCACAAGCGCACGCAATGGCAAATCTGATAGATGTAGGAAGGGGATAAATATGACACGTGGAGCCGAATCCTCACTAAGAGTAGCACGTTATATCGGCCGGGATCGTATGATTCCCGGTGCGTCAAACATGCACAGGGTTTAAAATAGATCGGGATTAACAAGTTTAGAGTGTCAATTTACAGGATTAAAAGTTCGAGGTTTGATTTATCTTTTGTCTATAAGTTGAAGGTTTATTTTAGACTTTCTCCTGCACATGACACTGTGAACAAGCCGATAAGTAACAGCAGGACGTACGTCGAATCAATGCTCAGCAGCCAACTGCCCATGGATCTGAAGGCACTTTGAATGAATGCAATGAACAGACGTGAGGCGATTGCATTGCCCAGAGGCGAGAACGTACAGCACGAACGTGTCGATCGTAGCACCACTGCACTACTATACGTGTGTCGGTCGTGGCTGGCCATCACGCCATTAATTTTTAGATAAAGATCACGCCATTAACGGCGCCCGCAACCACGCTCTCACTACCTGTACCTGCCCTTGTCATGTTCGATCTCGTCCAACGATATATAGTGGGGGTCGCTCCAGCTGCGACCATACTCGTAGTAGCAGACTTGCAGCTCTCTGTGGTCTTCTGCAACTACCCTGCATTCCGAAGCAATGAGTTACCTGCTGAAGAACACCAGCAGTGAAGCAACACAGCTAAAAGCGCCATCTTTGGAAGCACAGCAGGAGAAGGTAAGAGCAAGCGGTGCCCTTCCCAGCAATCTTTGTGTGAATCCCTGTTTGGCAGGGTGTTGCATCTGTGTGTTACCATTGACAGTTTAGGTTTTGTTATTTCTCATGGCAATTAACACAGTATTTCCAAGTCAGTGCTAAAAAGTATATAATCTGAAGATTCAGATTCGGATAAGTATAAATGGATGACAGGATCTTTATCTAGCAGCTATATATACTGGCTTAAATAACTCTTTCTAAGTAAACTGCTAAATGATCACTCCCTTAGATTTAATGGAAATATGGTTCCATAAACCTTGTGCAGCCATGATCGGCGGAATTTGAACATTTATCTTCTCGTTTAACAGTAAAACATGTACCGAGCGAAGCCGGTGTCGTAACTCCCAACTTTGTGGATGATAACGTACAATTCTAATATGTGCTCTGTTTTTTAACAAATAATGGACACTGCAGATCCATGTTGATCTTCTAGCGATCTCGTACCTGACCTTCACAAAATCATGTTCAGTTGCTTCCATCTCAACTCTGATGGACACCGAGAAATACATCTGAAGTTTCAGCTTAGCTTGTAGTATGTAGATACTAGATACATCCATTAAATCTGGATTTAGTTTGTAGCACTATGTAGACGAATCTAAAATCAAAATGGATGCTGTTTTGCCTACTCCGTACGTACTCTCCATCGCACAATTTCAGGTGCAATCCTGGTGTTCAAAATTTATAGACTTTGGCACACGGCACACTAGTGATGTAACTAACTTTTATCCTTGATTTGGACGTGTACCTGCAGGTAAATGAAGTGCGTGGTCTCCTCGGAACTCTGACGGAGGAGATGCCGAGCTTCCTGTCAGACAACACCATCCGCCGCTTCCTCCGCGCGAGGAACTGGAGCACCGAACAAGCGACCAAGGGTCTCAAGGAAACTGTCAAATGGAGGCGTGAGTACAGGCCGGATGCAATTTCCTGGGTCAGTAAAATTTAGCATCAAATTAGCATTTAAATTACTTTATCTCCAACTATCTACTCATAGCTGTGTGTCCAATTACTCTGCTTCAATGGATTGTGTAAAGAACGCTTCTCTGTTTGGAACAAATGGCAGGAAGACATTGCAGAGATGGAGGACGAGGCCAGGAGAACACATGTAGCCGATTACCTTGACAAGAATGGTAGAAGCGTCCTCGTATCAAACGTGCCAATGAAGGTAATTATGCGCCGCAATGACAATCTATCAATGGATATTGGTAAAAAGAAGTATATAGTATGTTTGACTTTGTTCTAACGTTTACTAATTTGTACACACAAACAGTCTAAAGTCTCCTGGAAGGAGCAGATAAAGCACCTGGTATATATCCTGGAGTATTTCGCGATGAACTTTGCAGATGAACAAGATGACTATGTTGTTTGGTTGACCGACTTCCGAGGCTGGTCGATATCGAATACGCCATTCTCCGCGACCCGTGAATCCATGCACATAATCCAAAACTACTACCCAGGCCTGATAGCCGTCGCTATTCCATTCGATCCTCCAAGGATTTTTGAATCTTTCTGGAAGGTATGTGAAGATTCCACATTGATATCCAACGTTCGTGAGCTTCAGAATTTACTGATATGTCGGTGAGTATCTCAGTCTTATCTCAACTCTGCCGTTAATTGCTTTGCAGATAGCTAAGAAGTTCGTCCAGCCAGATATGAAAGAGAAAGTGAAGTTTGTGTATGCTAGCAAACCAGAGAGCATGAAGGTACTTGCTGACCTCTTTGACTTAGATACGTTGGAGTCTTCGTTCGGAGGAAGAAGCACCAGTACTGCCTTTGACATCAACAAGTATGCCGAGAAAATGAGAAGAGCCGACAAGATGAGAGGAGCATTGAAAGATGAAAATGGCTACAACTGACCTCCCTGGGCATGACCGAATTCAAGTTCCTTGTGAGCTGTACATGAACTCAAGTAGCTAATGCAGATCTTGCCTGCCCGCTAGCTACTATATATATGTAACCCCGCCGATTCTAATGAAATCTTAAACCTCATCCTCATGAATATAGTAACCGAACTCTCTTACGGAAACCCGAAAGTTTGAAGTTGCAGTTGCGATCTCTCTCTCTCTCTCTCTCTCTCTCTCTCTCTCTCTCTCTCTCTCTCTCATGTTTGCTCACGAAACAGAAGAAATAAACCAGACACAAGAATTTGGTGCAGTGTTCAACCTTACTGCTTTTCTGTTTTCCGCTTCTGGTTATTATGATCGAGGCCAACTCCCCTCTACTGGGTCATGCCATCCCACGACGAGAGCGTGCACCTTGACGATCCTACAATGGCGGGCGGAAGTGTACAAGACAGCGTCCTCAGTTCCTCACCCAACCAACGAGCTAGAAAGTAGCTAACTGAAAACGACTAAAATCCTAACTAACTAAACCTGAACGTGCCTGTCGTCAACAACAGATGAAACGCTACGGTAAACATTGACAGGGTTCAGACTAGTAGTGTTTATTGATGGTCATCGTGTAGCGCAGGGTTTAAACAACACTTCTCCCCCTTAAACCTGCTGCCCAATGACGATCCTCAGGACTCCAATTTTTTTACCAAGCTCGACGAATTTGGTTCGCCCAAAACCCTTGGTCAGTGCGCACGTGGTCGACATCCATCTCTCAGCTTCAATGCGTTCACGCGTGTAGAGAAACTTGTGTGGATGTGATCCATGATGCACCGGGTTCTTGCACCGATGGCGGATTAGTTGTCTACCCGTCAGTTCCAACTTCGGCTGCTTAGTGCCCGCGAGCTCTGCCGATGAGCATGTTCAGCCACACGCCCTGGCTCGCCCCAGCTGCCGCTGCGACCTTGCGACGTACTCGGAGGAAACAGCCACCACCCTGATGTTTACGAGGCTGGATTTTCGCCGACGAAGAAGATGATGTGGGAGGTGCTCTTTCTGTCATTGATGTCGCCGGTGATCGCTGTCGCTGAAGCCGATCAGCCGTGCACTTTCTCCTCCTTCGAACCTGTAGCCGTAGTCAAGTGTCTGATCGGCTTGACCACTGCCCAGTGCGCCTTGTCGGGCGCCTCCATATGCCGGCTCATGACGCTCACTGCCCACAGCATGGGCGATCTCCGGGCGTGTGTTGACCGGGTAGCGGAGACTGCCGATGATACTCCCGTAGTTGGTGGCATCGATGATTTCTCACCCTTCTACCTTGGCCAGCTGAATGCGGTGCTCCATCAGTGTGTCGCAAGGATGATTTCTCACCCTTCTACCTTGGCCAGCTGAATGCGGTGCTCCATCAGTGTGTCGCAAGGATTGCAATTGCTGAGCCCGACGCGCTCCAGAATCTTCACGACATAAGCGTTCTACGACAGGGTGATCTCCACATTTTGCTGCCGAACCACGATGACGAGGTAGTAGATTAGAAGGCCATGTCGCTCATGTCGAACATTTCTGCATCTGCTTCTTGAAGTCGTCGATGTTTGCTGGATTTTTCGATGATCACCAGATCATCGACATACACACCAACAACGAGCAGGTTAGACTGATCACCTCGATGGTACACCCCGTGCTCTAGAGGACAACGAGTGAACCCAAGTGACACTAGCGAGGCATCCAGCTTCACATTCAATACGCACGGTGCTTGACGAAGACCATAGAGGCCGGGCTTTGTGCAGCCTCAGGACATTACCAGCATCAGCATCGATGGTAAGCACGGGGGGCTGGTGCACGTAGACCACTTCTTGGAGCTCGCCATTGACAGACAACATATTTAGCAGAATTGACAAATTCATCAAAAATACAGACAAATTAGCAAACTGAGACATATTTTGATGTGAAACGCCCTAGGAACTATTCCACCTCAAGACCACCAAGTCCTCCCTAGTGGACTCGTCACTCGAGCACAAGCCAAAGTGGTCGGACAGCCCGACCTCCGTCCGGCCAGATGCCTAATGGGCTCAGGGAGGGACCCGGACATTGCGTTCGGCAAGCATGTCTGGGGGCCCCATGTCAGGACCCTCCTTGGATCTGACGAGATAGGATCAGCAAGAATAGCGATTTGAGATGAATTAGGCATAAAAAGGGATAATTTGCAGGACTAATTTTGAGATAAATTGCAGGAAAATAAGAAGGGGCAGATAAACTTTAGGGTTTTGATTTCTTGGTTGATAGCACACGATACAAGGCTAGTCTTATAAAGACATAGCTAGCAACAAGATAACAACATAGCTAGAATACCTAAAGTACCCTCATAGCTACTAACCCACTAATAACCCCATATTACATACTTATCCTACTCCCTGACATTGCTTTCCCCTTGAAACCATTGTTCAACAATGGATAAACAAGTTTCTTCAGAAACTTTCATCCTTGCTAAGGAGGATTAAATGTGATCAGCCAAAGAGCAATTCCATTGAATTTGATGTCTTCGTGCCAACACAAAAGGTGCAGTTTTTTTATATGAGAACCGGTCTATGCCAGGATCCCATATACAAGACAATATTGGATATGCTTCATGTACACCAAACTTCAGAACACTTATGCTACATCTTGTTGTACTCCTCACACTTTCTAGATTCCAAAGCAACTCTTCCTTGTCGTTGCTCAGATCACAAGGATGTTGACGTGGAGATATATCAGACTTGAGAAATGAGACATCTGGCTTATTGTCGGAGATGTCATGCTTGTCGATGAGCACATCTTGCTTCTTGAAATTTATCTCGGATATCTCATCAGCGCAGTGCACCGTTGCTCCTTGAACAGACATAGAGGTTGCCTGGGTGCTCTTTTCGTTTTTGATCTTGATGGACATGTCAGCATGTATAACATGATCATGTGCAAATGCAAACTCTGTAGCCTCTACGCTGAATGCATTGTCCGACATCTTGTTGACGCACATGGAGGTCCATCCATTATCAGGTTTCTTCTCATTTTTCAACCTGAATACACCAATAGAAGGTCTCTCAGAACTACATATTGGCTTGGTGAAGCACTTGGAAGCCTGTTCAATTTTTTGTTGCTCTTCTTCATATGTCTGTTGATGAGGAGTACCAGTGAAGACATCAACGAATACACTTGAGCAGCCACTTGTTTTGTCATCATCGACATCGAATACTGGCAGTCGCTCGAATGCCTGAAACTGCATTTGGTCAGTCGCAATAGCAGACATGGGTGAGTGTGAGGAGTGTGTCTTATTTTCGGATGCCTTCCTCAAGTACTTGGAGGTCTGTTCAGTTTGTGGTTTGTCATCTTCATATAGTTGTTGCTCATGAGTACCATTGGTGAACACTGGTATACTGGTTTGCCCCCGCTCTTCTGAAATATGCATTTTCATGTGAGGACTAGCATGTTGAGAGCTGTTGTTGATTTCCTCCTTAGACATGTCGGCAACGTCATGGCTTAAGTGGTCAATTTCAGAGAGCAGTGCACATGAATAATCATCAAGAATTTGTCATTCTATAGGATCTGCATGCTTAATATCCAGTTGACAGTAAGTATGGTATAGATACCAACCATGCGCAGCTTGCAAAGCATTATCAGCCATGTAACCATGTTGGTATTGGATTAAGAGTTTACGACCATGCTGACTCAATGATTGAAATATCATTTCCACCACTCCACATACAGAGAATATGTGGTTGAGCACATCAATAGGCACTGGATGTTTTACATGATGCATCACCACACTTAGCACTCTGCCTTGAAGAGTTGGACAATAGCTCCATGTCGTAGCACTCGTTTCATAATCAGAGCATGAGCTAGTGTCGAGTATCTGGTGGTGTTGACCTGGGTGACTGTTGGGTTGGTTCCATTGCAACGAGCTAGCCAGTCCACTGTCCATGCCATAACTTGGTATTGGCATTCCATCAAACATATGCAACGCAAGAGAACCAGAGGTAGCAGCTAGTTGAATATCTGGCTGCCAACCCATGCTCTTGTAATTTGCTGCTGGGAGGCCTGGCACAGACGTAGCGGAAGAGGCGGAGCTTAAGAGCCCTGTTGTGGCGGCGGCGGCGGCGGGGGTCGTCTCGAGGAGACCTAGTGTGGTGGTGGTGGCGGGGATCATTCCTAAGAGACCAGCGGTGGAGGTGGCGCCGAAGAGGAATGAGGCGAGCGAGGTGGTGGGCTGAGATGAAGTTGGTGGTTGAAAGGTGGATGTTGGGGTGCGGTTCTCTGGAATTGGGCTAAGCTGGTTTGGTGGTGGGATCTGAGGTGGGGTTTGGAATCCTTGCGAGCTTTGTTCAGTCACCACGGACGAACTCTGCCCTGTACTCTGCTGCTGCGTGACTGTGAGGCTAATCTGAGCTACAATATCTGTGAGCGTGGAGAGAGTACCTTGGAGCGCATCGACAGATTCTTGTTGCTGCTCGAGCCTCCGGTTGATGTTGAGTACCACGCTAGGCAGGCGACTTGCAATTTCCTCCTCGGCCTCCGCTTGAGATTGAGCAGCCGCCAGTAGCGCGGCATCTTTGGCCGCTGCGGCCATCCTCTCCTGAGATCTTGTGCGCCTATGCGTCATGGGGGTGATTCCGCAGAACGAGAGCTGTGTAGATCGGGAGAGCAGCGCGCAAAAGAGGGATTTTACGCCCCAATCAAGGTGATTTGGGAACCTCCATGAACGCGTGCGCCGCCGGTTGTATTTGGTGGTCGAGCTCTGCTTCCTCTGTGGCGGTGGCCATCCGATGTTGCGAGCGGGTACGTCGGTGAGGCATCGATTGGATCTGTTCCACGGAGCGAAGGTCCTATTCAACGACCGGATCGAGGGATTTTACAACCGGATCGAGAGATCGGGTAACCTCTGACGGCGGACGAACAGGGAGGTGTGGGTGGGTGTCGCTCGGGGGAAAAACTGATCGTGATACCAATTGTCAGGACCCTCCTTGGATCTGACGAGATAGGATCAGCAAGAATAGCGATTTGCGAGGAATTAGGCATAAAAAGGATAATTTGCAGGACTAATTCTGAGATAAATTGCAGGAAAATAAGAAGGGGCAGATAAACTTTAGGGTTTTGATTTCTTGGTTGATAGCACATGATACAAGGCTAGTCTTATAAAGACATAGCTAGCAACAAGATAACAACATAGCTAGAATACCTAAAGTACCCTCATAGCTACTAACCCACTAATAACCCCATATTACATACTTATCCTATTCCCTGACACCCCATGTCCAGCCATAGCCTAGACTGTCCAGCCAGCCGCCTGCCTGCGCGTGTAGTTTCGGCAGCCACCCATGTATCTCGAGCCACTTACCCCTTCACCAACCCCCCATTGCCCCTAGTACTATAAATAAGCCCTTTTGACATGTAACACCCCGACCCACCCCGGGCTAAGCCTGTCACCCCTGGCAGCTCTCTAAGATCTCCAGACTGGCCCCACAGATCAATAATAGTCTTTTCTGTGCACTTTGTCCTCACTCGTGCGCACCCAGGAACGAGTTCTCGGTCGGTCACCCATCCTAGAGAGTTGTCAGGGATGACAGGCCCGGACCGGGGGTGGGCCGGGGTGTTACATGACCCTAGCTAGGGCTAGGGTTAGACCACCAGCTTGAGGACAGTGGCGGAGATCTATGCGGCGCGGACCAGTGGCTACATCAGCTCTGGTTTTTTTTAGAAATGGGGAGAAGCCCAAGCCTCTGCATCACGGGGATGCATACGGCCATTTTATTACAGAATTTGAAGTATCAGGTTCGACAGAATACAAATCATGCGTCTGAAAGAGTAGCAATAAACACTAGCCTGCGAAAAACAAAAAGAACAATCAAACACTTATGCATCATTTAATCTATTGAAGATCTGCCAGCCAACGAAGTTGTAGAACGAAGTTGTAGAATGCTCGAGCGACCTCCTCAAGCCGGCCACACCCAGTAGCCACTTCCTCCCGTTGCTCCAAGGGGAGGAGGAAGGACCACGCACCAAGCAGGGACGTAGCCTTGTGGATGACCTGCAAATAATTCATATGTTTTGTTTTGTTAAAAACCAAATCATTTCTACACGTCCGCAGGGACCAAAGTATAGCACACACGCCTACTCGTACACGTGCTTTATCTATTTTTTGCATCCCTCTCAGCCAATTCCCAAACATATTTGTGATATTAGCTGGTGGTGGTAAATTAAAGGTGAATTCGACAATTCTCCAAATAAAACGTGCTAAAGGGCAGGTTAGAAACAAGTGTTCAATTGACTCCGTTGAGTCACAGAATTCACATTTCGTGCATCCTTTCCATTTCCTTTTTAACAGATTATCCTTAGTTAGGATTACCTTCTTATATAGAAACCACATAAAGATCTTAATCTTTAGCGGTACCTTCAGTTTCCAAATATACTTTCTCAAAAAGACCGTATGATCATTAACCAAATCATGATACATCGATTTGACTGAAAAAGACCATTAGGGGTTAAGTTCCACACAAATCTATCTGGCTCTTCAGACAGTCCAACTTGCATGAGACGCTGAATCAAATGCACCCATCTTTCCCAGTTCTGTCCACTCAAAAAGCGTCGAAAATCAATATTTAAAGGTTGTGCCGAAAACACTTGTGAAATCAACACATTCTTATGGCACACTAAATTATATAGAGAGGGATATTAAACAGCTAGTGACGTATTCCCTAACCAGACATCCTCCCAAAAGCGAGAGGTCATGTCATTGCCGATAACAAAATGACCACGCGAGAAGAATTCATCCTTAACATCCATGAGGCCTTTCCAAAAAGGAGAATCAGTGGGGTTACTGGTCACTTGTGATAAAGTTTTGTGTCTAAGGTACTTATTATGCAACAATTCCTGCCACATTCCTTCCTCATTCAAAAGCTTGTGAAGCCATTTACTTAGTAGGCAATTATTCTTAATATCAAAAACCTCTATACCCAAACCTCCCTGATCCTTAGGTCTACAAACAATGTTCCACTTAGTTAAGCGATACTTCTTTTTAATAAAATCACTGTCCCAGAAGAAACGAGACCTATAAAAGTCCAATATTTTGCGTACCCCTTTTGGTACTTGGAAGAAGGAAAACATGAACATCGGTAAGCTAGTGAGCACCGAATTAATGAGGATAATGTTGGATGTATGCCCAAAAGGCAATGAATTTATACATCTGATTCAATAATTATGATTTGTATTCTCTATGCTATAACTGCAGTGGTTCCTGAATACGTAATTCGGAGGAAAGCTCACTCGCACGTGTAGGGAATATGAACACGTAAAATATACCCTAGTTCTTTTACGGACTAATTTGTTGATTGCATGATGACTGTGCTTTCCTAGTCATGTACATTGTTTGTGTCAGCATCAATGAGTGGCATATTATTGCATAATAATATGGCCAGGTAGACCCAAGTTTTGGTATGATAAGAGATTCCGTTAAATTATCTTTTTGTCCTTAGCTTTATCACAATAAGGTTATTATATAACTTGTCCTGTAACCATGAAGATATTAGGATTATGCATACTGGAAGAGTTACTTTGGTACTGTCAACACTATGGCCATAACTGGGTAGTAAAACGGCAGTCACTAGGTGTTCCAAGGCGTGTGTGTATCCTAATATTATGAGATGGGAAATTACTCCTCGGTGATTAGAGAGATATGCCCTGGGCCCTCTCGGTATTAAAAGGTATCCAATATATTCAGTAGGCAATGCATGGTGAAGTTGCACCGTGTGGGATATCATCATACGGAAACGAGTAAAGGGAACTTGCTGGTTAACGAGATAGACAAAGATGTAATGAATCAATGATTGATTCATGGTGACATCCACGGATCTATATCTCGGGCGAAGTTTTGGTATCGCGAGTAATGGGAATAATATATTAAATAACCAGCAGGTTCAACAGAGTGTCTTCGCATAACGGTAGCAGTTATTCAGATCGTCCCGGGATCTGACCCTGGCCGGTGATTGGATGGGAACATCCAATTATAGCTACACGTTATCGAACCTGTAGGGTGGACACGCTTAAACTAAAATTGGTTAGTTGTGTATTTTGGTTGATCTGGAACATGGAGAGAGTATCACTGGAATAGTATCTGCGTGATGGATATGAATATATCAGAGAGATAACATTATGATAGAAGTTGCTATCACGATCAGATTTATTCCGAGGGTTTATATAAGAAGAAAATATTTTTCTGGAGTATTTTGTCAGCGGACAATGGGTGTCCCGGATCATGTAAAAGTGTTTTATATGATAGGTAATTAATTCAGTGAAATATTCTGTAAAAGGAAATATTTAAATAAGAATTAATTATACAAAATATTATTTAATTAATATTCATTTATTTAATAGATAAATTATTATTGCAAAAATATATAAATAAAATTGGAGGGCCCTAGGGGCCC
This sequence comes from Poa pratensis, assembly GCA_947311845.1. Lineage (NCBI taxonomy): Eukaryota > Viridiplantae > Streptophyta > Magnoliopsida > Poales > Poaceae > Poa > Poa pratensis. The sequence goes on along the minus strand of CAMZMU010000036.1, from coordinate 30,782,886 downwards.
ACCAAGGTAGCCGCAGCACCAAGTGGTGGTGGTGGGCTAAGGCGACGAAGGGGGAGGCTCCACCCAGCCAAAAGCCTAATGGGCCATACGGCCCATGTGGGGAGAGGCGGCGGCGGTGGTGGCCAAGGGCGGCCGGCCTAGGGCGGGCCCCACCCGGCGGCGGCGGTGGTAGAGGCGGTGGGGGAGGGGAGTTGGAGACCCACTCCAACTCCTCCTCCCAAACCGAATTGGGCTAGGGGACTTTCCCCTTGCCCAAGTTGACTTGGACAAGGAGAAAGCTTTCCCCTTCCCCAAGTCCCTCCACCCCTTGGGCCTCCTATATAAACCCCACCCCCTCCTATTTGGTGGAGACACAAGAAACTCAAATTCTCTCAAGTTTAGATCCCTTCTAGTTGGATTAGAGGAACCTCTAATTAGAGGCAACCTATCCGATTGGACTAGATCTAATCTCTCTCTCTATCCTTCTCATGTGTTGAGATCTCCACCTTTATATACACCAGTAGTGCTTCAAGCTTGGACGACGAAGCCCTGCTGAACCTTTCCCGGTGTATGCGTGCAAGCTCTCGGAGGGGTGATCCGTCGATCCCGACGGTTGACCCTCACTCTGCTGGATCAAGGTGACAAGGCGAGGAGGACAAGGCGCCGGAATCTCTCTACCAGGCTTGGTTGAAGGAGACGGCGACAGGCTACATCAACTACGTCATCAACACTTCTTCCGCAACTTCGGTGTTGGTAACGTATTCAATCTAGATCTTTGGATCTTCGTATTCGCATGTATCTTCATAGTAGATCTTGGCAGTTGTTGCGTAGCTTTACGGAAAATTTTAATTTACCGTACACGCAATCCAATAGTGGTATCAGAGCGATCTATGCGTAGATACATGATTTGATCTAGAGCACATGGTGTGCGGGCACCGCATAAGTTTGTGCGGGTATGTTATCGAAGTCTTTTCTTCTAACATTCAAGTTATTTATGTTGCTTCCCAATATGCGGTCTCGTCTTGTTTCCAACGGCATAGTAAGATCTCGAACTTCTGGTAATCGCGGACCTTCCGGCTGCTCCTAGTATGCCGGTCGGCGCCAACGAAGTGCTTCAGTAGCTTCGAATCTTATTATAGTTGGCCTCGTCGACTTGATAGCGGAAGGGGCATGTGGACTAGGTCCACACGGGGTCATGTGCTTTGGCAATCGTCTGGATTGGGATCCACAATGTTTTCGTAATGTTGGGATCAACAATCACCCCGGAAGGTCAATCTAGCAACATGAGTAATTATGCTTGGTGAGGACTGTAGAATTTCCGGCTTGTCCCGTTGATCCTACAGCCACGCTAAAATATGGAAGACAAACGTTAGAAGCGTCTAACTCTGTTTTGCAGGACATGTGATGTGGTATAGTCTCGAATTTATATTTTGTTGACTAACCTTGTTTTGTTGGCCGGCGTGCCATTCTTGTTCGTCGAGCTATGGTGATAGTGGAGGATAGGAGAAGGCATGCAAATGTCGTGAACCTCGACATGGCCACATCGGTGGAGGCGCCACCGGAAGATGGAGGAAGAAGACTATACTACATCACGAAGTGTTATTTACTTGTGCATGTTTTATATCTGTTTTCTTGCTCTTTCATTGATTGCGCATTATTGTGTTTATTAGGGAGATTCCTCGGTAGCTGTAGAGTTTAATTACTTGAGCTAAAATTAAAAATATCAAGGAGTTCGTGCTCTTCCAACACGTAGCAGCGTCAAACCGGATGCTTGTCATCGTACGCCGTGTATCCACGAGTAATGTGTGCCAAGGGTTCGGCAGGCGTGCAGTGTACCGTACCTGCAGCAAAAGCGGTTGGTTGTCTTGATGTTCGGGCATAACTAGTTATGAGCTCGGGGCACATACATCGAAAGATGAAGCGGAAGTCACGGTGGGAAGTGATTGGTCTGTTGACCTACCCGTTGTAAGCTATGTTCAATGGCATGTATCCATCCATTGATCATATGTTGAGCGTGGATTTCGTATACACTAATTTGATCGTGAGGAATATCAATTTTAGTGGGAGCACTTTTCATTTAGTTTTAAATTTACTAGTGCTAGATAATAATTATGAACATGTCTGAGCGAACTTAATTGTTGTAGATCAATGTCTAAGATAGCACCCACGTTTAACCTTGGACCACTGATTGAGAAGTGAAGGGAATCGGGGTAGGCTACGCTAGCACAAATCGAAATTTCTACCGCGATTATCCCAAGGAACCCCTGCAAGTAATCGATCACGGAGCACGAATTACCTCTCGACGCGCAGTGCAGCGGAAGACTGTCGATGTGGCGCGTCGATGCCGTGTAGTCGTACTACTCCTCCTCCTCGCGATCCCACAAACAGCACCTCGTGGATCTCATGAACGATTCATCCAAGCGCCCCAAGTGTGGCGCCTCCAAGGTATCCACACATACAGAGATGGAACACCGCAGTCGGCGTGCTAGCTCCGATGGCGCGATCTGGTGGAGAGAGTGCGGCGGCTAGGGTTTCCACTGGCGTACCTTTTGCTGCCCACTCCTCTCTTATATATAGTCCTCCTAATGGGCTTCTATATTAGAGGCCCATTAGCACTATAAACCCAATAAGAGATGGATCATATTCAAACTCTGTTCCATACCCCTTAAGTGTGTGACCCTATAGGTTCACGTATAGATGGACATGGCGCGAGTACACTACTCGACCAATAATCGGTAGCGGCCTCTAGCAAGACGTGCCGACTCCCAAATACACGTAAAGATCATATCGGACGAACCTTCCACAATATTGTACACTTGTTCCTTTTGCCTCACGATATTGATTAAGCTCAAGGTGAGAACTTGTCATCCTTGTAATAGCTCGATCATCTTTCTCGATATCCATGACACGGAATCCTTGAAACACGGTTAACACTTAACCGAGAGTACGGCCATACATTTTCTGGATCCGGTCATTCGAGTGGCCAAGATATATCTCTCCGTTGGACGGAGGGCAAATCCCATCTTGATCAACCATGACTTGCAGCATGTTTCGTGACAAAACCGAAGCTACCTTTATGGCTACCCTTTCACGGTGTAGCGTTGGATAGCCCCAAAGTAAAGCCCTTACGCATCCCAAGCTCACGCGAAGATCTCAGGTCTAAGGAATCAGCATACACATTGTATGAGATCAGCTGATGACATGAAAGAACAGATATTCTCACAGTGTCTCATGGTGGGTCAGTCCAACTCCATGTTCGTAGCATGAGTCCACATTATTGATCGACATCTCCATGTCAATGATCCGTGAAACATGATCATCCATCAATACATGTGCTAGTCACTGAATCATATGCCTCCCTCATATGATTGTTGACCAGGAACCTATTTAGAATAACATCATAGAGATAATGGGTTTCACAAATGAATCACGTATTCATTAACCAATATCATGATAGTTTATTCAAGGGACGGAATGACAATTATTCTTTTGTCAGAGATTCATAAACATGTGGAAATATCATCATCAATATGATTGCCTCTAGGGCATATTTCCAACAGTCTCCCACTTGCACTAGAGTCAATCATGTATCACTATACAAGAATCGAGTAACACTTACTCATCTGTGCATCTAACACTTAGATTGTGGCTAATGCTCTGCTGGCGGCGCAATAACATTTGTTGCCCATGCATAAATTGCATATAATGAAAGTCGGCCTCTCGCATGGAACAATTCCAGCTTACCGTCTTTTCAAACCATAATATGAACGATTATGAACTTGGTAATGAGCGGTAACATAACTCTTTACGAACAGCTCCACTAACCATTAGAAACAATCCTTTTGTGCTTCCGAAGCACCCGAGGATTTATACCATAGTCGAGTGACTTTCACTCAGATTTGACTGATATTTGTTCATAACACTCAGAACAAATTATACATCCTTTGGGTATTCATCATGAAAATTATGCTGACATACTAATTGATGAACACTTCAACAATCATTACTTCACCAAGAAACTCTTTTCTTATGAAGATTATAAGGATTCAATTATTAGAATATTATCCCGATCTACATGTCTCCACATGCATGATCAATATGAGTGTACTCCCACTAATCTTGTTGTAAAACAAGACTCCTTATTGTATTGGCAAAATCAAACATTTTGACTAAGTCAAACAATAATGTTCACTCACAAAAGATTTTAGCATCACAATAGACTAGAAGATTTCATTATGTTCAACAATTTGAACTTGAAGAAAACTCTTCACGACTACTTGTGTCAGCCAGGTTCATAACCTTAATGACATGCATAATCTATTACGAGTGTAATGGTTCAAAACCATTTTCTTGAGTTAGGGTCCATCACGCTTCTTCATGTACAAGTCGTATTACCGTCGAGTACATGACCTGTGCTCTCTGGGTGGACGCGTCTCAAACAAATTTGAGTCGCCTCGTGCTCCCACTAATTCTATTAGAGAAACAATTTCTCTAAGAAAGATATTTCAGAACGACAAACATTTTGCCCTCTTCATAACGCTATGATGACCTCATGAAACGACAACTCAGGACGCCTCCTGATCAATATCATATACGGTGTCTTTCATATGGTCTCAAATAGCAGAACCCAATTCTACATTAGAACAACTCATTCTTACGTGCAACGGAAAAAGAACTTCGGACAAGAAAGGTTTACCATTGATCTAACCATGTCTAACAAGGTTTGATCATATATATACCACCCGAATGGTCCAACATTTGGATGCTTCGATGGCTATAGCAATAGTAGAACAATTCCACATTGCTACACATGGTTACCATGTACAGCTCAAATATATGTCTATGATCAAATCAAAGAATATTAATTATCTTGCCATACTCTTAATTAATGTTGTGAAACTATACGACTTTGTCAAAACTAAGATGAGTAGTCCATTCGCTAATGGAGTACTCCCACTCAACACATCATTCATTATATCGAACAACTCTTGTTCTCTATTTAGAATTTATAACCTTCTGTCAAACGACATAAGTTATGCATGTGATGAGGGTAGAAACATGATAACATTTATCTAGTTCCATTCACAGGTTTGACAATAGCAACAATTGCAGCATGTAAACAGCCAATGTAGCAAATATTGCCGCATTCACTATTGCCGCATTGCTATTACGAAGACCATCTTCGATCACTGCTTAACCTTTCGTCAAAACCAGCTCAAGCATCGCATTGCCCGAAGCAATCGATTAAGTATCAAATACTAAAGAGCTTGTTAGACAATCAACAATGAGAATATTCACAACAAAAATCACGGACAATGAAGTCACACTTCCCTTGCCCACTTTCTAGTCCTCGGAATTCATGCACCTCTTTCCTTCAATAACTGCGAACGACTAAGTGCCACTCATCGTCATGAGTTAGAACAGTGATCGGATCATTGGACACAAGCTCATGCTCAGGATCATATCCCAAAACATGCTTTAGTCCTAACCTATCATTTTAAAGCACTTGTCTCGGCATAATCATCACATGATCAATGCCTATTCTTAATGCTCAACTCATCTATCACATGCATCTAATGCACTTTGGTCCACCATTTATTCACGACAATCATTTGACAATCAAGATGAATGAGGGAATCAAACATTAGTCAACACTTGACACGCGGAAACATTTTCCGTATTCTCAATGTAACTAAATAATTTAATTACATGGAGATCGACCGAATTTCCTTCCGCTATCTTGCATCAACAACATCCCGAAGATGTCAAACATCTCGACTTTTTGTTTCTTTCTCAAACATGCCTTTTAGTCTAACAATCATATTGTAGACGAGCAAATTCTCATCTTGCTTCAAAAGCTCAGAGTAGTTTGCGGCAATTAAGAGAATGCAAGTAATAAGGAAATGTGATGCTTCATAAGCATTTCTTGAGTAGCAATAAGACACAGCTAAATGAACAAGTACACTTTTAAATATATTCCAAATAACATTCTACTTGGGAACAATTCTCCAAATATAGCATCAGCCAAAAATAGTTCTAACTATAATCGAACACACATAAAACTATAAAACTGAATGTAGCCATATCAAAATGAATCTATAACAGTAATATTCATGCAAATCTGAGATGTATGTTTATGAAGAAGTATCTTGCATTAAACTATTTGATAAAAGATACTCCCACTAAATTCCGTATCCCTCATACGACCTTTAGTGATTCAAGATCCACATCGAACAAGTCTACTAGTGAGCCGGACGCTTCACCGCTAGAAGACAAGGTAGATCGGTAAGCAACACTTGCTAATCATATCATCATATGACTCTTGTTGTTGGATGACATCTCTATGTCTAAATGTCCAACCTTTATGCCCCAAGGCGCTTAACCGTTAAGATTACCTTGATAAGTTAACCAACCCTTATGCGTGTAAGTATCGATACAAACTCATCTAGTCAACGAAAAATGATGGCACCCTACTGTCATAGGCCCACCATCAAATGTAGAAGACATGGGATGGTGCAAGGTTTGGTTGGGAGGGCATATGTTTAACTTAATATTTACGAGGAATCTACTCTATTATGTAACAAGCATGGCAAGCAACAAAACAATAATAGAAATAGAACTTGCAAAGTAACAAGAACAAACTGAAGGTAATCAAATTAACTTTAAATGTGTGCACCTTTTGCAATGACGATCTCTGTCGCCACATTTTTCTCCGCTTGCCTTCTTCACGATACATCATATGCATCCGGGCGCGAATACCATACCATAACACTTTATAGTGGCATGCGCTCAATGCACATCATATGTGCACAAATGGACATAACCATATTCTCATCATTAACCGCAAAACAATTTTGCATAGAATCAAATTCTATAATAATGTGAAATTGGTAACACATACTGCTACAGAAATTATACTCGAAAACAATTCTCGACAACCATATCCAATCACACAAGCACGCGAGAACAAATTCGCCGGCCAATATGCAAGAGGAACAAGTAATTAATCTAATTAATCAACAAGCATGTATATATATATATATATCTACTGCGTTATAACACTTTATAACCAGTACATGAAAAACGAGTAACATTTACCCGTGCTTTGTCTTGGAACAACCTTCCATCCAATCAATCAAATTGATACTTTTCGGTCTCCATAATCACGTATTGCCATATAGTCACTAGAATACAATATTCAAGTGAAACAACAGATCATATCTAATATGGTAAACACGTATACAATCAGAAAACAACTCGGTCCATCTTGATCAATTATAATTCATCATATGAACAAGAAGAGATCAACTATTCTTCTGAACACAAGTCAGTACCGGGTACACGAGTAATCAGCAATACCAATTGATTCATCGTATGTACCAATGATAATATATAAGCCAAAAGCCACCGATCCATCAAATGTATCATTCCAACATCTATATGCAAGGCTGATTACGCACGCACGGCCGGCTAGCAGAGCATATACAAGAACAATCAGCAGATCAACATCTACTGCTACACATGAAACAAGTATCACCTGCCCGCTTCGAGTGCATATCACTATATGAACTCTTAACACAGCAGATTACTTGCACTGCCATATGGCCGACCTTTCGGAAGATCACTGATGAATCAGTGATGATCACATCTCAATGTAATCTGATCTGCCGATGACACGGACTGTTGCGCTCTCCGCAGAATTTTCAGAAACAGATCATATCTGCTAGATAATTCAGAATCACAGCCACCCAGATTGCAGTACTCCGGCCGATCAAAACAGTGGTATGGATACAAGATTGCGTCCGGCCGGCCGACATACATACCAGTAGATCATATCTACTAGATCAACAATGATCAATCAGTCAAGAAATTCCTTCGGTACAATACCAGTAGAAGATCCCATCGATCAATCAAAACAGAACATTTTGCTTATAGATCTTATCTATCTACCTGCAGTCTGTATAATAAATTGATCTATCGAATAGAATAATTATCATACTATCTGCCCGTGCGCGCATCAATATGCAATAGGAAGTTCTGCTCGTTGCCATATAGCTTAATGGTCAAAGAAGCTCAGCTGAATTATCAGATCGTATCTAAGAATATCAGCAGGCCAAAATACCTCTGGATCGCTGCCGCCTAGCGCCCGGCCGGCAAGGAGATGAACACTTCAAATCCAATCAGCCTCAGCCATAATTTCCTTTGGTGATCGGACCATTACAACAGGCAAATATCATATACTGGTGCCTCTGCGAGTGCTGGACTGCTGGTCAGAGCCAATTGATCTGATCCATCTCATGGATTGCTAGCAACACCTCTGATCATGAAGACCAACGCATCACATGCGTAGGCAGGTAGCAACAAATGCATCAACGCATATCTCACTAGGAGACAGAAGAACATGCATCGGTCGGTCTTGGTAATCAAAGACCTTTACAATTTGCCACGCTTTACTCTGGACCTTTACAATTTGCCACACTTTACTTGACCTTTGATTATTTGCCACATATTAGGATGATTCCTTACTAATTTGCCCTGTTTCTCCTTTTACAGGTATATTGATTTTTTTAACTCCAAAATACATTGTGAAATACGGTACAATGCGTACCCTGTGGGCTGTGGCAAATAACAACTGGCTGGACTGAACCAGGTTCTCCCATCGATCGATCAACAGGGATCGTTCCCCTTGTGCAGCGGAGGGGAAACAAAGGAGCTCAGGCGCGGCGGCGCAACCATGATCAGTGACCACGAACGGCAACCGCCATGCATGTAACTCATCCTCTTCCGAAGTTTCGCTCCTTCCCATCATCTTTTGCCCTATTTCCCATGCCGGATGCAGTTGAGAAATTTATGGTTTTTGAAATCCAGTTGTGCAATTGATTCAGCAGTACATGGAGACAGAGCTTTGAACTGTCTTGTTTGTTAATACGACCTGTACGGCTGTACCAAACTGTACGACCGTACCTGCAAACAAAGACTAATCTGATTAGCATTAGCATAACCGAAAATTCTTGAGCGATCGTGTCATCCACAATGTTTAGTAGTAAGTGTCATCAGCAACGAGTAGTAGTAACAGCCTAATAGGGAACCAAAGAGGCACCTTAAGACCATGATGTTGTACAGACATCAACCTGTACAAACCACTGAATTAGCAAATCACCACATGGCTTATTCGATACGCAGTCATCAGAGCAATATGTAGCTGTCATCTCCAAGAGAAAACGAGGGCATGTTTTGCGTTCAACATGGTTGAGGGGCGGAAGGTGCAGCAGCTCTGCGGGGAGCATGCTTAACTTCAGGCACCGCTAGACCCGACCCTGGACGAGTCCCCTCCCACCGCTACAGTAGGAGGCGATATTTCTGGATCCACTTGCTCTCCCACCTCGCCGTCGACGATTTCGTCGGTTCCCTCGCCCTCCGCCGGCCGCTCCGGCGGCGGGAGGGTGGGGGAACCCGGGATCTCCTCGTGTATATAGTGTAGGGAGGAGTTGGTGCCTAGCCGGCGGCGTCCTGGAGGTGGTGGTGTGTCGGTGGTGGCTTTTGCAGGTGGTGCTCGACCCTTCTGGCGATGGAGCTCGGCGTAGATCCATGGCGGGGCACCATCTTCCTCGCGCTCGCGGTCCCGGTGGCCGCCGTGCGCGTACCCCGTACTGGAGCTCGGTGCGGCGACTCCAGCTGAAGATCTTGATCCAGCTGATCTCGGAGCACGACGACGAGGAGGTCCGAGGAGCAGGATGGAGGCTCCCGGAGTTCGAGGACCGGTGACTTCCCTCTCGCCAGGGGTCATCCTCTGATCCAAGGTTCAATGGAGGATGCGGCGGAGGCGCGCCGCCGGAACGTGCTGTTCTTCATCGACCTCTTCGTCCTACAGGAGGACCTTTGTGTAATTTCCATATTTCTGCAGGTCTCTTCTGCTTTGCTCTGATGTATTAGTTGTATCCCGCAAAAAAAAAAAAACTTCAGGCACCGCTAGAGTATCAGGTGGCAGAGCTTTGGCATGACGCCTAGCTGCCTCGATCGTGGTGGGCGCGCCGTCAGTGGTCGCCGGCGGGAGGAAGGTCGTCGCGCCTGGTCCGTCCGTGGTGGCCGGTGGGCTGCGGCGACGCTCTTCTGTTTCCCAGAACGGGACGAACTGACTCTGGGAAGGAGACGAAGGAGACGTGCGTTTTGATGGATCAGTCCGGGGTACCACGTACCGTATTACACAGTGTTTTTTTGGAGTTAAAAATTTAATCTATACTACTATTAAAAGAGCAAACTTCGCCGGATACATTAAATCTATGCCGTACAATTTCTGATCAACGAATCAGATTCTTCCGTCTGTGTTGAGCTCAACTCAACACATCTGGCGAATCGTTATTTTTTCTTTCCCCTGAGTTAGGCCAAACAAAGGAGACCGATTCGTCGCTCTGTGTGGAGACGAGACCGAGGCGTCGCTCTAGGTGGAGGGCCTGCTGGAGCTCGTCGCGGCCGCACGACCGAGGCATCGCTCTGGGTGGAGGGCCTGTTGGAGCTCGCCGTGGTCGTCGCGGCCGCACGCCCGCGCGCTGGGCGGCGCCCTCCCCTTCTTCATACTCCCATTAGGGAGGCTGGAGGCACAGATACAGCACGGACTCCGCCACGGCGACTACACATGTTACAGGTGAGTGCCCTTGTTCCCGATCCCAACCCAGTTGCCGCCCACCTAGATCTGCTGCCTGCTTAAGTGCTTATCTTCTCGATTGTGCCATGCTGCCATGATTCTCGCCTCGCTGGATAAGTTCTATATAGATTGGGAGGCCTCGCGGGATAAGTTCTATATAGATTGGGAGGCATATTACCTTCTATCTTGTGCCCTCAGATGTGTGACTTATGATGGAGTTCTTTCATCAATTTGTTCCCCGAGATCTAAATTGTCCTATGAAAGCCCTGCTTCGTACTTGGTCTAATTGAATTCAGACATTTAATATGGAGTATTTAAAACGACATTAATCCTGCTCCGGTGTTGCTGGTGCTGGACTGTTTTCCTGATACATGGGGGAATTTCTGTCCTATCAAATGTTAAATGACATAAGTTAGTAGAATGCAGCTCCTGTATGTTCTTCTTTGTCTGAAGGATTTAGCATTACTTGCAGGAGATACTGTAACGGCGCGTCTCAGAAGGCTTAAAAGTCTCTGAAGTTTCTGCATGGCCGTGGAAAATATACCAAGAGGAATATAACAAAGTCAACAGTGAAGGATGTGAGGTGTGGTGCTTTGTCCTGATGATCTGCTATACGCCTGCTGTATATGTTCATGCTTCACTTTGATATTTCTTTCCCCAGTGTTACAAAAGAGTAAAAGGGAAGGGCCATTCAAAGGACAGATGAAACATTTTATGGTGCACTATGCGCTGACCACTACAGCATGCATTTACATGCATTGCAGATAGTCGCACAACCGCATGCATTTCTGTAAATTGAAATGGCTTCTGTTGTTATTGTCGACATCTAAAGCCAATAAAGTCATTCCGTGTCTTGCAGAGTAGTGAGAGGTTCGAAACATCATTTGGTTACTATATACCTGTGATATCACTTTAGTTTATTAGTGAAATGCTTCTTTATTGTTTATCCTCACTTTCGCAGTACATGTCTTCTGTATAACGATAACTGTTGTGAACATTGTGCAATTGTTTTTACAATTCGGTGCGCAATTTACCAGTTCAATTTTGATATAGCGACTTGGTTAGGTCTGAAGCTATTTTAACACGTGAAATTAGGTTTCTACATGTGGTATTTTATATAGGTCCAGGATCGAAGCTGGGCACGCTGTGGGTGCACGCATCAAAAATATTTTCTTTGTTAATGAGATCGTATATTAACTGATTTGGTTTCACTTTTTCAATTTTTATTCATTAGGGACAAAATTGTGCATGATTTATTAGGGTTGCTTGTGATGTTTCAAGAAATATTTTCTTTGCTTGAAAAAGATTGTATATTAATTGATTTGACTTCACGGTACGCGTCCAGCCGTCGAGATTTTGCAATGAGCAGTCCACGACTCTACACTCCTGCTCTCACCATCCTCTGATTTTCCTCTAGCAACCACCTTTCGTGGCTTTTCGCCTCAAGGAAATCGCGGGGTGTGGCAAACAACATTGGTCAAGACATGTGTCGATGTGATACTGGAAGTGCTCCTCCTTATGTAGCTCCCACTGGGCTGAGGGCATTTTCCACGGCTAAAGAAGTAATACATGTAGACTCTGATATTTTCTTTACTACTTATAAATTATCCACTTTATAATTAAGACGTGCGTTGCACATACATTTCAACTATGTACCTGTAAAAGGAGAAACATGGCAAATTAGTAAGGAATCATCCTAATATGTGGCAAATAATCAAAGGTCAAGTAAAGTGTGGCAAATTATAAAGGTCTAGAGTAAAGCGTGGCAAATTATAAATTCTCCCGATCGCGTCTGCCTGATCATATACCAAAAGAAACTGCAGAAAGGGACTAGCGCATTCCGGCCGGCCGATCAGCAGATTTACAATAAAAATCTAATCGGTCGCTCCATATCATGCGCCCAAAAAAATCCGATCCGCAAGCAGCCGGAGCCAGCGATCCAATCGACCGGAACCTCTGCCTCTTGTCCACGAACCAGTCGCACGAACAGTTCGTACGAACAGGAACACGAGAACAATAGATCGCATCTACCAGCGCAACAACATCTTGCGCCGCCGCATAACTCCTTATGCGCTGCTCCAAATCGAAAACTAAACAGGAAGTCTCTGATACCACTGAAGGGAATCGGGGTAGGCTACGCTAGCACAAATCGAAATTTCTACCGCGATTATCCCAAGGAACCCCTGCAAGTAATCGATCACGGAGCACGAATTACCTCTCGACGCGCAGTGCAGCGGAAGACTGTCGATGTCGCGCGTCGATGCCGTGTAGTCGTACTACTCCTCCTCCTCGCGATCCCACAAACAGCACCTCGTGGATCTCATGAACGATTCGTCCAAGCGCCCCAAGTGTGACGCCTCCAAGGTATCCACACATACAGAGATGGAACACCGCGGTCGGCGTGCTAGCTCCGATGGCGCGATCTGGTGGAGAGAGTGCGGCGGGTAGGGTTTCCACTGGCGTACCTTTTGCTGCCCACTCCTCTCTTATATATAGTCCTCCTAATGGGCTTCTATATTAGAGGCCCATTAGCACTATAAACCCAATAAGAGATGGATCATATCCAAACTCTGTTCCATACCCCTTAAGTGTGTGACCCTATAGGTTCACGTATAGATGGACATGGCGCGAGTACACTACTCGACCAATAATCGGTAGCGGCCTCTAGCAAGACGTGCCGACTCCCAAATACACGTAAAGATCATATCGGACGAACCTTCCACAATATTATACACTTGTTCCTTTTGCCTCACGATATTGATTAAGCTCAAGGTGAGAACTTGTCATCCTTGTAATAGCTCGATCATCTTTCTGATATCCATGACGCGGAATCCTTGAAACACGGTTAACACTTAACGAGAGTACGGCCATACATTTTCTGGATCCGGTCATTCGAGTGGCCAAGATATATCTCTCCGTTGGACGGAGGGCAAATCCCATCTTGATCAACCATGACTTGCAGCATGTTTCGTGACAAAACCGAAGCTACCTTTATGGCTACCCTTTCACGGTGTAGCGCTGGATAGCCCCAAAGTAAAGCCCTTACGCATCCCAAGCTCACGCGAAGATATCAGGTCTAAGGAATCAGCATACACATTGTATGAGATCAGCTGATGACATGAAAGAACAGATATTCTCACAGTGTCTCATGGTGGGTCAGTCCAACTCCATGTTCGTAGCATGAGTCCACATTATTGATCGACATCTCCATGTCAATGATCCGTGAAACATGATCATCCATCAATACATGTGCTAGTCACTGAATCATATGCCTCCCTCATATGATTGTTGACCAGGAACCTATTTAGAATAACATCATAGAGATAATGGGTTTCATAAATGAATCACGTATTCATTAACCAATATCTTGATAGTTTATTCAAGGGACGGAATGACAATTATTCTTTTGTCAGAGATTCATAAACATGTGGAAATATCATCATCAATATGATTGCCTCTAGGGCATATTTCCAACAAGAAGAAGCCCCTGACTGTGAATGGGAGCAACTATGCTGATTGGGTTCGTGCCCTAAGGATTGTTCTTAGGAACGCGAAGAGCGAGTACGTTCTCGATGGCCCTCTTCCCGAGGAGCCGGCTAACAATGCGTCAGAAGCTGAAATAGATGCGTACACCTTGAAGTGTGATACGGCGATCTCTGTTCAGTGTCTCATGTTGACATGTATAACCCGAGTTGCAGAAGAAGTTTGATCAAACTCCTGCATACGACATGATTGTCGCACTCAAGGCCATGTACCAGACTCAGGCTAAGACTGAGCGTTATGAAATAACGAAGGCACTGTGGTCATGTCACATGGCAGAAGGAGGCTCTGTGAGCGAGCATGTAATCAAGATGTTTGGATATGGTACGAGGCTCGAGGCTCTGGGATTTCCTATTCCAGCCGAGCTAAGTATAGATTTGGTGTTGGCTTCCCTCCCACCGTATTACAGCGGTTTCATCATGAATTACAACATGAATGGGTTGGAGAAGACACCAAATGAGCTGCTTGCAATGCTGAAAACTACTGAACGAAGTGTGAAGAGGGAAAACAATCAATTTTGATGGTTACCCAAACCGCACAGTTCAGGAAGAAGAGAACCAAGAAGTCTAAAAATGCTAAGGCATTGGAGAAGGCTGCACTCTCGGCTCAAGAGGAATCCGAGTGTTTCTTTTGCAAGAAAAAGGGACACCGGAAGAGGAACTACAAGAAATTCCTACTGCAGAAGAAAAAGTCTGCTAAAGGAAAGAAATGTATAAGAGTTATACTTTGAATGATATTTGTCAATCTTACTAGTAACTCTGGAGTATAAAATGCTAAATGTTTATGCACTTGATATAGGAGATGCGGCAAGTAAGGTGGCGGAGGAGTAAAAGATGGAGATGTGTGTCAAGCTCGGCGCATGGAGTTTCGTCCACAAGATGAAGACATCTCCAGTTTACTTTTCATTTTAAGATTGAAAGATTTGTGGGTTTTACCCAAGTTATTGTAATAAGGTCGCATTCTTGGCGATGGAAATACTCTTGTGATTTTGTGGGATTTCATGTCCCGTTTATTGTGAGAATATTTTGGATCTATCTCTTCGTGGATGATCAGGTTGCAAATCTTTTGAATTATGGAAATATCATTTGTTTTGAAATGTGTTGCGATTATGTTGACACCACCTTCGTGTGGCACTATCATCTCAAATGCATCATATGCATGATGGAAGGAAATTTGAGATATTGTTATGTGAAACAAGTGAAAGACTTGGTGAATTATGCTTCTTTGAAGTTATAAATTCATTAAGTATTCATGCACATAGTGAAGTCAATAGAGGATAAGTTAAAAGATAGTCAATAGTTTTATTGAGATCTTGAAACTTCACAATAATATTTTAGAAAGTTTGTCTTAGTAATATGGTGAATTGAAAGTCAATTTCGGTTCAAGTATTTGATCAAGTTTGATTAGATAAATTACTAAGATATTTCGTTTGAAGAATTATATTCCAAGAAATCCAATTTAGAATTTTTTTTATTGCGTGTCTAGTTTTAGCACAAAAGTTAGTCTTTTGGAATTCACGTCATCGTTTTGAAAGATAGACATAAAGGGACGTGATAGTCTTAGAAACTTAGAATTTCTGAAAAGAAGTTCAGTTCTAAGATGATGACAGGACTTAGTAATAATTTTGTCTTGTTATTTGTGTCATAGTTTTGAAAGATAAACATGATGGGACACAAAGAATTTAGGTTCTGAGTTTTATGAAAAATTAGAACTTGGTCCTAAAAGAAGAAAGATAAATAAAATTATTTTGTAGGTTATTCCAATAAGTTAATTGGAATTCCTCTCTTAACACCACAAGTGACAATGTTTTGTCGCTAAGATAGATGTGATTCTTGAAGGATTTTATTCCTCTAAGAATTTAGTGGGAGGATGGTGAATCTTGAAGAGATTATGGAATCTTCAAAAATAGTTATCAGATGTTGTGCAAGCAGAAGCAATTCCAATTGTCAAGTCTTTTAGACTAATACCGAGAGTCGTTGCATTTTAGTGCATGACGTCTTGTCATGAAACATTCACTTAACCAGATTAAGTAGCATACAAGTTTCTAGGAAACTTAATATGCTAAGACAAAGTAAGGAAAAGGAATGCGCTAGAATAGATCCCAATAGAATTTTGACTTAGATGTCATGTATTAATATCATTGTTGTTAAGTTATGAAAAACTTAATAAGGATCTTTTTGTTAGACGAAAAGATGATCACAAGGTTTTGGTGATCAAAAGGTATTTCATGATAATAAGTTTATATAAGAGATTGACAAAACATATTCCTTTCAAAGGAAAAATGAATCGAGGATGTGTACTAGATACAGCTCGAGGGTTTTGTTAATTGAATATAAATTTAATTCATAAAAGGAAATATTTGTCTAGGACAAATGAATTAATGATATTAAGTGAGAAGTAAGAAACAAAGTTTTGTTTGAAAAACTTCGAAGCAAAGATTGCAGATCATAGTTTCAAAAAAATCAGTGGGAGCTTAATTGTATTATTTGGTTTTGAAGAATAGTATAATATTATATAGTTTTGTTTTGATACAATATGATATGTTGTTAAAGGTATTTAATGACATATATATTTGGAACACAATCAACAGCATATATGGAAGTTTCCATATATTGTGAGATATAATGTTGTAGAAATTTCACTAAAGTGTTTTGAATATTATTCAATAACATGGGAGAATTTACATTCTCATGAAGTTAGAGAAATTCGTAAGCAAGAACCATGGCTGTTTCGTACAGTGGTGAGCTTGATCAATTGATTTGTAATCTTGATCGTAGAGGAATTTCTTAAAGTGTGAAATTTTAAGATCAAAACAAAATAGTCAAACTTGATTGTTGACAAGTTGAATTTGATAAAAGTTCAATTGACTCCAATTAAGATGAGAATTCTCCATTCGGTGTATTTTGAAGAAGTTAATTCAAAAGTGAGAAATGCTCATAATGTAAGAGTTACATTGGAAAATCTTATGAGATAAGTATAAAGGATAATCCAAGGATAGATAACATAATTTTTCTAAATTCCGAACATCGCATTACGAGGGGATGTTTATTTAAAACATAAGGCGATATTACGAAAACTACAACAAGTAGCAAAGACAGTGGGAGCGTAACAACTTCCAAACGAAAGGTTATCGGTTCATTAAATGAACTAGGTGTGGTTCATTGCAAAAGAAACAACTAATTGGGAAAACAATGAAATTGTGTTCTTAGTTGAAGTACCAAGGTTTCACCTTGTATGACCAAATGCTACAAGTGATCATATGATCAATGAAGGCTGTGCATGAAAAAGGATATTTTTGTGCATAAAAGAATAAAGTTCACATAGCCCCAGAAGGGACTAAAAGGACAATATGTCTACCACACAAGAGTGAGCATGAGAAACACCAAACATCACTCAAGATGTTAAACTTATGCAAACTAGACATTGCCAGTTGTGCAAGTGGGAGACTGTTGGATGTATGCCCAAAAGGCAATGAATTTATACATCTGATTTAATAATTATGATTTGTATTCTCTATGCTATAACTGCAGTGGTTCCTGAATACGTGATTCGGAGGAAAGCTCACTCGCACGTGTAGGGAATATGAACACGTAAAATATACCCTAGTTCTTTTACGGACTAATTTGTTGATTGCTTGATGACTGTGCTTTCCTAGTCATGGACATTGTTTGTGTCAGCATCAATGAGTGGCATATTATTGGATTATAATATGGCCGGGTAGACCCAAGTTTTGGTATGCTAAGAGATTCCATTAAATTGTCTTTTTGTCCTCAGCTTTATCACAGTAAGGTTATTATATAACTTGTCCTGTAACCATGAAGTTATTAGGATTATGCATACTAGAAGAGTTACTTTGGTACTGTCAACACTATGGCCGTAACTGGGTAGTAAAACGGTAGTCACTGGGTGATTCCAAGGTGTGTGTGTATCCTAATGTTCTGAGATGGGAAATTACTCCTCGTTGATTAGAGAGATACGTCCTGGGCCCTCTCGGTATTAAAAGGTATCCAATATGTTTTGCAGACAATGCATGGTGAAGTTACACCATGTGGGATATCATAATACGGAAACGAGTAAAGGGAACTTGCGGTTAACGAGATAGACAAAGATGTAATGTCATTGTATCGACATTGTAGATAGGAGACAGGGTCCTGCTAGCCGAGGGTGAACGTAGTGTAAGAAGGTGGACGTCGTCGAGGTTGGGATTGTACACGGCAGTTTACCCAGATTCAGATCTCGCAGCGGTGGCGTGATCCTACGTGCTGCTATAACTCACTATAAGGCAATAGCCGTGAACAGGTTACAATGAGTATGGGATTGTATGAGAGTATGCCCTAAAGGCGTCCCGAGGTCCGGCTTACATAGGTGGCCGGACCTAGGGTTACAAGGGACAAACGTGTCCGACAAGACTACAGTGTCGTGGGGTAGATAACACGGCAGATGCTACTTTGGGGTAGCTTGAATTGATGGGCAAGGCGACTCTGGTGTCTGGGAGATTGTTTAGCATTGCAGGGACAAAAGGTTTACCCAGGTTCGGCCTCTCCATTGGAGATAAAGACCTACTTCCTGCTATCTTATTGTTGATCTCGATCTCGATAACCCGGCTGCGACAACAGAGCCGGATCTCGATCTAGGTTACAGGGTTCGCTTGGTAGCGTAGGTTCCTCTCTATGATTCTCTCGCCTAAGCTTGGATCGTCCAGTCCTTTTTTAACTAGGGCTCAGGGACCGGTTTATATAGACGACCGGGTCTCCTGCCGCTTTACAGGATGAATCCGGGTTCTACCCAGACTCGGAGTCCTACTCTAGCTCTTCTGCCTTCGTGTTCTCCAAGTCCTGAACCGCCTTTGGTCTTCTAGAACCTTTCCTTCCTGAACCGGGTTACCGCCAAACCAGCTGGCCCAACAACATAACCCGGCCCATGCGATGGTTAGCGGGCCTGGCCGGGCCTCCTGCCTGGCGGGTCACGCTTCCCTCTTCATGAGCCTACCGGTTATTATCCCCCCAGCAGTAGCCCTCATGTTAACCTGGTTGCCAGGTTGACATGTTCTGCTTCTATTCTTGAATGTTGCTTCTTTAAGCTGAACTGTTATCTTGGTCAGCCGGGTTAACCACCTGAAACACATAATAATATACAACAAATTAAAAACCAGGTTACATCACTTCTCCTGAGCTTGGCAGCCTTCTTGGCGACCTAGGACGTAACCCGGCTCAAATACACCGGGTTCAGATTCCACCGGGTTTCACTTTCGACACTTAGCGAAAATCACAACTCTGTTGCGGGCCTGTTTCCAATCATAAATGTGACCTAGGAATATTCCTTTTGCCTCCTCGGCTCGATACTAACTCCCAGGAGAGGATACTTATCTTATCCACTCACTTTTTACCTCAATACCCCTAGGGTTTTCACCACGGTTATAAATAGAAGACCAGGAGACACGCAGTCATTTCCCCCATTCAGTTCATCTTCGTCATCTCCTCGCACCCGCACTGTAGCAACCGCAGATCCTCTCTCAGATCGAGCCTCCAAATTTCCACGCAAAGATCCGCAGGTACGATTTCCCGCGCATCCGTGCTCCGCACTCGATTCCACTCTAAATCATACCCAAATTTACTTTGTATTTTCCTCTCCGCACATCCGCATCTACAGCTAGGGTTCTTCATCGCCATTGTTGCAGCCAGGAAACCTCGAAGCTCCGCAATCATGGTGAAGGAGAAGGTGAATGCTGGGGGTCCCCGTGCCGCGAAGAAGCTCGCGAAGAAACCTCCCAGCACCCACGCTGGTGCATCTGGCTCCGCCGCTGCTCAGGTCAACTGGACCAGGTCCACAGTGACAAACCTCATGCTGCAAGAATACGTGAACTGCGGCGAGCTACCTCCCAAAGATGAGATCCACTGGCGCGCTGCTGGAGAAGAGATCCGCCCCAACCCTAAAGACGGTGAGGTCGTCATTTTCCTTGATCACGTTCAACGTGGTCTCCGCCCCCCGGGTTCCCTATTTTTCCGCCGGGTTCTTAAATACTACGGCCTTAGGCCCCAGGACATAGGCCCCAACTCCATACTCAACATCAGTAATTTTGTTGTCTTCTGTGAGGATTACTTGCAAATGGCTCCTAGCCTTGAACTTTTCCTCGAGTTTTTCTGTTGCAATCCATCTCGCAAGGACCAAGTGATCCCGTACGGTGGAGTTGCGATCCAGCGCCGCAGAGAGTGCGATTTCCCGGCTCTCACTCTAGCCAGCCATCCTAAGGGGTGGCAAAACACTTACTTCTATTGCAAGGACACCTCACCGAGTCAGACGATGCTCGTTACCCGGCTTTCCGGAACTCAGGCCTGACGTACGAAGCTAAGATGAACAGTTATGCTGATGACGCTGACCGGGTCAAGCTCGAGCCCACACTTCGCCGGGCCAGAGCCTTACTCGCCCATGGCCTCAAAGGAACAGACCTTGTCAAGTGCTGGATTGGCTGGTTCATTCAGCCACTCAGCATCAGGACCCGGCTGTTTTGCCAATACACTGGTGAAACCACTGATAGCATGCGTTACTCTGAGATGACGCTAACTGTCGACCAAGTTGTGAAGAATGCCAAGAAACTCCTTGGCGAAAACAAAGT
This sequence comes from Poa pratensis, assembly GCA_947311845.1. Lineage (NCBI taxonomy): Eukaryota > Viridiplantae > Streptophyta > Magnoliopsida > Poales > Poaceae > Poa > Poa pratensis. Next base: position 30,762,112 of record CAMZMU010000036.1, on the reverse strand, counting down.
TGCCATTGCACTGAACGGGCTTGCCCCATTTAGTGCTAAGAACAAACCCTCCACGGTAAAACCAATCCTTGGTCATTTCTGCTAACCATAACCGGTAATTTCATCCATAGCATCTTACTTGCTTTAACTACTTTTTCTCAGGACTCCAAGTGGTGGAGCATGGATTTTACTCCTACATCCTCTCCTGATGGGGAGGACACAGAAAGTGAAGATGATGAAGAAGAAGAAGAAGGTGAGCCTGACTCCCTAGGCCGGCTCTTCCTCGACCTAATTAACAGCGAAGTCCCCAACAAGGACGCCTCTACTGATAACCCGGCTACTCTTATTCTAGGCCCCACTGACCCGGCTTCTGACGTACTGCCGGGTCCCCAAACTGCTGAACCTCCTGCTCAAAAGAGGACCCGGGCCGCCATTGCTAAGGTGTCGTACTCTCGTTTCTCAATTTGTATGATGAACTCATCTCAAACCCAAGCAAAAACACAGGAAACAGAAGCTGAGAAGGAGGCTGAGGCGAACAAGAGGTGCCGAACCCGATCTTCTGCGAGCCACGTTACCCTGAGCCCAGGTATCCCTCAACGCTCTTTATCAAGCTGGGCCAAATCCATCCAGAAGACGCCCAGCAAAAAGTACCCTTTAGCTGGCAAGATCCGGGTTGCTAAACCATCTCGTTTATCAGATTCCTCCTCGGATGGTGTTAGCACTCCCGAGGACTTCCAGATCAATGCCGGGTTAGAAATACTCTCCCATTATTCCATTATTCAGTACTTTTGCTGTCTTTTTTGACTAACCACTTGTCTTTTCATTTCAGTGCCCAGGCCATCATGGAGGAAGACTCGGACTCTCCTCCAGCACATCTCCTCCCCATGCTACGGCAGAACCTTCTCCAACGGAGGTACACGTCGAGGAGCCGGCTCAAAAAGAAGAATCTGCTGCTGAAAACGTGGTTGCATCTCCACGAAGCCCTCCTCCAGCTGCTCCACAGCCATCCCCCACTGCACAATCACCCGGGTTAGGGTCTGGCGCCAAAGAGGATGACCAGGAAGTGCTGATTACCGGGTCTAAACAAGGCCCGGCACTGGCGTCTCCAAGGTCATTGCCAAGGTCACTGTGCCTGAAATTAAACTAGACCCTCTGCCAAAGGCAAAGACCCAGTTCCTTCTTTGGACTTGGCAGGCCTGGACTCCATGTACACACCGTCTCTTTGCGAAGAATATTTCACTCGCCTTGCTCACCACAAGAATCTGGAGACTGAACTTGTTTCCCTGATCCAAAAACGATACCAGGTACTCATTTTTTCTTTGCTACCTCTTGCATAACTATACTCTGCCTAGCCCCAAGCTCCAAGATTATCACCTATTGATGAACTTGGTGCTTTGAAAAACAAATGCCGTAGACAAAAATTTCAGTCCTGTAGCCCCCAAGGCCCGGGTTGTCTGTTTACAACAAGCTGAGACTTTAAAACTTCATCACTTAAAACTGCTCATCTTTCAGACAAAATTTGACACTGTAGCCCCCAAGTGCCGGGTTAGCTGTCCACAGCTACCTGGGACTAACACTTAGTACTTTTAAACTTTTTGCGCATGTAGCCCCCAAGTTCCGGGTTAACTTTGATTCAACAACCTGGGTCTTAACAATACTACTCTCTGCTGTTATGAACAGGAACACGTGAGCAAAAGCAGTGAAGAAATTGCCCGCTCCAAGGAATGTTGAAGGCTGAAACTGAAACCCGGGCTGATCATGCAACCCAACTCCAGGCCTTAGAAGAAAAAATCACTGCTCTGTCACAAGAAAATTCTGACTTGGAGAGGGATAAGCAGGAGCACGAGGAAAACTTCCAGGAGCAACTGACACACTGCAGAAGCAGCTGAATGACACCACCAGTGAGCTGACTCGGCTCAAACAAATGATCTCCTACATGGTCTCCACACTAGTTGGTAAGTTTAAAACTCTCTAACCCGGTATAACAGCATAATTCAAACCCGGTTTGTGAATCCTTACTTCTTTACTGTGTGTTTCCACTCAGATCCACGCGATGGCAACATGCGCAAGACTGCTACTGAGAAGATCAAATGTATGTACACACTGGTGCGCCAACTATACTTTGGAAGCTGTGAAGTAATCAAAGCAGCCAGGAACTGGGAGAACCCGCCAAGCACATATACTGAAGTGCTTGGACATTTATCAACTATGCCGGGCTGGATCCACTTGTTGAAGAGATCCGCTTGCAGAGCCGGGGTGATGCGCGGTCTTGCTTTGGCAAAGGCCTACCACCCCAACCTAGACCCGGCACCACTTGCTTCAGGCTTTCCCAGTACAATGCTGATGGCAAGCAGTTTGATAAAAAATCCTTCAGCCGAGTTGCGAAGCAGACCGGTACGTAGCCACGAAATTGCCAACAACTTGAAGCTCAACACGCTGCAGTATGGCTACAACAAAGCTAATGAAGAGGTCATTGACGAAGAACCACAACGCATTGATCTTGTGCAAAGCTACAAGGACTCCATCGCTGCGATAAATCTGCTCCCACTGCATCTACTGCCCCAAGCTCATCTACTCCAACCGTGCCTCCACCCTCACGAGCTGCAGTTGAAGATGAAGACGAAGTTTATTTCCAACCTCTTCACCTTGTAACCTTGCGCGGAGACAAAGCCCCCAAGACCCGGGCTACGGAAGCAGAAGCGACAGAAGACAACCCGGCGAGCGCCAAGGATGACACCCAGCCAAGACTACGCCCACAGACCCGACACCTGAGGCCGGTGCTTGAAAAACTTATGCAGACGCTGCGTCGCTGCAAAAAAACAATCTTTATTCGGCCCTTGAGGCAGTTGGTGTAATAACTTAGTTCTTTTGATACTATGCCTGTGATGATGTGCGTATGCACTGCTAAGACCTTTACTGAACCATGTGAAAGCTTTTGCGTCCAAATACTTGCTGTCTATGGTTTTGATGACCCTTTTGATTTCTTTAACTGTGAGCCGGCTTTCGCATGGATACCCTGTCGTAACTTCGCTGAGAAAAACAGGGTCGAACCAAGTCCCAATGGGCCTCATGGTTGATTGAATTTCCAGGTGAGCAATCAGGCCATATAATTGCGAGTCACATCAGCTCAACAGCAAGATAACCAAGAATAAACTAGTGGCATAAAAGCCGGGTCTTGGGATTGCAGCTGCAAACTATTCAAGTAAGAGCCCCCAAGACCTGGATCAATGTTTATAAAGTAATGGCTTAACTATGCAACATTACCCCATTGATCCACATACTGGTGGGACACGCTCTCTGGCGTCCTCAAAGATAAAAAGCAACTATAACACTTGTTCTATGAGAAAACATAAACAACTGATACTTAAACTTAACACACATGCTACTGAATCCAAAATACTAAGCTAAAAACTGCTCTTTACCGGGTCACAAAAATTTCGAGACCGGACAACCATATGAGCCGGGTCTTGGGAAAAACTTTGCCACCTCAAGGACCAGCCCCCAAGACCAAGCTGAACAAAAAACTACTACGGCATACATTAAACAAAGAAAATAACCGGCTTGCCATAAATGAAACTGAAACAAGACAAATTTGTGTTCAACCTTTACTTTATTGATAGAAAGGTTAGGTCAGCAAGCCGCCTCATTAAAAACCTTCCAGCCCCCTTAGGTACCCTGGTAAGGAAAAGAGCGCGTCTGAAACCTGCTGCCTGTTACATCGTGTGTTACTCATATCTCTTTCTCATGCTAAGTATAATATGGGCGCACTGGGCAATGTTCCATGGCCTCTCACGCTCTTCTAATGAAAAGGTAGAGTGCTGTGTCATTTACAGACTCGGACTTTTCTCTAGCATCCACCAAATATATGAACCATTGTTCAATTTCTTGCTTATGATGAAGGGCCCTTCCCAAGGAGGAGATAACTTGTGCATCCCTTCCTTGGATTGCGTCCATCGCAGCACTAAATCTCCTCCTGGAAAGTGCGAGTTTTAACCCGGCGACTGTGATACCGCCTCAAATCTTGCTGATATATTGCTGATCTCTCCAATGCTTGTTCTCTGTTCTCTCTAGCAGGTCCACAGAATCCTGCCGGGTCTGCTCATTTTCTGTTTCAACGTAAGCCGCCACGCGAGGCGAGTCATGAATTATATCACTTGGCAAAACTGCCTCTGCCCCATACACCATAAAGAAGGGGTCATCTTGGTGGATCTGTTTGGTGTTGTGTTGATTCCCCAAACTACTGATGGCAACTCCTCAACCCACGCTCCGGCGGCTCTGATGCACGGGACCCGGAGACGTGGTTTCAAACCTCGAAGCAACTTGATTTGCTCGTTCTACTTGTCCATTGGCCTGCGGATGAGCAACTGAAGCAACATCCAAACGTATATTGTTTCCACAGAACTTTGCCATCTCCAAGGGACATGTTAGTGCCATTGTCTGTGATGATACTATGAGGATATCCAAACCTGTGTATGATCTGCTTCAAAAACTTGACTGCTGTAGCTGCTTCACAATTTGTAACAGGCATCACCTCAACCCACTTTGTAAACTTGTCAATGGCAACCAAGAGGTGGGTTTTCTTGCAAGGAGACATGCTAAAAGGACCCACCATATCAAGCCCCCAAACTGCAAAAGGCCAAGTCAAAGGTATTGTTCGCAACTCCTGAGCCGGCACATGAATTTGCCTTGCGTATCTCTGGCAACCATCACACCTGCTTACCAGGCGCTCTGCATCGGCCTGGGCTGTGAGCCAAAAGAAACCGTGTCTGAAAGCTTTTGCTACTAAAGACCTTGTTGAAGCATGATGACCACAATCTCCCTCATGAATCTCTTTCAGAATTTGCCGGCCTTCCTTTCCAGACACACATCTCTGAAACACTCCGGAAACACTTCTCTTATATAACTCGCCATCAATAACCACGTAAGCCTTAGCCCGGCGCACAATTTGCCGGGATATAACTTCCTGCTCTGGCAGCTCTCCACGCAAAAGATACGCCAAGTAAGGTTCTGTCCACTCTGGAATTTCATGAGTTGCTACTAACTGCGAATCCGGGTCTTCCTGACCCGCAAGTTCTTCCACGTCCTGAAGCTTGACTGATGGAGTCCATAGCTCGTCCAAGAAAACATTAGGTGGAACCGGCTCTCTGCGTGAGCCGAGTCTTGACAAAGCATCTGCAGCATCATTTTTTCTGCGATCAATATGATCCACCTGATAGCCTGAGAAAAACCGGCTACCCTGTCCACCTCTCTTCTGTAAGCCGCCATTGTTGCATCTTTCTATCCCATGTTCCTGAAACTTGCTGTGCCACAAGATCTGAATCCCCATAGCAATTGATATGCTTGATGCTCATCTCCTTTGCCATACGCAAACCATGCAACAAGGCCTCATATTCTGCCACATTGTTAGAACAATCAAAGTGAATCTGCAAAACATAGCTCAACTTATCACCCTTGGGAGAAGTTAACACAACTCCAGCTCCTGAACCTTGTGCTTGTTTAGACCCGTCAAAGTGCATGACCCAAGGCTGAGACTCGGGGTAAGGGGTGGTGCACTCAACTGTGTCCAATCATTAAGAAAATCAGCCAATGCTTGAGACTTGATAGCTGTGCGAGGCACATAGTCAATGTGGTAGGCCCCATCTCTATTGCCCACTTGGCAATTCTTCCTGTAGCTTCTGAATTTCTGATGATATCTGCTAAGGGTATTGAACTGACCACTGTGATTGGATGCTCCTGAAAATATGGTTTCAACTTTCTACTTGCCATAAAAACACCAAACACTAGTTTCTGCCAGTGTGGATAGCGCTGCTTGGCTTCTGACAACACCTCACTGACATAATAGACCGGCCTCTGAACCGGGTTTTCCTTGCCTTCCTCCTTACGCTCGACCACCACCACAGCACTCACAGCCTGAGGCCCGGCAGCGACGTATAACAACATGGGTTCCTTGGGACCCGGGGCCGCCAGAACTGGCGCTTCTGATAACTGTTTCTTCAGAGCTTCAAATGCCTCGTCTGCTTCCTGATTCCACACAAAGTTGTCTGTTTTCTTCAGTAACTTATACAAAGGGATTGCTTTTTCTCCGAGCCGGGATATAAACCGGCTTAGCGCAGCCACACAGCCCGTCAACTTCTGAACATCTGCCAATTCCTCTGGTTTTTTCAAACTTTGGATGGCTCTGATTTTTTCCGGGTTTGCCTCAATTCCGCGCTCTGACACAATGAAACCAAGCAACTTTCCCGCTGGAACTCCAAACACGCACTTTGTAGGATTGAGCTTCATCTTGTACTTCCTCAAATTTTTGAATGTTTCTGTAAGGTCACTAATAAATGACCCGGCTTTTTCTGACTTGATCACCACATCATCCACATAAGCATGCACATTGCGTCCAATCTGATCGTGAAAACAGTTTTGGATACACCTCTGATAAGTTGCTCCTGCATTCTTCAACCCAAAAGTCATGGTCTTGTAACAAAAAGCAAAAGGGGTGATGAACGATGTCTTTTCCCAATCCTGCCTATTAAGCTTGATCTGATGATAACCTGAATATGCGTCCAGAAAACACAAGAGCTCGCTGCCTGCAACTGCGTCAACGATTTGATCGATGCGCGGCAGTGCAAACGGGTCCTTGGGACAATGCTTATTGAGACTTGTAAAATCGATGCACATCCTCCACTCATTATTTTTCTTCAGAACCAAAACCGGGTTAGCCAACCACTCTGGGTGAAAAACCTCCATGATAAAGCCGGCTTCCAATAACCGGGCTATCTCCTCTCCTATAGCTTTTCTTCTCTCTGCATTCATTTTTCTCAAACCTTGTTTTACCGGCCTTGCCTTTGGATCAACATGTAAACGGTGCTCAGCGAGTTCAGTCGGAATGCCTGGCATGTCACTGGTGTCCATGCAAAAACATCCCGATTCTCACGGATGAACTCGATGAGCGCGCTTTCCTATTTATCAGTTAGGCTGGTCCCTATGGCGAACTGCTTGGAGGAATCCCCAGGCACAAAATCCACCATCTTGGTATCTTTTGCTGCTTTAAACTTTGCCCTGTCATCTTCTGTTGGGTTTTTTGAGTGCCTTGTTGTCCTGCGGGTCAAGATTAGACCTGTAAGCTTTCAACTCCTCTCTAGCACAAGTTTGCTCTGCCAGGGCTGCATCTCCCTCGTCACATTCTGCTGCAATTTCTCTGTTACCATGAATTGTGATGATCCCCTTGGGACCCGGTATCTTCAACTGTAAGTACATAACACGGCCTTGCCATGAACTTGGCATAAGCCGGCCTTCCGAACAACGCGTGATAAGGACTTGGAAATTTCACCACCTCAAAAGTGAGCCACTCTGACCTAAAGTTATGGATAGACTCGCCAAAAGCAACCTCTAATGAAATTTTTCCCTCTGGTGTAGCTGACTTCCCAGGAACTATACCATGAAACACGTTGACGTTTTCTGTAACTGTGATTCCTTCAGACCCATGCGTACAAATGTCTCCCAATACAAGATATTAATGCTACTACCACCATCCATCAAAACCTTCTTTAGCTCGAAGCCATGAACCTGAGGAGCCACAACTAAAGCAAGCAGACCCGGATGTTCCACCACACCCGGGTGATCTGCTCTACTCCACGTAATAGTATGCTCTGACCATCTTAAATACCTTGGTACCCCTGCAGCCACTGAGTTAACTGCCCTTTTGACTATCTTTCTCTCTCTCTTGGTCGTGCCACTAGTATATATATGATATTGGCCAAGTTGCCTTGGCTGGTTTGAGAATCCACCCTGGTTACCTGTATTTTGGCCGGTCCTGTTGCCAGTAGGTACCGCATTTGCTCCAGTTAAAGGCGCCGCAGCCGGGTTAGCACTCGGGCGGGTCCTCCACCTCTGTTTGCTCCTTGCAAAGCTCTCTGAATTTCATTGTTTTTCCACCTGTTCAGTCTACACACTGGGCCAATGAATGATTGGCGGGTCTGCCGTTCTTTATGACGAGGACACGGCATCCTGAAGGTCTTCAGTGCTCATTGGACGTGATCCTTGATAACTATTTCCACCACTGTAATTCCCATTGTTTCCCTGATAACCTCTGTTTTCCTGATAACCTCTGTTTTCCTGATAATTTCCGTCCATCCTTTGCCTCTGAAACCCGGCATTTGCGTTTGCCACTAGCTCTGAGTTTCCCTCCTGATGCCCACGCTTGTGCTGATTCTGATTGTTGTTGTTATTGTTTCCCGGGCCATTGTTGCTCCTTCCTCCATTATTCGCAGTACCTTTCCCTTTTTCTTCCTCACTATCATCTGGGTCTTGTCCGTGGCTGCGTGTCTGTTGCACGCATCCATCAACTCTGCCATAGTAACAGGCTTAACCGGTGTCCCTCTTTCATGCGACCCAGCTTCTGGACCAAGGGAGCGTACTTGCAAGTTTTTCCATCGATGAAATTGCGTCCTTGGGCTCAATACCAGATGAGGAGTGAAGGATCTCCGTGACCCGGCCCATCCAGTGACGTGCTGACTCGCCCTTCTTCTGTACACAACGATCAGATCTTCAATGGAAAACAAACGCTTGCACGTACCCTGGAAATGCTTGAAAAACTGCCTTCAACTCATCCCAGGAATTGATAGACTCTCTGGCAGATTTTGAACCACAACTTGCTGCACCATCGCTCATCATCAAGTACATGTTTTGCACAAACATTCTCTGTGGCATTGCGTATACACATTGCCATATAGCTGCTCAACCAGCTTGCCGGGTCCATGCTCGGCTCGTAATTAGAAATCTTGCTTGGCTCCTTGAACTTCTCAGGGAAGGCTCGCTCTAATGGCATCTGAAAGACACTTTGGCCCGCTAAGGTAGAAGAACTTGCCAAAAAATTATTGTTACCCGGCGAGCTTGCAGACGCTGCTGGCGCGGGACCCGGTCCTCCTTGTGGTACTCCAACGGTACTGGGTTTGCATTGGCTGCACTTCTTCCCGCTCGTGATCTATTGACTATCTGCTGAGCCACAGAAATTGCAGGGACGGGTTGGTGCTGCTGATTGTTCTGGTTCTGATGGGGCGGGTTTTGCTGCTGTGCCGCGGCGAGCCCGGCCAATGGCGGGTTCCCACCGTGGCGACTCTTACTACGATAAGTTTAGAGTGAAGTGCACTTTTTTCCTTTGAATACTGAACTTGCTGAACAACTGCGGTACGCAACATGTCAATGGTGCTGGGCTTCAATCTCTGCTGGCGAGTCTCCCAATGGAATACGGTCAAGTGCTAAGGTTGTGGCATACACGTTATCTGCTGGATTAGAAAAATGGCCCGCCGGCGTGTGGAACCTTGGTGTCCTGGGCGGCAGACCCGGATTTCCCCTGGCCCCCAGCGAGAAAACCCGGCGTCGCTGCAGCTGCAACTCCAGCTCTTCCTGTTTTCTTTCTGGTTCTGCATTTGTTCTAACAACTGGAGCCACCTGAGTTATATCGATTGGTTGATTTTCTGGGGTTCTAAACAACCTGCTGGATTTATACATTCTCTCCTTGGGCCAGCCGGCTCTGATGCCTCCTCCGGTGTGCCCTGGTCATCTCATTGAGACGATTTTCCTCATCCTCTATTTGCTTTGCCTAACCTCCATATCTTGCCTCTCTGCCATTGCGTCCTGCGCATCTGCTCCAAGGCCCAGCGTGCTGTATCCAATTCTATAGCTCTAGTTGCCGCGTTTTCTGGGGTAACCAACCTTGTGAGTGCTGATGGATCTTAGGACCAGGCCATTGTTAAACAAGGCCTGGGCACCAGTCGCGTTGTTTCTTTCTCGCCCTGAGCCCGGTTATTGAGAAAACCGAAGCTGTTCCTGTAACGCGCGTGTCTTCACTTTCCTCTGACACCGAAGCCGGGTCTCCATCAACTCTTTGACCCGCCAGCTCCAGTACTGGTGGCAATTGTTGCTGCTGTTGACCCGGAGTAAAAGGGTGGCACGACCGTTGACGGTGATGCTCCCGCGTTGGTCGAAGGGCGGTGTAAACCGCCACCCTCCTAACCGGGCTTGGGCTGGACTCTTGCTCCTCTTCATCCTCTTCTTCTGCTCCATATCCAAACCGGCCTTCAAACAGGGGCAAGATCGATTCCGAATCTGCATGGTCACCACATCACCCGGGATTTGAGCTGGGTTTCCCAATCGCTCCTCGTGCGCGTCCAGGGGCAGTTCATCTCAGCCGTACCAACTGATAACTCTCCATCAGATTGAACAATTGTGGCGGCTCCTGACACAGATTCATATTCTCCCACTAGCAGATCTAGTTGCAATCATACCAACAAAAACGTTAAACTTGCCAATTGGAATAACATCACCTGATTCAAGTAGTCTGATTCCGGCCCCCAGAGAATCATCAACGATGGGCTCTCCTTGCGAGTTGAGGGTGATCTCGCCGAAAACAAAATTCTCCACTCCTTGCATTGCTTCTCCCATGATGGTGACACCTTTGGACGCGATTCCCACAGCGGCGCCAACTGTCGTGGGGTAGATAACACGGCAGATGCTACTTTGGGGTAGCTTGAACTGATGGGCAAGGCGACTCTGGGTCTGGGAGATTGTTTAGCATTGCAGGGACAAAGGTTTAACCAGGTTCGGCCTCTCCATTGGAGATAAAGACCTACTTCCTGCTATCTTATTATGATCTCGATCTCGATAACCCGGCTGCGACAACAGAGCCGGATCTCGATCTAGGTTACAGGGTTCGCTTGGTAGCGTAGGTTCCTCTCTATGATTCTCTCGCCTAAGCTTGGATCGTCCAGTCCTTTTTTAACTAGGGCTCGGGGACCGGTTTATATAGACGACCGGGTCCTGGCGCTTTACAGGATGAATCCGGGTGATGGGGGATAACAACCCGGTAGGCCATGAAGAGGGAAGCGTGACCCGCCAGGCTGGAGGCCCGGCTAGGCCAGCTAACCATCAGCATGGGCCGGGTTATGTTGCTGGGCCGGTTAGGTTTGGCGGTAAACTGGTTCAGGAAGGAAAGGTTCTAGAAGACCAGAGGCGGTTCAGGACTTGGAGGACACGAAGGCCAGAAGAGCTAGAGTAGGACTCCGAGTCTGGGTAGAACCCGGATTCATCTTATAAAGCGCCAGGAGACCCGGTCATCTATATAAACTGGTCCCTGTGCCCTAATTAGAGAGAACCTTTACGATCCAAGCTTAGGCGAAAGAACCATCGAGAGAAACTCACGAACCTTGTAACCTAGATCGAGACCCGGTTCTGTTGTCGTAGCCGGGTTATCGAGATCGAGATCAATAAAAAGATAGCAGGAAGTAGGTCCTTATTTCCAATGGAGAGGCCGAACCTGGGTAAACCCTTTGTCCTGCAGTGCTAAACAATCTCGCAGATACCAGAGTCGCCTTGCCCATCATCTCAAGCTACCCCAAGGTAGCATCTGCCGTGTTATCTACCCCACGACACCGGGTTCTACCCAGACTCGGAGTCCTACTCTAGCTCTTCTGGCCTTCGTGTCCTCCAAGTCCTGAACCGCCTTTGGTCTTCTAGAACCTTTCCTTCCTGAACCGGGTTACCGCCAAACCAGCTGGCCCAACAACATAACCCGGCCCATGCTGATGGTTAGCGGGCCTGGCCGGGCCTCCTGCCTGGCGGGTCACGCTTCCCTCTTCATGAGCCTACCGGGTTATTATCCCCCCAGCATACAGAGTCCTAAACCTATCCGGCAAGTCCGCCTTCCGTCTTGATCTTGGCGGCGTCATGGGCTTCAGTCTTGGGCCTCCGTATTGCCATCCTCCGTCCGCCTTGTACGCCGGCTATCTGGGCCGCCTGGCAGGCCAAAGCCTTTGCCACCATTTATAGGCCACCATGGACTAGCCGGATTTGTCCATGTCAGTGATACCCCCAGTAGGTATATCCCCAACATAGCCCCCGGAAAGGTTGAAGTTCTCCAGGCGCCGTCTTCTTTCATCTGCGATATCCGCCTTGTTCTTGATACAGTAGGTGGCTGAAGAGCTTGAAGCATTCCGAAGTTTAATCAGGCGGCAATCCGACAAAAGTAGTCGGACGCATTGCCGCCAACATGGGGAAGACGGCCTGACGGTTGTCAGGAATCTTCCAGGCAAAAGTCTTGTCATTTGACCGGTCCCGTCAATTGTTGACGGATGACGTCACGCAGTCCACGATAGTTTGAACTTAGGCGTGCGTCATGATTGCTTTTCCACTACGCGCGGGAACCGAGGCGACGGCTGTGGACACCGTTGCCACGACGTGCAAGACGTGGGCACGTGGCGGATATCGTGTCTCCGCTCGTTCCGCACACAAATCGCGGTACAGGGTGTTAAATACCCCACCGCACCGTGGGAAAAGATTTACCTTTCCCCATTCGCACCGCCGCTGCCTCTTCTCCTCCCTCGAGCTCTCCACCACTTGTTCCCATCTCCGGCGAGGAAAACAGCAGCGCACGGTGCCAAATGGCAAGCATCGGCGAGCAAGGCTCAACAGCGGCGGCGGCGACTTCGGGGCAGCATCGGCGGCTATGGACGGATCTGGATCTCCACCGGCGACGGCGGTAGCACCACCGAGTACCGCGCCGGTGACTTCTTCTTCTCCGGCACCGGCAGCACCAGCAGCGGCGTCTTCCTTCTTCCCTTTGCCATCAATGGCGGGGACGGACACGACGCTCCGGCGGACCCGGAGGTTGCCCGCCGACGAGACCGCGGTCGGGAAGAAGAGGTGGCGGAGCTGGGCTCCCGGTACTGGCTGCCGTCGTGCATAACGACGGAATACCTCGAAGAGCTGGAGGAAGGCGGCTTTGTGCCGCCAAAGTGGAGTGTTCTTGGAGGGCACCAGGCGATGTAGCCGTCCCCGACCCCAAGACGGCGAAAGGGTTGTCTTGGCGTCGCACTTCCTCCACGGTATGACCTTGCCGCCGCCTGCTTCTTAGCCGTGCTAAAATACTATGGACTGCAACCGCACAATATATCTCCAAATAGTATTCTAGTGTTGGCCGGCTTCGAGGCGCTGTGTGAGGCTATTTAGGGATAGCCGCCTCCTTAGAACTCTTCAAGTATTGCTTCATGTGCCGCCGGCAAACTGTAGCAGCCGGCCAGCTGGCAACTTGCGGCAGCGTTACCTTCAACTGCCGCCATAGCGACTAGTATCCAAAGATCCCGTACATCGAGTCGGTGAAGAATTGGACCAGCACTTTTTTTACTGCAAAGACATCCCGATGCCTGGCAACACGGGGGATTCCTCCTTTTGTCAACGGTCCACCAACACACAAGGCCTGTTGGACAGAGAAGGTGCCGCTTGGCAACTTGTCCAATGATCTCCGCCTTGCTGTTAGGCGGATCGAGTTTCTAACCAAGACGATGGAAGCCCCGCGACTTGACGGAGTCAACACCGTCATCTGTTGGTTATCGAGGAAAATCATGCCTCTCTACCATCGCCCACTGAAGATGTGCGAGTACAAGGCGGACAGCGCCGGCAACAACACCCTTGGCGAGGACAAGCTGCTGTACCGGCTGAGGGAGCTCATCAATCCTCAACATGTGAAGGCGGCGAAGGCGTCGCCATGTTCACCCACGACAACCAGCCCCAGAGGTAAACCAAAGCTTCCCTTGTTGAGTTACTTTGCCAACTGGACGCTGGATTGACGATGCTTTGTTTTTTCAGCTAAAGACCTTGACGGACGCCGACTTGGCTCCAAACTGTTATGATGCCGGGACAGGCAAGTCCAGGAAGCGCAAGGATAGTGGATCTTCCTCCACCAGGGACTTGAAGAAGAAGAAGAAGGCAGCCGTCACCACGAGGCGGAGGATGAGAGCTTAGGGGGCAATATTCCCCTGAAGCGGTAAGTAACCTTGTGCTTTGCTAACTTTACCATTTGTTGTTTTTGTATATGTTTTGCTAACATGTTTTTACTCCTTTTGCAGAGTGAAGCCCCTCATGCCCAAACTTCGCTCCAACCTGAAGGCAGCTGCCGGCAGAGGCAAACCGCCAAGGCCTTCTCCAGTCAGCGCACCAGCACACCTGCCGCCAACATTCCCATAGTCTTCTGCCCGGGAACATACGTGGCAGACAACACAAGATCAACTGATGCTGCGAGACGTTTGCAGAGAAAGCGGGGCAAGAAATCTACTGCTGGCGTCTCTAGGTCGAGAAATGGCTGAAGCTTCGGCTAATGATGCGCCCACTTTATCGCCATGAAATAAGAGGTGGAGGACGAGATGGGAAAACCATGGCGGCTCGTCCTCCAACCTCAGCTCTGGACTTGGCGAAGGAGTGAAAGATCCCCGGCAAACGCTGAAGACATGCGCGCTGGTACTCGAATTGGTACTGCACATGAATAAGCTCCATGAGACCCTCCACGGCCAACTTGAGGTAAATAGTCCATAGTCGCAGCCCCCGAGCACTTTGGCGGTTAAAAGATGTTTTTAGCGGCAGAGTGGTCTTGTTGACTAATGCTTTAATCTCAATGTTGTCTTCGCGTTCGCAGGCTGTTCTTGCTTCGAACCTTGAGCTATTCCATGCTCAAGAGAAGAAGATCAAAGAGTGCCAGCAATTGCGGCAGGACATGGAGCTCAAGGATGCCCAGATTGCGAGCTTGGAAGAGGCTCACAAAAGGATGAATGTGACAAATCTCTTTGTCTTCTTTTTTGTCCATCTTCTTTTGCTTTCTACCGATAAGTATTTTAGTGGCTACTTTCACACTTTGTAGAATTGCTAGACGATGCGCAGATATTTCAAGAGCTCTACTGACATGCAAGCCTTGATCAACGAAGCTGCAGATTTAGCCAAGGAGGTCATGGAGCTGAAAGAAGCTCACGCCAAGGCGCTGGAAGAGCGAGATCTGACCATGCCACTGAGGTTAGCAAGTTGACGGAAATAGCTGAAAGCTTTGGGTGACAACCTTGCCGAGGCGACAAAAAAGCCAAAGCTCAACAAGAAAGCATGCCCAAGCTGTCCAACTAGCGAGGAGGCCCTTGCCAACCATTTGGATCAGGTCAACGCCATCACGAGCATGTTCTTGGTAAGATCTTCTCCTTTGTCTTCACTTTACTAAGTACTTGAGTCACTTGTTGCAATGTCTAACACTTGTATATATTTTTTTGTAGTGTCGGCAAACTACGCGACACGTGGATACCTCGCCCCACCTTGCACGCATTCTGAAGGTTGGCGAAATAGTCGACCTACTTGTCGGCGCGGGC